>LQNS02278147.1:3461136-3471146 GCA_001587735.2 Parhyale hawaiensis | reverse complement strand
ATGTTCGGAGAAAGTCAACTTCGTTGGAAAATGCAAGGTAGGAGGAAGACAGATGGTATGCTCGGAAAAGTAAAGTTTTTATTGCATTGATCTTGAATTGATCGTAGCAGTGGCTGAAAAGACTTGTCTCGAGGCCTGAAAATGCGGGTTTTCCCATCGAGCTCGCAACATTGGAGTCTCTCCACATACATAACACCAAGCCTAGCCTCAACATCATGATCACTGCTGTACCGCTCTATACAGTTTTGTGTTAGTTGCATTCTGATCTCAATGATAATATAAAATGCATAGTGACATACGGAGTAATATATACACGAACCTATGTACACGAATCTATTTATCGAGTGATGTATCAGGCCGTCAAACATAACGGCGAAGAATTTCTGATAATACTTCAGCATTTATCGCATGTTCATTATCAAAATCCTAACCTTGTAGTAAAGTCAACTTTGACTGCACCCTTCTCTGGGAAACCAATGCGCACTTGTTCGTGCTGCAGATATAGGCCAGCTGGCCCGGAGGAGTAAGTATAGATGAAGTGGGACTATTGATCGCTAAGAACTATAGCGCAATTAGCGGAAGGTTCAACGACCCGCCACCCCTACCCTATAAGGTAAGTGCACCCACGATAGCTACGCACGCCAAGCAAGCTTGCTGATTCAGCGCCTAGAGCGTCATGGCAAAAATCGCTCGCCTGGCCTGGCGATCGTTACCGGGATCCTCAGCATAATTGAGAAGCACGCAAGGTCTGCTGCTACCGCGGGTCTATATATAATTTTATATATATGGAGCCAGGGAACCCTAGGGGGCCAGTGTAGGTTACTGCCTAACAATCCATTAAAATTTCGTGAAGATTCGTTCATAATTTTTTGAGTTATCTTGGTGACAGACACACAGACAGAGACTGACGGAGACAAACAAACGAACAAACGCGATCTAAAACATAACCTCCTTAGCGATGGTAATAAGCAAAGGAATAACCAAGTAAATAGATGCATACACATTGACCCTTTAAATGGTTTGATAACACTGGTCTACAAAAATGATTTTTTTTTTCTCTGACGGAATTTAAAATTGTTACAAATTCTCCACTGGATGATTTTAAACCTACGGCACAACTGCAACTTGGTTAGCACGTTAAGGTCTTGAAACGCCCATAGTGGACATTCAGAGTTTCGAAATCATGCAGTGGGAGTAGAAGTAGGAAGATCATGCTTGTTATTCAGTATACAAGTAAGTGCATAAAAAAGATCTGTACCCTTTTTGCACCTTGTAGCTCCGTGGTAACATTACGTTTTTTCGTGTGCAATCTAGCGGTTCAAGTCAAAAGTTGTCCGTGTATTGTAGTCGTCTTTAAAAGAAAGTAAGGCCCCTGGCGTATCGTTAATTTGGCTCGTACTGTACGCCTCGTTTCTGTTTTAGCAAAGCTACTATGCATAGTCAAACCAGCGTAAGCAGTCCTCTAGAGGCGGGGCTGAACTGAACGCAGCAGTGCCAAATCTAATCTATTAACTAATGCACTTTGAGTATTCGAATGTAAATTTATCGACTGAGACAAGATATGCCACGCGCTTAAGCGAGATTTGGCAAAGTTGCTTCGCGTTCTTAGCCACGCCCACCAGACTCCTTACGCTGGTTTGACTATAGTAGCGTTTCTTGTGAGTGTCCTCTTTTATTTAGCATTTACACCTGTTCTCTGTGAGTAGCTGCCTGTTTTTCATGGCATGTGTTACTTACTTTCTCTCTGCCCGTTTTAAGGGAAATAATCTAACCCGATTTGTTTTAGCTCATTCGATGTACCACTTCAGATCGAGTGTCCGGCGCTACTCGCATGCAAATTAACTGCTGGCGGCTGAGCCGCGGCCCAGTGCAGTAAATCAAACAAGCAAGACTGAAAGTTGCCAGCAAGCGATAGCTAACTATCCCATGCCACTGTAGCTCGCTCAGAGTGTGCGAATCGAACATGCCTTATCTGCACCTCGCTCTTCCTACAATGTGTGACTGTTGCGTCGAGAGACCCAAAGTTCACGTATTCAGCAAGAGCTGCTTGAAGTTATACAAATTTAACGTGGGAGGCCTAGAATTAGGCATTTCAGCACAGGAGGCCTATAGTGATTCATATTGCGATATAATAAGCCAAAAAGATTGATTATTCTCGGGGCTCGGACTTGAGTTTCATTAAAGTTCTAGTAAATATTGTGAAGTAAAACTCTTGGCACATTAGATACATTTTCGTCCATACACAACTTGATGCGCTCATTGCAGTGAAAACGGCCACTAAAGACTCACTGGGGCAGAGACTACCGCTTCCAATGATACAGCGTCCCGATGCAGTCGAGATGATAAATAATGCCCAACTAATGCCGTAAGTGCCGTAATTATACAATAATTGTACAGTTATAGCGTCGAGAGGTGTTTATGGGGCATTATCATCTCAGGGGCCTAAACTCGTGGGAGACTTGCGGCGTAAAAGTTGCGATCTGCACTCAGCGGCAGTTGGGGCGGCGGTAAAGATTTTAGGCTGGAAATGTGGGTCTTATGTAGGAATTATTTTGAGGAGTAAATGAAGATTTTAGGGTTAGGGCGTGCAGAGTTTCTTGAATAAAAGGAACGGTTCTGTAATAAAAATCTCGTGGAGTTTAGGAAAATCTTGGGAATGAATTAAAAATTTGGAGGATGTATTTGAGGCTATAGGAGAGTAAATATTTGCTGGAATTAATGAAGTATTTAGGGATTGATTGAAGCTCCTATGGTCAATACGAGGATCTTGGGGGTAAAATATTATGAGGAATGAAGATTTTGCAAACTGATCGGAACTTTTAGGACCCAAATGAGTAGCTTTGGGATTAAATATTCTATGGTATGAATAAACTCTTCTTGGAGAATTTATATTAAAAATGAAAGTCTTCAAAAGATATTACTTTATGGCATGAACGGTGATAGTTTTATTTTAGTTTTTGGGTCTTTTGTGGAGTAAATACAAAATTTGGAAATAAAGGAGATATTAGGAGCACTCACACGAGTTCGACGCAATTGAATATTTTTGAAATTTCGGATGAAAATGAAGTTCTTTGGCGGGAAAGTGGTTTTCTGGGTGCAAATAAGTGCATTGGGTTTGAATGAAGCTTGTGGGGACAGCTGAGGAACTTTGGGTGCAAATGAGGATTTTTAGGCATAGGATAATGGTTGTGGGTACAAATGAGATGGTAAGGTTTAAATAAGTACCTAACTTTGAAAATATATGAGACTGTTGGATCTTTGGGTACAGCTGAAGATCCTTGACTACACGTGAGGGTATTTATAAGATTTTAGGGTCAAACAATTCAACGAAACCCCTTAAAATACCCCAAAATATGATTGAAACAAAACCATTGATGTCTGCCTTCTATGCATAATTCAAATAAGTGAACTTCGCAGTCCGGACGTTCGTAGTGAGTTCATCAACTAACAGCTGCTGCACTTGTTTGCTTGTGAAACCAACATACAATTCTTAAGGTGTTGAAGTTGAGGCAGATGCAGATCCAGCAATGTCATTCAGTGAATGATGCACACTCGTGGAGACTCAGCATCCCCAGTTCCGATACTGGTACCAGACCTTCATTCTTCAACCTTGAAATTTACTTCCTTCAGTTCTTGCAATCCTTGCGAGAAGCGAACTTTGAGATATAAATTAGCACGCTGGGGAGAAGAGTGCGTTGGATGTCTGCCATGGATCACTTCCACTGCGCCAAGTGGTGACCAGTTCATGTGCGAGATTTAGTGCAGCTACACATAAATGCCCAGCGGTGTGTCAAGAATTCAGAGAAGGTTATTTGTAAGCAAAAGAGCACCCATTGCTTCTTACTGAAGGTACATGACCAAGTGCACGAGCAGCTGAACTCTGCGCTGCACGGAGATTGTGGGACCATTGGAATCACTGAAAATGAATCAGTCCTCAAGCGATGGTTGACTGCTGGCCATATGTGTTGGCCAAGATCATACGTGATGGTGTAGTGAGTCCATGTCAGAAGGACACCCATGACAGCCGACAACATGAACAAACATTGAGCATACAAAAGAATCGCATCAAATGTATAAAGCGTGATAGATGTTATGAATAAGCTTGGTAATCCCTTCTCAGGAACGAGCATTGGGCTCTCCAAATTGTACATAAAAGGTCATCTGGGCTGAAAAAGTCGCCAAAAACATCTCGGAAGCAGAGGAAATATGAAATAATACAGAACATCCGTTGATTCCCGGCTGTCAAGGTGGAAAGCCACTCTATGAAATTGTTCCAAAGAACAGTCTTCAGTAGTTCAAATTTGGAAAGTAGAAAGTATCTTCGAGGATGAACTCCACATTGTCAAATATGAAGAATGACCTGCAACTATTTTCCAGAAATGTACATCACTTGTCAATCATAAAATGGAGAAATAGACGTCTTCTTCCACCGTGAGAGCCACTCTTGGCCACCATCTCTGGTTGAAAACAACGTGATGCAATTGGGAGATTAAGCTGAATTGATGCAGTGTTTGGAATCACTAGCTCTACATCCACAGAACACGCCTGATGTGGATGTGAGGATTTTTTTTTGGGGGGGGGAGGAAGGGGGGCTGCTGTCGTCCACACAGCAAACGTAAAAACATTCAAAGACTATGCAAAGTGTGTCTCCATGTCCTCAAGAGGCAACTTCCACATGTTTCACGAGTAGATGCTGTGCTGGATGCGTATAAGGCAGACAGTCTCACAGCACACACCAGAGCGGGCCGAGGTAAGGGAAGCTCTTTGGGTTTCCGAGAAAACACGACTTCCATGCAAGTGGATAAAGGTCTTACGTGTTAACAAGCCATAGCTTTTTAAATTTTGTTTCAATCACATCTTATATTATTTTAAGGCATTCGTTGAATTCGTTGACCCTAAAAACCTATAAATCTGCACCAAAATCATGTTTCTGCGTCAAATACAACCATTAGTATGACAAAATATCAAAATCGTCAATACGTAGGGTGGCGATCTTGGATTTCTTGATTTTGAGTAGGATCCCTTGCATGGTTTGCTAGTGTGAATAAGGTTAGAAATGGATTCAGCAGACTCAAAAACCATTCTCTAAAAATGTTTGTGCTTTCTTCCGAAAGTGAACATCAAGATGTTAGCACAACAATGCTACATATCGACTGAGCTATAAATTATGGGGAACAGCGACACCAGGGATACCTTGTGGGTTACCTTAGCCATAGCTAGGCATTCGGCAGGTCATTCTTGCGTGCCCACTTGGATTCTTTCCATTATCGTGCTCGTACAGATAATGCTTTATTTTGTTCTTAGTTTTCCTTTTCGATTTGCTCTTCTCCTATGTGCCTTGATCATGTGTGGGAAGAACCTCGTGCATTTGTCAGATGATTCTGGCGACATGCTGTGTGTCCCTTCTTGTTTTGTATCACATTGTCCGCTATATAGTAGAGAGGTTTAGACTAGGAACATACTATTCTTAATGGATGAACTAAAGCTCGTTCTGACCTGGTGGCAAGGGATGGGCCATATGGTTAGGTTCATTAGATTCGACTAATTTCATATTAGGCTACTGTGAGTCGTGCTCCCAAGAGAACGTCTCGATAGGTACCTTGACCTTTTAGTTCAATCGTTTGATCATCTTTCTTGCTATGTTTGCTTTTATTATTCTACTTTTCTTACGTCCACTGATACGTTTATTTTCTTTCTATTCGTTTGCAACTGGTCATTTTTCCCATGTGTTGTGATCCTCCACATATGGGTTGCCTGTTTTACTTTAGTTTTATCTTCTGTACTTTCTTACTGTACTTCGCTTTCCATCACGGTGACAACGTGAAGTGTTTAGTGAAATTTCTTCTATACATTATCTCATTTAAGGTATTGCTGTATGGTATCAGCTATCATTAGTAACAAAAGTAGGTCTAGGGTGTCATTGTCTTCGAGAAAAACACAAGAAACTGTGATAACTAGTCACATTGATCGATGTGGTATTCCTTACTGTTACTACTAGTGGACCCGTACGTGAAAAAATTCACGCAACAATCGATATGTTTGCTTAATAAACTCCAGTGCGGAATCTTCACTTCTCTGAATAGCAAATTCACTAATAATTTGACGTACTCTCATCCTTAAGTTCCTTCTTTTCCATTCTCCTTCTTTCACGTGCTTCTTCCATACTGACAGGCGGAAGTAATATCTTGAGTAGAACACTACAATAAACTTGAATGTATCTCCAGTCAGCTAGCCGTATATGCAATGTGAGCGCATCGTAGACAAAATACCGCTAAGCTCAAATATCTGCTTCTGTGAATTGCTGAAATATTGGCCGATGAAGAGATAACTGCTCCGTCAAAGAAAAACGTCAAGCTAGTAGAAATAATTGTCTACTGCCCATCAAAAATCATCCCTTCGAGGGTGCTCCATTCCTGTCTACAGAATTTACACGACGTGACCTAAGAGAAAGAAAAGTATGAAATTAGACTCCAGAAGCTATAAATATCTTTACTTTGATTTCAAGAAGTCTTTCAAGCAAGAAGTGCATTCAGGTAAAGGGAAGGATTCCACGTTCGTCGTTCGCCATCTTCTGCAGCCTGGTCATCGATCTTCTTGAAAATGAGACTTAATTTCAAAATCTGTAACCTGGCCTATTTTCCGCCCATTTCCTCAAGAGCAGACACGGAAAAAATAAATACATGAAGCGTTTTATTGTATTAAAATTATTAAAACTTCACGCTCGGGCCCCAACGGACAGATAGCATAACCCAAATGAAGCACTTTGCAACACTGGGAAGCCTGAAACACTGCTGAAGGAAATCCATCAAAAGCCATTAACAGCTGACATGAACGCCTGCAGGCCAACACGACCGAAAGCCGATACCGGCAATGAATTCCAAACACTAACAGACTAGGGTACGAAGCACCGACCGAACTGATTTGTTCGGTACCTAACATTCTCCAACGTGAAAGAGTGCGGACCAACCGCAGCACGTATAATTCTCCTAGATACTTTGAGGACAGAAGAATGCAACCAGTGCCTCTCAATATTGTACACCTTATTAAACAGGCCGAGTTCGGTCACTCTTCTCCTGTGAGACAGGTTCACGAGATCATTCATTATGCGCGCACTGTTCAATCTCAACTGTAACTCTCAATTTTTTTGGCTTCCCAGTTGCCGCGAAGTCACTTTTTTACATTGTTCCTAACTTTTCATTTTCTCATCGACCGATAAAGTCGTCCTTTTATATTGCTCGGAAATTTTTTATCTTCTCATCTGCTGGTCAGATTATCTGTTCTGTACCGAAACCTCCGTTGTCACACCTGCCGCTCAAGTCTCTTTTTACGTGGTTTCTGAATTCTCTTAATGTCCTCGGCCTCTAATCTAAGATCGTCTTTCATATTATTCTGATCCCTTTCGCTTATGAAGTAATCGGTCTTTTTCGTATGTACGGCACTATAGGAAATGTTGTCCATACATCTCGCTATGAGAGAAGGTTTAAATTTGTACTGTTATTACTTACCCCATGTTCTTCCGTTTCTTTCGTTATTTTTNTCATATTATTCTTATCCCTTTCGCTTATGAAGTAATCGGTCTTTTTCGTATGTACGGCACTATAGGAAATGTTGTCCATACATCTCGCTATGAGAGAAGGTTTAAATTTGTACTGTTATTACTTACCCCATGTTCTTCTGTTTTGTTTCGTTATTTTTAATGTTCTCTCCTGCCGCTACAGACATCTGCCTATCCTTTACCTATTCTTTCCGTGTTTCCACCTGTTGTCAATCATCAATTGTTTGCTTGATGTACAATTTCCAAGTTTTCAATTGTTCTATAATATCATTGGCTTCCTTTCGTATTGTACGATTTCCACGGTCTCACCTGCTCCCTGCAAGTCATTGGTTTCCTTCTTGCCTAATTTCCATGTTCTCAGGAGCCGCCAATAGTCATCAGCACAACATATATAGGCTGGCATGTGCCCCTGATGGGAGACGAACACGTGACCCAATCGAGGTGTCACACGGGCAGTTAGGGATCCCGCGATGGCAACACTGCACCTTAATGCGATGGTTGGCACGCACGGACGGTCGATATTCTTGGGCATTAGATGTGGGCAGAAAAGAATATTTCAATCAATCTTTTCACTGCCGATAGTATCTCTAAATGGCGTTATAGGCTTGTAATTGCCGTGGCGCGCCTCAGCGGACATAGGGCTTTCTTAGGTTTGCCTATGGTAAGTTACAGAGCCACGTCCCATGCACTGGGGGAATCCATAATGCTGTAGGCCTAGGAACATCTAGCCTTCCATCCTCGCTTTTCTTTCTTTTTATTCGTTTTTAATTCCTTGGCTCAGTTTATTTCTCTTTAAACACTGACAGCTTCAGGGGTTGCCAGCCCACTGGTTTCGATATTTTCTTTTACAAAGCGTTATTGAAGCATCAGGCAGCTGAAATAAAATGAATTAAATATAATTTTAAAAGTTCTGATCCTGCAGCACTAAAAGCTAGAGAGCCGGCGAAACGTCCAACACTTAACATAGCATATCCTTCTCACTACACCTAGCTCCGAACAGACACGGACACACGGTTTGATGCTCACGAGTTGCCAGGATTTCACTTTCGCTTCGGCACAACGGGCTGTGGGGATCCGGGAGGTATGCAAATCGCGGGGTCATCGAGTCGCTGCAGCAGCCGCCTTAGAGGGTTAATTATCATCACCGACATTGAGGACAATGTACGAGTGAGGACATTGTACGAGTGAGAACATTGTACGAGTGAGGACATTGTACGAGTGAGAACATTGTACGAGTGAGGACATTGTACGAGTGAGGACAATGTACGAGTGAGGACTTTGTACGAGTGAGAACATTGTACGAGTGAGAACATTGTACGAGTGAGGACATTGTACGAGTGAGGACATTGTACGAGTGAGGACATTGTACGAGTGAGAACATTGTACGAGTGAGAACATTGTACGAGTGAGAACATTGTACGAGTGAGGACATTGTACGAGTGAGGGCATTGTACGAGTGAGGACATTGTACGAGTGAGGACATTGTACGAGTGAGGACATTGTACGAGTGAGGACATTGTACGAGTGAGGACATTGTACGAGTGAGCCAGGAGAAACCTGCGACTTTTCAAGCTGAAGAGGAAGGGACAAGTAGTATGTCGATAAAAATGTGAAGCCTGTACACGATGGTAATCCCACACAGGATCGATGGAAGGGAAGAACGAACAAGTCAGGAAGGCAAAGGAAGAACACAACAAAGCAACATTAGCATGCAACCAGAGCGACGCAAAGTGCTGGTGGACAAACGCCCAAGGGCGTGTTGCAATCAGGTCTTCGGTGTCACCTGTGCTACACCGGTTTCCAATGCGACACATGTTGGGTAACACCGGGTGACACCGACCACAACCCTCCTAAATTTTAGGGTTATGAGCTGGGTAACACTGCCCTTGTTTACAAACATTGAGTAAGATGTTCGATAATTAGTATTACAAAATGTAGGGCTACCATATATTGCGTGAATTCTAGCAGGTGGAACACTTTTGTGTAGTTTTCTCCACTTTTATTCTAAAATACAGCTAAACTGCGGCTCCACCAGAAATGTATATGTTTAAGCTTACCGAAAATCCCGAAACACTTTGCTGGGGCGTTGAGATCACACGTCGCAACACTGCTACGTGTTTAACACTACAAGGGTAACACCGGCTTCTGATCGCAACGCGCCCCTGAAGTTTTAACTGTGGGGACCCTGGAGGCGCTGCTGCGGACCGAGCTAACCCAACCCTACGCCACATCCTGCACTCACGGGTCGGCAGCATCAGCTGATAACGCGTATTTCAGCCGTCCACTTTGAGCTTTTACTCCTTTATTTTCTTAGAACGCTGCGCACCCACTACACCCTACTGCCAGTACCCACTACACCCTACTGCCAGTACCCAGTACACCCTACTGCCAGTACCCAGTACACCCTACTGCCAGTACCCAGTACACCCTACTGCCAGTACCCAGTACACCCTAC
>LQNS02278147.1:3446597-3459713 GCA_001587735.2 Parhyale hawaiensis | reverse complement strand
ACCCCCTACACCCTACTGCCAGCACCCCCTACACCCTACTGCCAGCACCCCCTACACCCTACTGCCAGCACCCACTACACCCTACTGCCAGTACCCACTACACCCTACTGCCAGCACCCCCTACACCCTACTGCCAGCACCCACTACACCCTACTGCCAGTACCCACTACACCCTACTGCCAGCACCCACTACACCCTACTGCCAGCACCCCCTACACCCTACTGCCAGTACCCACTACACCCTACTGCCAGCACCCCCTACACCCTACTGCCAGTACATTGAACAAGTCATGGAAATTTCAGGGGAAATCGCGTCGAGGAGATGACTGTGCAAATATAATTAGCCGCAAAAGATTTCATGCTGATAAATATAAGGGACGACAGGTTAGAAACCTGATTCGCCGTGCGAAGTAGCGACTAGCAGAGTGATGCTACATACACTCCACATCAGCTTTAATACATAAGGTAGATTATTGCAGTACAGTATATGTACTACATTATTCTGACTACGACTCATAAGACTCGTCTGTAAGAAAAATTTATTATATCTTTGGTACCGCAAACATCCGAAAGAAAGTGTACTAGCAGGTCGGGCTTTGAAGATAGTCGTCGTTGATATTCTAACAGGAACATTATGCAATAATATAGTGAGTGATTTCAATGAGCACTCTGCAGAAATAGTGCTTATGAAACTGAAGAAATAGCACGAGATTACAGAACTAAAAGTATGACCTAATATGCCACCAAAGTCTCCATGTTTGAAATTAAACAAGAAACTTCTGAAAGCAAAGCACACAGTTGAAAGTGTCTTTACACCAACGGGCTGATGACCAGCGTAATTCACAAGCTGTGACGATGCCCGTGGAAGGTTAAATTTTAAATTCAAATGGTAAATAGATTAATAGATTTACTGATTAATCATATAAAAAACTGACAGCAACTTTTATGATGCTCAAGGTATCTAATTGTTATCTATATGTCTCCACAGATGGTGGTGTCGATGGACCAGGGTGTCATATGCCAACTGGCGCCCCCAGAAGACCACAACAACGCCGCTGACCCCCCAAAAAGTTTTACATTTGACGGAGCTTATTTCATTGACTCGACTACGGAGAGCATCTACAACGATGTCGGCTTCCCTATTGTTGAGGTGAGTCTGTCAGCTGGCCCGTAGAAATCGTCTTGTGTTGCTACCAAAGGACCTGTTCACATGTTAGTCTTCTGACCTCCATCCATATTTTCGCATCAATTGGCTGTGTTGTTGCATCTCTTGAAGCAACAGAGAAGTGCACGGCTTGCTCGATTTTTATCACTCTATATACAAGGAGCTGTCTGAATCTTCTCGTGAAACTAAGCTAGCTCACTCAACGGCTAATGCTTTAATGATCATCTTAGTGTAGACACAGTTGTGTTGTGATTGAATGTTTTCAAGCATGAACGTAACGCAAAGGACTTGACATTTTTCCTTCCAGCGTTCCTTACATTAGAACTTATGATTCGTACGTAAAATACAGGTTATATTTAATGAACATTAACATGTGCAGCGAAGTTCTGGGGAAGTTCACACGGTAGTCAAATGAACGAGTTGGCAAATTTTGCCCCTCAGGGGGCATAGGATGGGCCATAGGGTTAGGCTAGTTAGGTTCGCGTATCCCCGGGGCGAGTTTGGGTTAGGTTACCTAACCATTTGCTTGGCCTTCGGGACGTCTGTCTGTCGTGCCCACTTTGCTTCCTTCCACTTTCGTACTTTTACTGATCATACTGTTGTCTGTTCTTCCTTTTCTTTCACGACTTGCTGTGCCCATGCGCGGTGATCCTGTGTGGGAACTCCTTCGTGCATGGGATCCCCGTTTCTCTATCGACATACTATACGTCCCATCCTTTTCCTCTCTTAGAAGAGCTTAGTACTTATTTAGGGAGGCTTAAATCTTCTTATACTACTATACTCCTGGCAAGTTTTGACTGGCAAATGGGTATCAAGAGGCTTCAAATTCGTTCAATTTTAGGATTGAAGACGCTACACTCTGACCACGATTGGTGAGCCAACGATCTGGAATACTATAAAGAATCTTTCAGTGCATTAAAGTGATTGTTGAATTCACTTTTCAAACATTTGCGTTGATGTTTCTTATGAAATGAATGGGTATTTATTACATTGATGTTGGAATTGTAACTATGGCAACGAATAGTTTTTGATAGATTTCTGGAGCAGATGACCATCAGACCATTGCGTCGTGAGAACATCAGACCCTTGCGTCGTGAGAACATCAGACCCTTGCGTCGTGAGAACATCAGACCCTTGCGTCGTGAGAACAGCAGACTATTGCGTCGTGAGAACATCAGACCATTGCGTCGTGAGAACATCAGACCATTGCGTCTTGAGAACATCAGACCATTGCGTCGTGAGAACAGCAAGGATCAGTACTTCGCACGGAATATTCCCGGCCTTCTCTCTAGTTCTCTAAGCGTCTGTCCATCTTGTGAACCCCCCTTAGATCAGATTGTTTTAACCTCCTCTTGTCGACTGTGGCTCTATGCCTTCGTAACCCCTCTATCAGGACCAGCTCAAACGCTGGATTTACGCAGAAGCGCTGTTTGAATTGCCGTTCATGAATTACTCTGCTGCTTATAGGGATGAAATCTGAGCCTCGTCTCTGTATTACTTCTCTGAGTTATTTTAGAGTAAAATCTCATGCGGTGGTGTAGCTTGGAATATCTGCTGTGCAGTCGACGGAGATAATCACTGGCAGTAATTTAGCTTAGAGTTCCCATAGCCTCATGACTACAATAGATACTGGAGCTAGACTTCTAAGGAACGAACTCTACTGTCCGCTGTACTCATTCGGGTGTGTGACTATTTGTGCTGTTCTTAGAAAATACATATGTAATACATATGTTAATTGGGGAGTTCACCCTGTAGTGGCTACTGTGCGCATATCTTGTATAGTCTTACGAAAAATAATGTTCAGTTGTGGCTCTAAACGGTTAAAGCGTTGAGTCCACATTAAAAAGAAACATATCAAAGTCACCAAAAGAATCAGAGCGTATTTTTCGTCGGGGTCGAATCAAGCGTTATATATATGACCTCATTTGAACCGTGACTTCATTGATGAAGAAAGATATGTAACAGTGCACAGCAGCGTGGCGAACGTGCTGATATACTTCTCTACTGGCGGTGACTCTGTTGAGCTAGTCCACTAGCCATCAATAACATTCACGTCACATAATAAGACTATTAGAGCATTGACTGTTTCATAGATAGCGACCTCCCGATGCATGAGCAGTCGACTGCTGCAGTGATAACCTGTCTTTAGGCGAATTGTCCGTAGACCAGCCAACTGTCCGGTCGCGGTTATCGGCGGTAATCTCCCCTGAGCACTTCCCTTCGTTATTATTGGCTACCTGATGATTGAGACTTGCTATGGACAGCCGTGCAATATATGGGTCAGTGTGATGCAGCGCGTGCTGGGGCTGTCTCCTTTCTCTTACCAAATCCTGTCCTTATTGCTTGCCTTCAAGAGTTGAACAGAAGAGCGCTTGAGCTGATGACAAAACTACCCGAGACTGGGGAAAATTACAGGATATTAGTGACGTGTCCCCGGTACAAAGCGCTCGCAGGGCCGCCGGTTCGATATTGCTCGCAGTGCTGAGGCCAGGCGCATGTAGGACAAGGCTGCGCCCCACAGAAAACGATGATCTACCGAAGGAAATTGAGGCTATTAGGCTATAGAGCGGCGGCTCGTGTGCGCTGCGTGGCTCACATGCGGAGTAATTCTTTGCGGATTCGCTGGTGTACTCGGCCGTCAAAAATGATGACGCGTTACATGCGATTCTCCTCCACCCCTTCGCAAAAAAGGGTCTAGATATTTCTACAGCTGCAAGTTGTTTTGCAGGAGTGTGTCCTACTGAAAAACTGTAAGACTTAGTATAAAGTGAACTTATTTTCTACTAGTGTATGTAGTCGTGAAAGTATAACGACGATCAATATGCTTCAATATCCCTTCGAGTAACTGCTTGTTGTCATAACTCTGCTGTAGAGGAAACATGAGGCTTACAGCGAAGATTTTGTGATGACCTGTCTTCATTGGTTTTAATTTTCATATTAACTTCATGTTGGATGCCCTGCAACTGCCAACTCGAATTATGAAAAATAGCAGATAAGCGAGCTAAGGCTGAACAACACCCAGCTTTCCTTCGGTGATACGCTGAAAAGCAGTGTTTTTTTTTTTTTTTTGCTCACAGTCGATATTGTCTCTTAATAAATACTAAACTCTGTACCCAAGATACTCGATGGTGTCATATAGCTCGGAAGTTTTTTTTTTCTCAAGTGAAAAGCTGCTCTGTTGAAAGAAGAACCCAAATTGGAGAAAACTATTTGCTGCCAAGAAATCCTCTTGTTCTTTACCCGCCTGCTGAACGCTGAAGAATATCTAGCTACTTGTTTCGATGATTATGTTATGTAGTCAATAAGAACATCAGCGTAAACTCAGGGCTGCTGAAGTTTGGATGAAAGGAACCTCAGGTGAGAGTATGAATCACGATGCAAGAGAGTGCTTTGAAAAGCTGTGTGTATCTGAATTGAGTGGACTTCAACGTTGGCATTCAGATATAAGTTTGCCATCATCTGCAACTTGGCCCTTGTTCTACCTCTCAGTTTTCAATGAAGCGAACAAACATATGCTTGATGTATGGAAAAAGTGATAAAAATCAGATTCCATAACCGCGCTAAGAGAAGAGCAAAATATCTCCAATGTTTCGATGACAATACCGGTTTCAAGCAAGAAATACATTCAGATAAAGGGATAAGGATTTCACTTTTGCCATCTTCTGCAACCCGGTAGTCGATTCTCAGTTATACGCAACTTGATTACAAAATCTGCAACCTGGCATATTATTCGCATCTCTATTACGTTAAGAGCGTGACACGCAACATAATAAATAGATATTTAAACCTATAAATATAAAAAATATAAATTTATAAATATACAAACAGTGAAACACACTACGGTGTTTATTGTATTGTTTGATTTAAGTTTCTACCGGGCAAATGCAGCAACTTTCACTACTGCAAGGCATTACCTTCATCAGTTTTCTGCTGCTAATTTTGCAGCTTCAATGGATCAAACTTTCTACCCGCAGTGATTCAGCCATATCGAAGATACTGTTCTAATTCCGACAAATGCAAGTGCTTCGAACGTGTTAAAACCGGGCAAAAAAATTAATACACAGCAGATGAACAATATACAAAAGTCTATACCGGCCAACCTTGAAGGTTTATATTTTTCTAGCAGGTTCTGCGCGACAGCTTGTGCTTCAATAAGTGACTGATGTTGTCCAGGCCATGTAGTTGCACCAGAAAACTCAGGTTCTTTAGCTTCCGAAGTTGAGGCATTGGGGTGCAGGAGCTCCTGCGAGTTTCTTCGGCAGTCGCATCCAGCGATGTTAGCATAGAGGCGCTCCAATATATTTCGTCCAAAAGTAGCCCTAAAAAATCTCGTTTATTCAAGTGAATTCACAGGAAGCACTCAGTTTCTGTTGTGTCCTGGACACCCGCAGTTGAACTATCAGGATCAAAATTTGGCTACTATGAAATTTGAAAATATTTAGGCCACTGCTCAGCGTGAAGTTTAAACTGCCACGAAGAAATTTGGCAAAGGAACACTTGAGCGAAGTTGATTATGCACAATAGGAACAAAACTTCTTCCAGAAATAAGATTCATTTATCCACGCTCAGAAAAGGATATCGAATGGTACTTATATACCTACTTTTCTGAGCGAAGCGAGCTTCGAAAAATACAGTTGTTCGAACTTTTCCCAGAAACAGTGTTAGCTATAGCAACTAAAAACTCGAATTTCCTGCCACCTGATCTTGTCATTCATTGGATGAAAATTTTCCTATGTAAATCCTTAACATCGTGACGGAGAGACGAACCAATCAACCTACTAAGCGGATGAGCGAGCGAGCAACGAACAAACTGCTGTTACTTAGCAGGTCATTGCTTGGCTCGTGGCTTCATCCACCCAGTCATACGTCCCTATACGCACACTGCCATGTTAAACGCAGCAAAAAAATTCAATATGCTGAAAGCGCTAGCTGGAGAAAAGGCCTGCTGCCAAAGCTGTATTCTTATTGCTTCTTGAAAGAATTTGAGTTGATTTTGTAGAGGAGACGTTCGTACTTCCCATGAGTAGCTTTGCTACCAACGCTCGCTGCCTTCCCATCGTAGACAAAAAAAAAAGTCCCCTTTGTCCGAGTATTCGTAAGTAAGCGCGCGTATGACGACGTGTCGAATATGGCAAAATACCCAGCCAGGCTATACACAACGGAGCACAAGTACGGCATGCTCCGCTCAATAACATATTTTAATAACATATTGTCAGATGAAAGCGCTAGGTCTTCGAGGCCAGAAAGAAAAATGAAGAAAAAAAAAGTAAAAAAAAAAAGACGGCGAAAAGTAATCAGATAATCCTGAATTTCAAGGGTTCCGGTTACACATATCTCGAATAAAAAAAAAAAAGGAAAGTAAGCAAGCCTATGAAAGACAAACTAATCTGCAACATAAGTAAAACATATCAGAGAAGGCGTGTGAACATAACTGATGAACAGCAGAAGCAATACATCAGAGGTGTGCGATGGATAGGCCGCTTAAGAGAAGAGACCGTAACGAGTACAACTCGCCATTCATCGTTGAGAGATGAATAGATTATGGCCAGGTCGCACTGTTATCAACGTCTATTTCACTAAGGTAGATTTCTTAACTGCTATTATGGGGCTGTCTCTTTACCGCGCCTTCAGAGCTTGATCAAGACGTACTGCACGTATGAATTCTTCGCAGGCAGACCGGTTGTGAGTTCAGGTGAAATGAGAAGGGGAAGAAAA
Organism: Parhyale hawaiensis; assembly: GCA_001587735.2. Taxonomy (NCBI): domain Eukaryota; kingdom Metazoa; phylum Arthropoda; class Malacostraca; order Amphipoda; family Hyalidae; genus Parhyale; species Parhyale hawaiensis. The sequence goes on along the minus strand of LQNS02278147.1, from coordinate 3,452,833 downwards.
GAAGTTATGTTCTTGGAAAACTGTTGTTTCCTGCTCGTGATATAAATATTTTTTTGAATGCCGTGGTTAAATGAGGATTCCATAAAATTAAATATTTGAAGGTTTTTGCCTAGTCCTCTGTTCTATTTTACACTACAATTATGTTTTGAAAAGCACGCTGGGACAAAACTTTCTTGCCGTGGTGTCTCACGGCTTCAAAGCTAAGAACCTGTGTCCCTTTATGTTTGCCTGTGGTGCGTTAGGTTAGTCGTTAGTTAATTGAGGTGTTTCAGGTTAGAAGAGGTTCGTTAAGTATGTCCAGGTGCATTAGGCTAAACTATATTATGCAAGAAGCAATAAAGAATGCAGAAAATACCGATAGAATTCGTAGTAACATTCGTTGCTGTCCCATATGTTGCTCTTTTTGCTACATACAGCCTATGTTTTCTTGAAACTCTAACAATTAAGAAAATTTCTCAAAGCTTGGTTACGGAGATATTTAGTTACGATAGCTTTTTGCGGGTTTGCTGTTATGAAAATCGTTATTAAATAGTGACCATTCCCATCCGGGGGCATAGGATGGGCCATAGGGTTGGGCTAGTTAGGTTCGCCCATCCTATGTTATGGGGAGTAGCGCCCCCAGGGGGTTTGTGTAGGTTACCTTAGCCATTAGTTAGGCCTTCGGGACGCCTATCTTTTGTGTCCACTTTGCTTCCTGCCACTTTCATACTCCTATACTGATCTTACTGTTGTCTGTTCTATCTCTTCTTTCCCGACTTGCTGTGCCCATGAGCGTTGATCCTCTGTGAGAACACTTTCGTGAATGGGTTCCCCGTTTTTCTATCGACATACTATATGTCCCTTCTTTTTCCTCTTTTAGAAAAGCTTAGTATATATTTAGGGAGGCTTAAATCCTCTTATAATACCTAATGCCTAATAGTGAACATTTTCGAGTAAATCGACGGCCATGGTACTCCAACTGAAATTACTTTTGTGTATTACGTATCTGTATAATCGAGAAAATTCAAGCATGAAAGTAGGTATCAGCAGAGGGGTTTAGTACGTTAGAATTAATATCTGCTGATATAATGGAGATTTTTAATTTGCCGAGGTGAACAGTACTTGCCAAATCCATCACTTGATCTCTTTATGATCTAACACTGCTCACGTGCAATGGTTTTTCAGCAGTGGTTTTCCGCACCAATAGAAATGTTGGCTAAATGCCAGGCCAATTGAGATACCGTTAACTGGGTCGGTATGCAGTCTCTGTAGTTTCTTACGACTAAACTGTCTTCACTACCGCCGGTGCTGTCGACTCTGACTAGACTTCAGAACTGAACCACAGTTATTCCCTCCTTGCCCAGCTTCAGGGAATTTATCAAGAAACAGTAAGAACTAAATGCACTTTCTGAGTTTAACTTTTTTATTTTATTGTTTCCAAGCCAAACTGATGGTTAATCTCTAGCTAATTCTAGCCAGGCTGATGAGTTCCTTCTGCAGTGCTGAAAGGAAACAGACCGCTCTCACTCTTCATGATTATTACTCCCTGCCTAGTAGGTGACGTTTATGTCTGAGTCTGCTTGTCTCTCTGTCTGTCTGTCTGTCTGTACGAAATTTAGAGGACTTATTAGATAAGTTAGGAGGAACAGTTGATTAAGTTTTCGTGACGATACGTGCATTAGTTTTTTTACCTGTCTCTTTTTTTCTTTGTAACAAAACTCAAAAAGATACGACGAATCTTCAAAGAAATTACACATGAAGGATTTCAAAACTTATAGAAAAAAATCCAGGTTTTAGGAAAAATTAGAATTTTTCATGAGCATTGCCTAGGTTGTCGGAGGTATTACTGCGGTCTCAGAGCGCTCTAGTTATTTTATTACTAGTATTGTTAGTCACTACAGGGTAGCAAATGACCCGTCAAAATCCTAGTGAATAGCTTCAATTGCAGTTTTATTTAACACTAGAGGCTAATACAAGAAGTACGTTAACCGTCACACAATAACATTATTTGCTACTGGCGACGTCAGAGCTCAGTTGAGGCTATCCTCGCCTCACTTCTTAGGGGGGGGGAGGGGGATGTTCTGGCGGTGGCGGACCATCGCCCTGTCAGAATATTCTGGGCCTCACGACCGGGGGGGTTAATCTGAGTGACTGTCCACAGGATATATTATGCTTGGCCACAGCTCCTGCTGCTGAGGTTAATTGGTAAAGCATAGACCGCAACAGTACTTGACTCTTAGGTCTGACGCTGGCGGCCAAAAGTCCGCAACGGAAAAATGGGATTTTCTCAAGAGCTATTCTTTCCCCCTTTTTCCCCTATCTAATGCTGAAGAAAAAATTCCAAAGTACCTAACATTTTTCTTGCGGAGAAGGTATCTTAGATATGGCGGGGACGCACTTGGGTGCTTGCCTGCATGACCGTGTCTGGACATGTTCATAATAGCTCTTGAGAAAATCCCATTTTTCCCATTTTGGCCGCCAGCGTCAGAGGCCACTTGGACCTATGAGTCAAGTACTGTTGCGGTCTATGGGTAAAGTTAGGTAAGACCGCAATAGTTTCTCTTCTGCTCCGAGAAGTAGTCGCTGATGGTTATGGCAGACTTATTCGACAGGGCTCCTGCCTGCTACTGTGTGGGGGGAGGGGGGAGGGAAGGGATGTTCCGTACGTGTCTCTTTCTTCCATCATTTTTTCTTTTTTCGTCTTCTGAGATGTCTTGCCCCTGTTTTCCTGCCGTAGTAGCGCACTTGGCTGACTTGAGGTAAATCAAACCAAACCACGCGGTCGTCCGAGGTATCCACACCAAGCCTGTCTGCTCGGACCACACGTGTTCTCCAGTGCTGGGTGTGGAGGTTAGCAGAAGAGTACAACAACAACAACAATAATATCCTGGCCTCAGCCGGGCCTGGCAGCACTTTTCTCTATGCCCTCACCGTACTTGTTTCTTTACTCCTCCACTACAGACAGTCGTCACAACGTAGTTCCGCATTTTTTCGCTTGCTGATCCCTTGCGCCTCAATTTATGCGCGGCTGCCGCATTTTCTTCACGTTACCAACTGTTCTATGCTCTCACTGCGACTAAGTTCATCTAATCAGATTAGCTTTAGTTTGACAGTAATTTCAGTCTTGAGTACTGTGCTGCCTACTTTGAAATGAGTTGTAGGTGATAAACACAATCCGATTACGCTTGGGGCAGTAAGACACTTAATCCTGATGCCACAAAGATATTCAAGTATCTTATTTTACTCTGACAGATTATACACGCGACTTCGTATAAGACTAACCATTGGCGAGCTAACTCGAGTATATCAGTTGAGGATATGTCGAGTGTTTGGAGGTGTTTGGAGCGCAAAAACAGGATTGAAAACTTCAACAACTCATAAATAAAAGCCATCCGTAATGGCCCTGGCTACAAACGGTCTAATATGTATATACGATGGCAGCGCCTCCTGTTGCCTGACGGAGGCCAAGCAATGGGGCGTAATGATTTCTAATATGTAAGATCACTCCGACATGCTCTGTGTGTAACCTAGAAATAAGAAACATTCTCCTGTGTACCATATTTCATTCCAATTTTGTAATGTCTATGGGTACTTAATAAAGATTATTATTATTATTGCTACCAAATTGACAGGCTTGAAAAAATGACATTTCACATCACGTACGAAGAAACCATGGACGAAACTCTGCAAGAAATGGGTCTCAAATCTGCTCTTTAAGCTGCCTTCGATGTAGGTCAGTTGGCTTCTTCATTAAACCGGCACGACTGGGAGCAGTAGGGCAGCGTGGCTGAAGGTCACTCGTGCGCTCCTCCGGCTGTTGTAGCGCTGCTTGTGTTGGCAGACAGTTCCCGGGAGGGGAGAGGGATGAACATTACCGAGTATCTCTGTTGGGGTCACCCTCTGGGTGGGCACGGTGGCGTAATAAAGCCTGTCAGGTTCGCTCATCGTATGTTATCGGGAGTAGCATACCAGGGTCCCCACAAGTTAAATAAGCCATAGTAGGGCACTCTCTTTTCTTCCTTCCGTTTTATACTCCTACCGATAACGCTCTTTTCTACTCTTGTTCGTCTTTTCCGATTTGCTCTTGCCTGAGCTTTGATCAGGACCGGGAACCAAAACCAAGGAGGATTAATAGATGGATGGAGCGACGAGTCTCGGTGCCGTTGCTCAAGCCTGGCTGACCGCCGCTGCACGTGGAGACTGCGGTTTGCGCGGGTGCAGGCTGCAGGCGGCGCACACGCAGGACATGTGTGCCGCGAATGGCTGGGCAGTATCCGTGGCTGGGCAGTATCCGTGGCTGGGCAGTATCCGTGGCTGGGCAGTATCCGTGGCTGGGCAGTATCCGTGGCTGGGCAGTATCCGTGGCTGGGCAGAGCAGTCATGGAAGAAAATAAGGTTCGAGGGCCTTCAAGTGGAAAATGTTCTCTATTCGCTTTTTTCTGCTCATAATCTTCGCAAGACTGCACGTAATGCGCTTATTTATTGATTACAGTTTATAGTTTTGCTGAAAAAAAAAGGCCATTGAAAATCGGCCAAACTGGGAACAAATATGCACTTGCTGCCCAGGTGAACTGAGATGGTGTACCGTCTCTCTACGATATGTACCTCTTTGGTGGAAACTCCGTCTTGCATGAGTTCCATGTCTCTGCCAACATAATACATGCCTCCTTCTATTTACTGAAATATCGTAGTTGTTTCTAGGGGACTAGACGTAAACTAAGTATGCACTCACACTCATTGAGACCATAATCACTGGAGAAAGATTTGCGTAACTTCTGTAGATTTAAGGGGATCAACCTAGCGAAACCCACCGATTTTGGTCAAAATTATACTTTTTTTGTTGGTTTCTGAAAAATAGTCTTTAGGTAGTGAGAAAGTGTGCCCTGAAATTTTACGGGACTAGGAGCACTAGAAACCCCCCCCCCCCGCCCCAGAAAGGTCCAAAGGGGCGGGGGCAGGGAGTCAACATTATCAAGTTTGGACCGATTGTTCTGAAATTTGCACATTATATGTATTTCTGAAGAAAGAAACACATTTTACCCCTAAACTTTTGGGTTTTAGGCCTTAGTTTTTGAAATAATAGGAAATATATATATTCCCCTAGTTGGGAGATAAAGAGTACATTTCTGTATATATTACGTTCTTAGAAGAGGACATCTTCACAACGACAAAAATGAGGACATGTCCTCCCCCTGAATAGGGGTATCTATCGCTATGTAAAGAGGACGTGAAATAAAATCTACGGACCGTCCCGCCGTCTTCTCGATAGTAAAACGTGTTTTGGTTTTCCCATCCACCACCGACAACCGACCACCACCCTAGTACAGAAGCCCTTCCCAATGAGCTCTTACCCCGAGAACCTTGTAGGTTAGGTAGGCAAGGACTGGTTCGTCTAATTTACTGTTTTCAAGTGTTTTAGAACGTATTTTAGTATATTATAAGAACCAGTCCTGGCCTCCCATCCTGCAAGGTTCTCGTCGTAGGAGCTCATTGTTGGTTAGTTGTTCCGTTAGTATACTTAGTCATTATATGTTATTCATACCGTGTCTTCTTCTTCTCCCTATTACAGTTATGTATATAGGACCTCCAAAGAGGGGTCCTAACGGGGGTGGGGGCGATGGAGGGGGTAAAAAAGCATGACATGATGCATGCAATATTATTTGTAGACGCTAATACAACATACATACAGCATTTAAATTTCATTCATAGAGCAAAGAATCACCTTGGGCTGCTCCATAAGCTGAGATTAATGGGTATTGGTGGTTCAGTTCTCGCGGTAATTAGTCAATTTTTATCTGACAGACGTCAATGTATAGTTGTTGATGAGAAGAGGAGTGAGTTTTCGGATTTGGCTTCGGGTGTCCCACAGGTTAGTGTTCTGGGCCCTTTGTTGTTCATTGTATATACAGCGGATCTGTTTCATCTTGTGAATAATTTACTTGTTGGTTACGCCGATGATGTTACTTTGCTGGCTGTTTGTGATATGCTTAGTGATAGATTAGAGGTTTCAGAATCTATTCAGCATGATTTGGAAATTATTGATTCCTGGTGTTCTAGGTGGAGAATGAGGCTAAATACGGGCAAGACTAAGACTATGGTCGTGTCCAGCGCGTACAGTGGGACCTCCTTGTCCTGCACTCATGCTGGATTGTGTATCACTTCCTGTGGTTGATGACTTGGTAATCTTGGGTGTCAATTTTGATCCAAAGTTGACGTTTGAGCCCCACATTCGTTCAGTTGCCTCACGTGCATCGCAG
>LQNS02278147.1:3399156-3409336 GCA_001587735.2 Parhyale hawaiensis | reverse complement strand
ACAAATGACACGTCCACACGCACACCCTGTCTGCCGGCACGTTAGCAATTCACACGCTCCTTGTCATGTGAGGAGCACCTGCATTGATCACATGAATAAGGCAAGCCCCTGACTCGGCACACTCGCTGCGGCCATCGGTGTGACGCGCACCTCCTGTCAGTGTATTGCTGCGTGTCTCGCCTGCATTCATTTGGCTGCCTAAAGACACTGGATACTCAACGAATTACTTTAATAACGTGCCTGTGCTGACAAGGGGAAGCAAAGCGGAAGCTGTGCTGCGTTGGCGACAGTGTGGAGTTCTACTCTTGTGTCTGCACCCCGCGAGGATTGTGGTGGAGGCTGTATTGTGTTGCGGGCTGTGTGTTTACGCGAGGACTCTATACAGAACGCGTTGATATGCCTCGCTATTTCGTGGCTATTTCATTTGAGAGGAGGACGAGCTATTTATTTGCGTATTGCCCTCCCTCATGCGTGGAATTGACTTTTCGATCCACATGCTATACTGTCGTTCCATTTCTCTCGCCCTCTTGAACTACCGTAAGATATACAGGGAAGCGTGCCCTCAGGGGCATATTCTGAGGGGCCCTCTCCCTGTCACAATAAATATATGCTTCACGAACCCAAGGGTTGTCCCGAGTGCCTTCTCCGCAGTGGATGTTGCAAGTAGTCGCAGTTCCTGCCGAGAAGGTTAGTTTGTTAGGTTAGGTAGGTTCTCCGTACTTCTCCTTCTGTTCCGCAAGGCGGGCTGCCGAATGGTGGTAAGCAACTCAACCCATGGGACTCCTAACTGCTCTCGTGTGTGGGGCCACGGAAGGGACCTTCCACAAGAGTGTTTTCTTTCTTCCGTCTCTTTCTCTTTTCGTTTTTCATCTCTTGGAGATGCATCGAGCCTGATTTCCCAGCCAAAGGTAACGCATTGTGCCGATTGAGACTTTCCGGCAGGTATGCCGAAATAAAATATTCCATCTTGTGAAAAGCGTTAATGCATTATTACTGGGTTTCACCAACTTATAAAAACATTTAAGTATTTCAATGGCTTCAACGACGTACCTACGACCTGACTTCTTGAAACAGACGTTAATAATCGCCTGCGAAATAACGGACAAAAACTTTAGCTTACAGCTCGAAGAACAACCCTAAGTCCACAGTTCTATCCGTATTTCATAGTAAACATTTGGAATAGACTCCCTTCCGACGTTGTCGGTGTAGAGACAGTCAACACAGTTAAAAAGAGACGTCCTCCACGACTAAGAACTTCTCCTCCAAGAGTCGCAAACTCTAAACGGTCAAAGTTTCCGAGGCGACCTTAATACATATTCTTTTTTCCTCTCCGACAACAGAGATAGTCGTCTCTTAGCTCGCTTTTTAAAGGCTTTTGATCATGCTCACGTGCTTGCATGATCGTCTCTTTGACTGAGATTCTTCCCCCTTTTGTTTTCTTCTTTCTTCTCGAGTCCTCTATTTCCCTTCTTACATAATGGCAATAGCTCATAGAGGGCCCGGGCGTAAATTCCGGTGTCTCTTTGGGAATGGGCCTGTTGGTTCGTCTACTGCCGCCCATCTATCTATGTTATATTAAAAGTAGTTTGTTTGCTGGTTTATTTACTTGTGTCAAGTTTATTTGTGTCGTTTTTGACACAGATTTTTCGCTTCTCGACCGGAAGAAATTCGAGGGATGGAGGTTTTATTCGATTGTATCTATAATACGGAAGTTAAACTGAGCTTAGCCGCAGTTCATTTACTCCAGACTGTAGTAAATGAACTGGGGCTGAGCCTCAAGAATGCGCATGATAAATTCAACGGTACCATGAGAAATATAACCGAAATACGTTAGATATAAAATGACTTTGTTTACAGCCTGGGTGTTGAATTTTCGGACAGAAGCAATGAATTAGTTGATAGTGAAACGTACGGGCAGCTCCTTGACGGGCAGGAGAGGACGGCCGAGTAGCGGGTGGTCTATGCCCATCTCCCAGCTATATAACACTTGCTTTTTTGCGAAAGCAAAGACGATCGTGATGACGACCCAACGGGTCACGGGCCGTTTAGTTTAATCTAATCTTGAATCGCCTCGCTGCGTCTTGGGTGGCAAAAAACTGAATCAAATGATAATACAGGCGGGCGTTCAGTGACGTACAACCGCATCTGATGAGTGTATTGATGATGCCGCCGATACTGAGCAGAACTTCCGCCACTTCGGAAAGCTATGGTAAAAACAGCTGCGTATTTGTTTACTCCTGCTTGATGCAGACACGATCCTGCGTTTCGCCGACACGTGGTTGGTGCTCTCACATTCTGCCACTTTTGGTTTAATTTCCTACCTTTGTTGCTTGAAGAGATACTCGCCATACGTAATTTTATTCCTACCAAGCTGTTATTTTGCTTCTAGGGTCTTTATTTTATCGTGTTTCTGTGCAGAAGAAACCAAAAATAGGATGGTCTTCAGATCGCAGTTGTAGCATGAGCCTTCCGTCTCTGACATCAGAGTTCGGACAAGTTGTGATCGACTGCAGCCGTATAGTCCTCTGGGGCCAGTGGGCATCTGACCGGAGCACGAATCAGTGCATGTGGATTTTCGACTTGAGTTGTGCTGTAAGGCTGACCTTACTTCTTCTTCTCAGTAATTCTATCTCGAAATCTACTTGAAAAAGCTGGATATTATGAGCTAAAGCTGAAGCTGTAATGCGAAGCGGTATTTCTTTACTCGGGTTGGCAATCTAAACAGTACCGTATCTTGACTACGCCTTGCACAAGTGGGTATTTATTGCTTATAACTAGAGTGGCCGTATTGTCATAAATGACAGCGAGAATTTTTTGAAAACCCGTCTTCATGTAACATATGTACTTCCGTTACTAATATCTTTCTGGAGAATACATTACAAAGATAATTTAAAATTGTCATAAGAGATGAGTGCTCTCTCTGTTAATTCATCTACAGATGGCATCACAATCGTCTTCCACCTTAGAAGAGGTACAGAAAAATAAAAACTTTTACATTAGCAAGCAGCAAAGCATTACTGAATTAAATTGATTCGCCGTCGCGTATCCTAGATACCTACGGATGAGCCTTCTGTATAGCGGAGTCTTTCTTTTGAAGTTAAACTCTCCGTCAAAAGAAGACAGCAACCTGGAATAACTGATCGTGTCTACTACCCCATTAAAAATCATCACTTCACATGTGCTTTGTGGATCAATTCCTGAAATTATACGTCTTGAACTGAGAGCAAACGTTTGTTTTAATGTATGAAGAAAGTGATAAAAATGAGATTGCATAACCGCACTATGAGGAGCTGTTTTAAGCAAGAAATTCATTAAGAAACACGGATAGGGATTTCACTTTTGCCATCTTCTGCAACCTAGTCATCAGAAGAAAAATGGTTTTTTATTATAGGGCGTGTAAATGATACAATTACATATTGAACGCAAAATCAGCCGTGCCTTAGCAAAATCTAAGTATATTGCATCCACATTCTTCCCTTGACAGAATGACTGTACAGTGGAATGCAGTAGTTGTAAAGTAGTGGAACGTAAAGACGAAAACTACGTTTTGATGTAAGTTATTTCCCTCTAGATAGTGCACTAAGTGCTTAGGGCAAATTTTTTCGAACGTTTTCACTACGTGGCTAGCTAGAGAGACAGGTCTATAGGTGGCTGGATCCGTAGGCTACTATTTTCAGTGTTGGGATTGGAGGTTATAAGAGCTCGGTATTACCACCTCCTCCAATGACTCACGACACATAAGGTAAAGGGGATAACTAATACTTAGCTTGCAAATGTTGAGGACTTTGTAGGAACATCATTTGGTCCTGAAACACTGTTTCCGCCAACTTTATCGATTGCCAATACAATTCTTAGTTCTGAGAATTCAAAATTTGGCAAATAGTTACCAGTTCCGTCTGATAATTGAACTTGAATGTGACTGGTCTTTTTGCTAAAACTTCCTGATATTCACTAATGAGTATATCGCTCATCTCTCGATCATCATCAATCATCGATCCATTTTCGTCCGGTATTGTCACTATTTTTGTTTTCACTAATGAGTAATTTGATACATAAGCGAAGAAACACTTTATATTTTCTTTAATCATCTAAAAGGCTTGCACCTACTTCTACCGTTCCTTTTCATTACGAGATTTAGCTCGTTTACGTTCGATTTCGTTAAGCTTCCGCTAGCACTCAGTCCGTCGCTGCAATACAAACGATGACATGTTTGCCGACGTCCCCGCTCTTTGGAAATTAGCAAACATATTGCCATTCTAAAACCATCCAAACCTGCGGACAAATGGACATCCTACCACACAATATCGCTCCTGCGCCCTGCTGCCTAAGTCCTGGAGCGCCTTCTGCTGGCTTTCGTCAATGAGGCATGTCAACCCGCTCCTCACCAACATGGCTTCCGACCCATGCATTCCGCAACATCTGCTCTGCTACCCCTTCCTTCCAAGCATCCCATGGCATGAACAAGCCTAAACCCCCTGACCGCAAGGTGGCTTTGTTGATTGATTTCAGCAAAACCTTCGACACTGTTCCCACTGAAGGCCTCCTCTCCTCGGTTTCTAACACCACGCTCCATCATAATATTGTCAGATGGCTCGCGGCTTACCTCAGGGATCGCCAGCCTGCTGCCTCTATAACGGCTTTCGTTGTCAATTCCTTGCTGTCAAGGCGGGGGTTCTTCAGGGTTCTGTTCTTATTTTCCCTTTTCAACCTCCACGTCTCGGATTTCCCCATACCTCGGAACCAGTTATGTCATCCCGTTGTGACATCATACGCCGACGACTTCACTGACGTGGCGTCTCTTCGCCACCCTCTCACCGCTGTAGCCGCTCTATTAGATCACTCTGACCTGATCAGTAACTGGGCAGCTGCCATGGGCCTCACCATCTCAACCTCTAAGTCCAACCCAACACTATGGACGACCGACGCCCGTCAGTCTGGACTTGACCCTCAATCCCTATTAACAACACTGTCTTACCCCTGGAGCGCCGCCCCAAGATCCTCAGCGTCACTTTCGACATCCACTTTACTTTCACACCCCACATCACTTCTATCGCTGCCCGAGCCTCCAACCGCCTTAGATTGCTCAAAGAATAGCTGGCACACGGTGGGGCCAGTGTAAGGAGACCCTGCTTCTTACATTATGAGGCATCTATCCGACCCCTCTTCACCAACGCGATCCCTGTCTGGTTTCCTGGAGCGCCCCATTCCGCCATTCAGAAGCTGCAGACAGTTCAAAACGCCGCTCTCCATTCTGCGATCGGTTGCCTTCACACGGCATCCATCGATCACCTCCATTCAGAGTCCAAATTCTTAAGGGTCAACCAATCTCTCGACCTTCAGTGCCGCCACTACCTCATCTCCGCCCTTCGCCCCGAGTCACCCAGCACACTCTGTCGTCACTGCACAGGCCGGTCGTCGACGCATCCGCCAAAACCTGGCAACCAGATTCCACTCTGACGTAAACCACTTGCTAACAGACAATATCATGCCATCTGAAGAGTACCGTGAAGTCATCTCCCTCCTCCATCGGTCTGCTGTGCGAGCTTTACTAGACCGTCTCCGTGTAAGCAGGGTTTTGGGCGCCGTTTCACAGGAGATTTCGCATGAGGAGACCGCTCTTCCACGGGCGCGCTCTACCCTATCGCAGCTACGTTCAGACTTTTGCTCTGCCCTGATGTCTTACCGCCACAGGGTCGGACAAGCAGGCTCAGACTCCTGTCCCGAATGCCACAGTGGTCCTCACACAGTGAACCACCTATTCGAATATCCTGTCCACCCCACTCCGCTCCTTCCTACCTCTCTATGGGACGATGCTTAATTTATCTGTACTTTACTTTCTGTGCTCTCTTCCTTCCTTTTCATACCTTCCGCCACTTGCTCGACCCCCTCCGGAGCCTACCCCTGCGTAACTACGTTTGAGTTCTTACGTTTGATCAATCTTGCTCTTTTTCTTTTCTTCAGTAAGCCTCTGCGGAATATGTGGTACTCATTTAGTGATTTTTAGGATATTTCTCCTAGTTGGCGGGAGGTGTTTTACATATTTTTCAAATAAAACTTTTTCGAAGATTTCGTTCATGATTCGAAGAGACTCATTTAGAAGAGTGTCCCAGTGAACAACGCTGTTTTCAGCATTCAAACCTACACAGTTTATGTTAAAAGCATTTATATGGTGAAGTGGTAGAATTATGTGATGAGGTGGTAGAATTATATGCTGAGGTGGCAAAATTATGTACTGAGGTAGTAGAATTATGTTGGATTAGATAGGCGGCAGTAGACTGACCAACAGGCCCATTCCCAGAGAGCAGCCAAGACTTACGCCCCGACCCTCCATGAGCTATTGCCGCTGTGTCAGAATCAATTGCACATTTCAATTGATGCAGTTACATTTGGATACTTACAAGCCTAATGAAAAAATTCCGAACTCAACTAATACCAAGCCCAGGAAAGGGATTCGCACTCATTGGGCACATGTCTAATTAATATCTCTTTATTTACCAACTCAATATCTTCTAAACGCGTACTTGAAACAACTGTAAGACATAGGTTCAATTTATTCTTCTGGTAGATTATTGAATACATTTACACATTGATATATAGCGAATAGTTTTTCATTATCGAGTCTAACAACTGGTAGGTTAAAACGCAGCTTTCTGGTTGCATAAAGATGATCCGGAACTAAGTGATGAAAATGGCTATAGAACTATTGCGTTTCTCCTGTGATGGCCTTCCTTAAGAATTTGAGCAAAAAGTAGTGATAAACATCTTTAAATTTTTAAATTGGAGAAAGTCTAATTTACAATACATTTCGTTAGTGGACATTGTAGGAATATTATTATCGTGTCGTTTGACTTTGAGAATACATCTCAGCACTTCATTCATAATTGTGATGCGCTTTGTAACACTGTTAGGTGCTCCACCCCATATTATAAGACCATACGTTAAATGAGCATACAATAAAGAGTAATACAGAGTAGGTAGTTGTTTCTCTTGGTAGGTACCTTGAAACAGAGTATGTTACCCCTCTAGCTTTGCTTTAGTTTATTCCACACGGAATTTATATGAGCAGAGAAACGCAAACTTCTATCTATAACAATGCTTAGGAATGTAGATGACTCTACCCAGTCAAGTTTTACACCGTTAAAAATACGTCAGGCGGATTACCGGTTCTAACAGAACTAAAAAAATAAAAGATAAAAAAATAAATAAAATTGTTTTTTCTGCATTAGGTGTCAATCTGTTAGAAGATAACCGTGAGGAAAGATTGTGAATAAATCGTAAAAGTTTGGTAATAGCACACTGTAGAGAAGAGTCACTAACATGAATCACCGCATCAGCCGCAAAGAAAATACACTAGACGTTGTCAAAGCAAATGATATCATTTGTAAAAACATTAAATAAATCGGGACATAAGACAGAGTCTTGAGGCACTCCCATATCCACACTTTCCGTCTCGGATTGCTCACCGTCTTTCACGACGTACTGTTTCTATTCTGAAGATAGCTTTCTAGCAAAATATTTACATTACCCCGAATGCTATATGCTATAATGATGTAACATTCTTTATAAAATGTGTCAGTCAACAGTATCAAACACTTTCTTTAAATCTGAAAGGAAACATTGTAAATGATATATTACTAACAGCTGGTAAAATATCAGATACAAGATTAAAAATAGCGTCAACTGTAGACCTGTTACGTCGAAAACCATACTGGTTGTCGCTGGAAACCTGATATGCTTCAAAAAATGAGTCAATCGTGAGTGAATTAATTTCTCAAAAATTTGATCAAATGATGAAAGTGTCGATGTATGACGAGAGTTACTCAACTCGTTAGGATTACCCGCTCTGTGTAAAGGAATCACACGAGCCAGCTTCAGTGAATCAGGGCAAATTTCAGTTACAGCGCATTTGTTAAAAAGTTTGCACAAACTCTGTACAATACTCGGCAAAATATGGTACAAATGTTTTGGTTGGATTTCACCCCTATGATAACGATTGCCTCGCATAGAATTCACAATAGAAATTATTTCGTCACAACTAATAGGAGAAAAAAGAAGTAGATACTGTCTACTCTAAGGTCAGGTAATTCATATTGCACGTGAATTTTAGGTAAATATTGCACCAAGTTACTTGCTACAGAGACGAAATGATCATTGAATTTATTTGCTAGCGGTTTCCTACTTATTGTATTGCCATCAATTGCCACTTCGCGAACAGGTTGCCTCACGCTACGACGAAGTAGATCATTTACTACCTTCCAAGTCTTTGTTGAATCATGAGCTGCTGCATTTATTTCTTTCCTATAATAGACTTTTTTAAGCTTCGAATTAGTGTGCTTAAAACATTTCTGTGCACTGCATAGGCACGCTTTCTAATTACATTTCTGCGGAACAGCTGATACAGCCTGTGTTTCTTCTTAATCAACAATGTGACATCTTTAGTGATCCACCTCGCCCCAGGGCTTCGGCACTGCGACTGCTTAAGTGGGAACGCAACATCGTAAAGCTGGTAGAGTTTGTTAAGCAGCTGATGAAGCTGTTGTGATGGGGCGCCATTATCATCCACAACATTATTGAAATTCACCAGAGAAACATCGGTCACAAATTTTTCTACGGCATTACAATCCTTAAAATTACGATAGAAGTATTGTTCCTCACAAGACTGATCGGTGTTAAATGCAGAAGAAGAAGACAAAGAAGAAAAACAGAAGAATATAAAAACTCAGCCAAGGAATGATGGTACAAGTACAATCAATTGCTGCACATCCGCTGAGCTTGGAGACGTTAAGTTAGGACATGGAAGGTAATGGATTACGGTGGCCTCTGAGGCTCTGGCCTCCAAGAGTTTCGACTCCTGGAAGAGGAGTTCGTAGCTGCGGAGGGTGTTACTTCTAATGTTCGCCTAAACCTCTGGACCGACTACTTCGGAGGGTCTATTCCAAATCTTCCCGAAGGAACACAGGGAAAACGTCTGGCTGAAGTAGTTCTTCCATCTTTATGCTCAAGTTTTTCGCCGTTGTTCCGGAGACGATCATCTATGTCTCTGTAAAAAAGTCCTGTTCTAGGTACGTCGTTGAAGCCATTCGAATACTTGAATGTTTCTATTAGTGGCCTCCTGAGTCATCTTTGTTTGAGATCAGGCCCACTTCCTGTATTCGATATTCGTGTTGCATGTTCCGGAGCCGAGGTATCAACTTTGTTGCTCTGCGTTGGATTCTTTGTATTTTATAGATATCGCCTCGTTGATGTGATCAAAATTGAACAGTTAATTCTAAATGCGAGCGCACTAGTGCTTTGTACAATGGAATGAATATGTCCTTGGATTTGTACTCAAAATTACTGGTAATGAATCACAGGACTCTGCTTGACCTTCCGACACTATTGTCGACTTGCTCACTGCGCTGTAGTTTGTTAGTGATGGTTATTTATTCCCAAGCCACGCTGTTGGGGCACGGCCGCTAAGATGGTCCCGTCCGCTTATGGAGAGGTAAATTGGATGCTGAGACAGAAGAGGTATCACACAGACTGCATGCACCCTTACTCACGTGGAACAAATGAAATATCTAAGTCACTGAGCGCAAGTGCAGTAAAGTATTAAGCTACAGTGGTGCAATGAAACGGAGAGGCATAAGTAGTGTAAACAAAAGATTTCACTCAATTAGGAAAAATACAGGCGGCGAAGCATGTGGAGCAAACAATGTATTCAGATGAAGTAGAAGCTGCCAATAAATAACACGGCGCAAACAACGTATTCAGTTGAGGCGGTACACGACACAGTGCGGTTCCTCCCAACTATTGCAGATAAATACCGTTTGACAAGTGGCACAAAGAAATTATACGGAACGAGTAGTACAAAATATAGACAGGAGCTCATGCTGCTCCGACGAAATGCTCCTGTCAAGCACTGCGAGATAAGCAACGGTGCAGAAATGGCTTAAACATAATAGACCAATGAGGTGGTGCAAATAAGCACCGCGACACAAAGGACACAATCACAATCTCTCATTGCAGCGGTGGAAATAAACAGCACTGAACAGGTGGCACAAATCAGCGCGCAGGTGTAATTTGTCGCTGCGATCAAATTAACAGCATCTCACTGATCCCATTAGCGCATCTCATTACGGGCCCTCATTAGGTATTCATGCATCATTCCGATTAATGAAGAGCATCTGCGCCCAGTGTG
>LQNS02278147.1:3346584-3357895 GCA_001587735.2 Parhyale hawaiensis | reverse complement strand
TTACTGATTTTACTATGGATGTTAAAATCGAGATCATTGATGTAAATTGAGAACAGAAGTGGGCCAAGCACGCTATCTAGTGGAACCCCTGATGATACCTGCTTCCAGTCGCTCGTTTCTCCTTCAAGCTTCACTCGCTGCTGCCTACCCATAAGCCAAGCCCCGATCCATCGTAGTTTCCCTGGATGCCATGGGCTTCCAATTTTTTCATTAGCCGTTGATTGGGGACTTTATCAAAAGCTTTTTGGAAGTCTAGACACACAAGTTCTACACCCTTTTTTTTATCTTTAATATCAGTCACTTTTTTTTTGAGTAAGTACCTATATTAATGAAACTAAATTGTAACTATGAAAAAAAACTGCACAGAGAGTTGATCACTGGGCTCAAGACCGACCGCACGGCCAACTTATGTAAGAGCGTTCAGTTAGCACGTCGTCCATCCTGCCAACTTGCACAGATTATCGGCCCAACGCACGAGGTGAACATCCGCTCGTAAGTTGGGTCATAATAGTCTAGTGTGGCCTAAGAGGCCTAAGAGCTGCCCCTACGAGCCACCTGAGATCCTGCGTTCGTACGTATATGCAGACTCTTGTTGAGTAGGTGCTTTGCAATGCTACAGAGGTCCGAGATCTTTTTTTGGAGGTAGTGCACGCTGCTAACATACGTGCTAACTAAACTCTATTTATTTCAGTACTCGTAATACATATCTCTGGCAGAGGTCATATAATCCTCATCATTTATCTAAGTGAAGTTTTTCTAAGTGCTCAGATCACATTGCTGTTTCACAACTTGAACAAAATTTGTCCTATCTCGTCAATTTTGGACAACTCAGAGTACCGTTTGCTTCAGAACTTGGGAGACGCTCTTTATCGCTGTCGCATTAATTTGGAAGTCTGTAGTAAATACAGAAGTGCTTATTTGCAGTCTCTGCGCCTGCGCCTCCCGACGAGTCGGCGCTGGAGGAGGAGCGGGCCAAGGTCCGGGAGGAGTACGAGCAGAGGATGGAGGAGCTGAAGAGAGAGAAAGAAGCTGAGGCGCAGAGCAAGCAGGCTATGCAGTCCGAGGTGGACGAATTGAAGAAAAAGTACGAGGAGGAACTGGCGGCTGTGGCGGAGAAGGCCAGATTGCAGGTGAGATATTCAGAAAGGTAAAAGATAATTAGAAATTTAAATGCGTGTCATGCCTGCAGCAGGGAGCCCCCAGGTGTTAGAGGTTGCTCGGAGGGGGGGGGGGCATAGGATATAAGATGGGACAGGGGGCCATAAAGTTATAAAGGTGGGGTGGGTTCACCATTCTTATATTATGGGAAGGTGCGCTACATCTTAATTCTAATACAAAATTCGTCATGTTAACGTAAGTGTAGGTACGTTAGTGTGATGCTGTTTGAGCACAATTCTTCGATTTCTACAACTCTTTCTTTTCTTATCTATTCCTCCTCTCACTTCCTACTTCTCTGGCTCGTTTCATTTCTTACTGCTCCTCACAGTTAGGCGTTTCTCTTCTTCTTCGCATACCTAAATCCCTCTTCCGATTCTCCTTCTTCTCTTTGCTTCCTACCGCTCTTTTTTTGCATTTCTGTCACTTTCTCTTTCTTTTCCTCAGAGTCTTTCCGAAATTCGTTTTATAATATCCATCTCTTGTTCATCCCCCGAAATTCGTTCCACTCCTTATCCCATTCTTTCCTCTATCTCTGGCTCATCACTTCCCTCCCTTTCCTTTTTCTCCCTTTCCTTTCTACTGTCCCCTCACTTGCCTCCCTCTCTCCTGTCCCCTCACCACCCCCGGCTGGCCACAACAAGCCGCCTCTAATACCAATACACGCGTTCTGCTGTCAGCAAGAAGAATTCCTACGCCAGCAAGAAGAGCATCAACGTCTGTTAGAACAACAGCAGCAGGAGAGGCAGCAGCAGCAGGGCAGCAACAAAAACAAAAGCAAAAAAGGAGGAACAAGCGGAGGAATGGTTGATGGCTACGAGGAGGACTGGGAGACCGACACCATTGAGGATATTGAGGACGAGGAGGACGAAAATGGTGGAAATGTCGCCAAGAATGTCAACAAATCCACAGCCACTGTCGGCATCATGAAAATGTGAGTAGCGAGTCTCTTGTGTTAGCGTCATGCTGGCGACATTCTACATATTCATGCGCACTTCCTTCATACGACCGTATCTATACTACTAAATTTCATAGGTTACTTGGATTACGTGCGAGCTGAGAGGTCGCTCAGATGTTAAGTCTGCGATTGTATAGTGTGGCCGCGGCATAAATTGAATTGGTTTCATAGTTCATTATAAGCTAATCCTCTCATGATTTCCAGTTTTCCATTGATTTCGCTTATCCGTTTCGTTACTTGTTACACGACCAACTAGTATTGAAAGAGGAATTAAATACTAACTGAAATGTAATGAAAACTAGAGCACTCTGAGAGCGCATGCCTCCACCAAGCAAAGCAACGGCAATGAAAAATTCAAGTTCTGAAACTATGATTACCTTTGTACCAACACCAAAATCTTACCATTTGCGCCTTTTAACGGTAATAACAGTTTGTGTAATTTTGTTAGACTCTGTCATAACGTATCGAGTTAGGCTGATAACAAATATTCTGAGAAACATTAGTCAAACTTATAAACATACCAACCGATTGTCGCCAAAATGTAATCATTTTTTGTCTTTCAACATTAATGATTTTTGTGAACTTCTAGACGTTCTGAACAAATATTCGCGAACCTTCATCCGCAGATTTGTTCCTACCTGCTAAATCCCGGATCTTCGTTCTGAGTTTCGGGTTCGGACCGACGTAAAAAAAAATTTCGGACTTATCCCCTCGGAACTTGTTTTTTTCTCGAATTCGAATTTCCGTACTCCGGGAAAAAATCGAAAAAACGAACACGACCGAACATTGGTTTTCAACTTTTCCGCGACATGAAGATGTGGTGACTCCTATGTATCTGTGACAACTAAAGATGCATATGACCTTTAGCATTGTGTTTCACTTTATCATTTCTCTCTACTTCTATGTCAGTATGGGCGTGTAGGTGTGTGTGTGTCTCAAATGCTCACTGCTCGTAATGTGTTCGATACGCAAGCCTGTGTGACTGTGTGTAGTAATCAGAAACAGAGACTAGTAGTACTGCCTGGACTGCCGTTCTTTGAACTTGCAAGTATACTCGAAGTGTATAACTGGTTGTTGCTTCATCAGTGCCACAGAGACTGTTCATGTTGTGACCGCAGCTGGCTGCCAGCCAATCAGAGTGCTTCTCTGTGACGCGTCGTGTTCATGTTGTGACCGCAGCTGGCTGCCAGCCAATCAGAGTGCTTCTTTGTGACGCGTCGTGTTCATGTTGTGACCGCAGCTGGCTGCCAGCCAATCAGAGTGCTTCTTTGTGACGCGCAGCCACCGCGCATGCGCTGGTGGCTCCTGTCTTGCATTAATAATGTTTTTCTACTAATAATTTGTTTAATGAACAATGTAGATATCGTAAAAAAACTTTTTTAAAATCGAAAAGCTTCAAATTTAGATTCGAAATGAGTAAAATTTAGGTTTGGAAGTGTTCGGAAGGTATCGGAATTGAAGTTCACTTTGCTATTTTTAAAGTTTCAGAGGTTCGCGGATAAATATTCGAAATAAATGTTCAAACTAAAATTTGGAGAATAGGGTTCGCTATTCGGGGGTTTGGAACCCAAAACCGACGAAGATTCGGATTTGGAACCACCCTCCCAAAAATGGTTCGCGCGCCCACCTCTGTGAATTTCACAAAGAACAGTTCATAACTTTTTGCTTTATTTTGCTAACATGCATTAAATGAAAACCAGAAACAAACAAACGAATTGAAAGATCGTCACCACAAAAATTTGGTTATTCACTCTTTGTTATATACTAACAACTCACACAAATTTTATAAAAGTCGGTCAATATTTTTTTAAGTCATAGCATTAAGCAAAAAGAGACACAATAAATGGATGATCCAATCTTAACCAAAAATTGTTATGTTCCTTCTAATACACCAAACTATCCGTGTAAATTTCGTAAGCATCCGACCATAACCTTTTGAGTTATCCTGGTGACAGACAAACACACAAACTCGACGAAAACATAACCTTCTTGGCGGAGGTAATTAATGTAAAAAAGTAGCTAAATAAGCAGATAAATACTAGCTCAAAATTTTAGTCCCGTTAGTGTTGTCAATGTGTTTTCGGCTTAATGAAAATTTTCTCAGTGGATTTCATCTACGCACGAGTTTGAGCGGAGTTCACATCAGCTGGATACTAAAATTGATCACCAGCACGTGACGCAAAGCCTTTGGCACCGAAGTTGCTAGTTTTCTACTCTCCTTAGAAGTTTGCTGGCAGTGTCGTGGGTAGTGGGGAAGTTTGCTGGCAGTGTCGTGGGTAGTGGGGAAGTTTGCTGGCAGTGTCGTGGGTAGTGGGGAAGTTTGCTGGCAGTGTCNTTTCAGTTCCTTCTTTGCCAGTAGTCGCACGACGCTATCGCCAACACACTTTGTATAGTCGCAAACCTTGCATCGACTCCCTTTGTACCAACACATCTAGAGTGTGTCGCAATCAGCAATTTTTGGGTTACCGGTGCTACACCGCGTAAAACCGGTGACCCAGCCAGTCGCAACCCGTGTCGCAATCATAGCTCAAATGGCGACTGCGACACTGGTGACGGTGATGTAGGTCACCGAACACAAACGTCTATTTTAATTAAAAGGAGAGCTAAATTCATTTAAATACGTAACAAATAAACACCTTACACAGAATAAGTAAAGTAGATCAGGTACTTGGAGCTTTCAATGAGAAAATTTCAAATTAAACGGAATTTAAAAATTTTTTAGCTTACTCCGATCGTCGCTAGATGGCTTCCTCACGGGTTATAGTAGCTCGGATTTGGCGTGATTGTGACATATCCCTATCTATCTATCTATATTATACTAAAAGTCTGTGAACCGGTCTTGCTTGCTTGTGTCTTGCTTGTTTATTTGTGTCTTGTTTGCACACAGTTCCTTTACTTTTATAAGGGAAGAAATTCGAGGTATTGGGACGGAGGGTTGCAGTCGCATTCTTTTCATGGATTAGCTCTTTAATTCGATTGTATCTGTGATAGAGAAGTTGAACTGAGATATGCCCCGAGAATGCGTATGATAAATTAATCGGTTCCATGGGCAATACAAGTGAAATACGTAACATATAATTATTTGACTTTGCTTACAACCTGGATCTTGAATATTCGTTAGAGAAGCAAAGAATCTGTTGATAGTGAACCGAACGGGCCGCTCGTTGACGGGCAGAAGAGGACGGCCCAATAGCTGGTGGTCTATGCCCAGCTAAATAACACCTGCTTTTTTTTTGCGAAAGCGAAGACGATCGGGATGACGACCCAACGAGTCACGGATCTTCTAGTATTACTAGAAGGCCCGCGCTGTCATAAAATACAGCGAAGATGTTGTGTTGATCATGTTTTATTCATAATGCTTCCCTTCATACAACTGCCAACTTTAAAGATCATCTAGATGAAGGTTCACGGTTTCTTAATTACTGATCATCGACACTCTTGTTTTCTTTCCCTGATATGGAAATAATAAATTACAAATGCAGGCAGTTCAGCAAAACTGTAAGTAATAGATTCGATTTAGTATCATAGATACCCTAGTATGTCAAATTTTTCCGATATTTTTTTGTTATTAAAAGATGTTTCGTCGACAATTGCATCAAAGTTGGAAGGATAGCTGATGCAAGAAAATCATCTTTGGGAAGAAACTACGAATCAAGATGCATGAGCGTGCCAATGGAAGCTTCAGTTATCTTCAGTGCTGAGAGTTCAACTTTGACAATGCAAGAAGTGCATATAGACTTGAGGTCGCCCAATAGGCCTACTTTGCCATAGATTCGATGTATGGAGAAAGTAATACTTTTACGAATCAGACTGAGCCCGCGGTATCTTCATTTTTGAATTTCCACCGTCCCCGATTAAGATACGTCTGCCATCTTCTGCAACCCAGCCAATTTTCTACCGATAAGTTTTCAATGGAACTTGAGACGACGACCAATGCCTCCAACCTGGGCTAATTTCCGCCTATCTATTTTGTTAACGCGTGACAGAAAATGGATAAATAAACAGATAAATACACATCGGTCTTTATTATATTGTAGATACTAAAAGTCTCTGAACCTTGTGTGCTTGTTTATTTAGTTCTGTCTTGTTTGACACATCTTCTTCGCTTTTAGACGGGAAGAAATTCGAGGGATGAGGATTCAATTCGATTGTATCTGTGATACGGTAGTTCCTGAGCTCTACTGCATGAACGGGCTACACGAAATACAACTGGAATAATATAAATTGACTTTGCTCAGTGGCTGAGTGTTGAATATTTATTGAAGAATTAAGAGGTTGCTGATGGTAACCAGTACGGGCAGGAGTCGACCGTCAAATATCGTGTGGTCTATGACCAGCTGAGTTACATGTGTTTTTTATTTATTTTTTTAACAAAAGCAAAGACGATCTTGATGACGATCCAACGGGTCACGTCCGTCTAGTTTTGGTATTAAAAAGTTAGCAACACAATAAACGCCAGATTGAGTTACATAAAGCAACATATTCATTAGATTGGTAATCCAAACTATTGTAGCAACAACAACGTGAATTCCTAACATAATAAAACGCTTGGTGTATTTATTTCGGGTCCGCTTTGAAGGAAATAGACGAAAAATAAGCCAAGTTGGAGATTTTGTAATTCAGTTACGTTTCGTAGAGATCGATAATCAGCTTGCAGAAGCTGCTGAAAATTGGATCCTTATCTCTTCATCTGGATGCTCTTCTTATTTGAAATCGGGACAGCATGTATGCAGCTTCTGGAGTCCGATTTCATAAGTTTTTTTTCTCGGGTCACGACGTAAAAATTCGGCAAATAATTAACGGGTCACTCGCGAGGTGATGATTTTCACGGGCAGTAGACAATTATTTCTTCTAGCTTACTGTTTTTCTGATTAAGTTTGACGATGTAGCTTTCTCTTCAAGTATTTCACTTGCCCTGGAAAGTAGATAGCTATTTCTTCTATCTTACTGTCTTTCTCTGAGAGTGCATATTTCGCTTTAGAGGCAGATATTTGAGCACTTCAGTGAAGCAGATAGCTAAGTATGGAAGACAGTATTATGGATACGGCGCACTCACATTGCGTATAAGCTGACTGGAGGGGCAATCAAGTTTATTGCAGTGTTTTACTTAAGATTTTACTTTGGAAGACGCACGTTTAATTAAGCAAGAGGATGGGGAATGTAAGAGAAGAACGAGACTATTACAGTCTCAAGAACGAAGTATCAATGGAGAGATGAAGCGCCTATGAGGCACAGTGACAAGAAAGACTTGAAGCAGAAGGGTTATAGAAGGAAAAAAGAGTTGCTAAAAGCGTGAGCGGGAAAATGTGGAAACGGCAAGTCAAAGAAGAGAGAAAACATAACGATTATTGGTTGAATTTTTTACGCATGGGTCCACTAGTAGATACGCAAAAGAGGCCATTGCTTGGTTACGAGCTGTGGTGGAGGGGCAGATGCTGCTCATCACAAAGCTTGTCGAGCAGAAGCAGCATCTTCTGCTGGTGTTGAGATGACAGCAGCAGCAAGGCAAAACGGCGTGTGCGTATCAAAAGTTACTCGCTTTAGTTTCAAATCAGTTCCATAAAATTCTTTGAGAAGTAACAGCGCTGTTGACGGTATCACTGATGGTGCGAGGACACATAACCAGTTGCTATTTACAGCGCAGTGGGACAGTAGATGAAGTCCTGTTCCTTAGCAGTGACCCAATGGCTGCATGCACCACACATCTTGTGGTTCATATTTTTTCCAATTAATATATGTCCATTCTTATTTTTTTTGTAACAAAGCTGTTTATCATTGTGGATAGTAAGGATTAAATCTTGAATTTATTAAGCCAAAGAAACAAATATTTTAGTAAGTGGACGAAATTTTAATATGCTTTATTTCCTTTCAGCAACACCCAACAGTCGCAGTTATCTCAAGAACAAAAAGAGGCTTTAGCAAGGTGAGTTACTGAGGGAGGTCTTCCAAGGTGCATTCTTTTGTTTTATATTCTGTGAAAGCTAAAATGAAAAATAAAGTTCAGGTAACGGTCTAATTCCGAACTTTCAGTAGATTTTGTAGTGATGTTCATAAAATCAACCATTGTACCCGAGAGGCACCCGATAGGTTACCTTAGCCTTAATTATGCTTACGGGACGTCTGTCGCGCCCACTCTTTTTCTTTCACATTCGTACTTGCAGTTCAGTTTAAAAGCTTTCTGCACCTTCCTCAAGTTATTAAGACACTCACTGGTCAATTTTCTTAAAATGATGCGGGAATAAAACTTTTTTATTGCAAGAGTCACTATATTAAAAATTGGCTCGACGTTTCGGCCTAAAACACTGGCCATCATCAGGATTAAAAGTCAGTAATATCTTCTGCAAAATACAAAAAATATTAAGTCCATCGCATAAACATGACTGGGCTCCCGGAAGGTAATTATATTGCACGAAATACACCTAATATGCAAGTTTCTGATTCTAAATTTTTAAAGTGTCATGCTATTGCACAAAATGTACGAGGTAAGTGCTAATATTGAACGAAAAACACGTTATTCACAAGTTGTAAAAAACTAAGATTCCTAATTGTAATACTATTGCACAAAATACACGTAATTAGTACGGACATGCACATTGCATAAATTTGTACTACGGACGGGGTTCAGGTACATGCATCCTAACACCACCAGCATTACGATCAAAATGGTGGTCACCCGAGCGTGCGAGCCCTTTTTATGCAGGCTCGTTCTTCTGAGGATGCTCCTAATACAGCTTTAGAATATTAAACCTCTGATCGTATTTGACATTTATAAACGGATTTTCCTGTTTAATGACGATTGCTTCTGCTATTTTTAGATTAGTGATGCTATGATGACTGAACACTATAGAAAAGTGTGAGATCAGAGTTTCTGCTGAAGGTGCATTCACGTGATGGTCATTGGAAAAGTGCGCTTTAATGCTACTAGGATTGTATCTGTGCTGCTTACATCGCTTAATAAGGGCGTTCGTCGTGTACCCTTACCCAACGTAGGTCGCGTTACAGCGATCCTCAGAACAATTGAAACGGTACACGACTGCTGCTCTATCTGCGGCGAGCTTAGTAGGCCTGGTAGAAAAATACGAGCCTAGTTTGTATGGCTGGTAATTTGGCACTAGTGCGACGGACGTACTATTGTTGATGGGCTTTACATGCCTATGAATGATATTCTTAAGGGTTTTCCTGTCGGCGATGAATGAAGAAATATTATCGAACTGTACATAAAGTTTAATGGAATTATTGTCACCGGTCTCTGCAGACACCGTCGTTAAGCGGTTTCTCACAACTCTACCTCCAACAGAATCGTGTTTACAACACGGTCTCTGATGTTGTTCTGTTGCCAAAATTCGTAGCTATAAAAAGAATGACTAGAAACTGTCGCATGTGTGAAGNTTGAAGGTAAGTTGTTCCGTTGAATGCGAAGGCCGAAACGTCGAGCCAATTTTTAATATAGTGACTCTTGCAATAATAAAGTTTTATTCCCGCATCATTTTAAGAAAATTGACCAGTGAGTGTCTTAATAACTTCAGGAAGGTGGAGAAAGCTTTTAAACTGAACTGCAAAGTAAATGCTGATATACAATTCCTAGAATTCGTACTTGCAGTAATGATGGCTTCTCTTGGATTTCTTCTTCTTTCCCGATTCACTGTTTGTCATGACCGTCGGGAAGACGCTCATTTATGGGTTCTATCGACATACTACAGTACCGTCCAAAACTAAGGGACAAATTTTCAAAACGGCATAACTTTTTTTCTAGCCATGCCAGGTACTTCTTCTTCTGCTCACAATTAGCCAGTAAGATGTTGATTATTAGGTTACAATTTGCGACATGTATGAAGGATCATAAAAAAGTTACGAACGAAAAGCTCTTCTCTTTGAATTCATAACGTCCAAGACTAAGGGACAAAAAAGAAAAATTTAATTAATTTTTTATTCAGTCCGTATTTCTTCATTTACATCGAAGACAAAGTTTGACACTGCCATTTGTAAACATTGCTGTTCGTTACATGATGGCAACGCGTCAGAAAGTTGATTATATCCTGCGACAAGATATCATCAAGTTGCACAAGAATAATTTCAAAATTAGAGATATGTCTGAGAAGGTAAACCGTTCGAAAAGTGTTGTGGGCAGAATAGTGAAATCGTACGATGAAACCAGTTGCATTGGTGCCCCTAAAAAAGCCGGCAGGCCCCGTAGAACGTTAGAGAGAACAGAGCCATCCGCGTACGTCATTGAATGATTGTTTTAAGTCCTCAGTGAAATGAATGACACTGGTATGAACGTCTCCCGTCAGACAGTTTGTCGGCGCCTTCAAGAAATAGGGCTATTTGCAAGACGCCCTAGAAGATTCGAAACCGCTTGTGAGTGCCAAGAACAAGAAAAAGAGATTAGAGTTTGCAAACGAGCATGTTAATTGGTCCCATGAAAATTGGGCTAGAGTGTTTTTCAGTGATGAAATGACGATAAGAACTTTGTTAGAAGATGTGAAAGTGAGAAATTAAGTGCATAGTGTACTAAGAAGACCCTGAAGTTTGGCGGCGGAAGCGTAATGGTTTTCGGTATGTTCTCTAGTTATGGGACATCGCCTCTCGTTCGTTTGCAAATAAACCCGTGTGAGTGCTCAGGTGTATAAAAATCTGTTGGAAGGTATTGTCGTGCCTAATATTGTAAACTCAGGTGTTCCCAGCCCTATCTTCATGCAAGACAATGCCCCCTGCCACAAGGTAAAGACAGTCATGATTTACCTTGAGTAGTAAGATCTCGAAGTTATGAATTGGCCACTACAAAGTCCTGACCTAAATCCAATTTAGAATCTTTGGAAAACACTAGGTGGGAAAATTATGGCAAGGAAACCTATCAATAGGAAAGATCTTTGGATGAAACTTCAAGAGGAATGGGCAAATTTACTGTTGAAGATTGTCAGAGTCTCATTCGGTCATGTAGTCGACGATGTGCAGCTGTAATCGAAAGCAAGGGACTATTTACTAAATATTGATTGTATACCACCATTTTGCTAAATATTTCTTGTAAAACATTGAGCTAAATGCATTTTTTTCTTGTGTTTCCCTTAGTTTTGGACGTTATAAATTTCAAGAGAAAAGCTTTTCGTTCATAACTTTTTTATTATCCTTCATGCATGTCTCAAATTTTAATACAATAATCAACATCTTACTGGCTAATAGTGAGCAAAAGAAGTACCT
>LQNS02278147.1:3322894-3334163 GCA_001587735.2 Parhyale hawaiensis | reverse complement strand
GTCGTGCCGCAGTGGGTAGGTAAGTCGTGCCGCAGTGGGTAGGTAAGTCGTGCCGCAGTGGGTAGGTAAGTCGTGCCGCAGTGGGTAGGCAAGTCGTGCCGCAGTGGGTAGGCAAGTCGTGCCGCAGTGGGTAGGCAAGTCGTGCCGCAGTGGGTAGGCAAGTCGTGCCGCAGTGGGTAGGCAAGTCGTGCCGCAGTGGGTAGGTAAGTTGTGCCGCAGTGGGTAGGTAAGTTGTGCCGCAGTGGGTAGGTAAGTCATGGCACTGTAGGTACGTAAATCACGACACGGTAGCCAGTAAATAGGTAAGTGACGATGCAAGTAGCTCTTTTTTCGTGTTGGTACACCGTTGCCTCTTCTTCCCTCCTTCTCCTCCATCATTTTCTTTTCATTGTCATATTGCTGCCTCCTCCTTCCTCCGTCCCCTCGATCATTTCTTGATCGTTGACACACTGTTGGTTCCCCTCCTTCCCTCCCCTCGATCATTTCTTGCTCGTTGACACACTGTTGTTCCCCTCCCTCCCTTCTCTCGATCATTTCCTGTTCATTGTCACACTGTTGCCTTTCCCTCCCTCCCCTCGATCATTTCTTGCTCGTTGACGCACTGTTGGTTGCCTTCTCTCCCTCCCCACGATCATTTCTTGCTCGTTGACGCACTGTTGGTTGCCTTCTCTCCCTCCCCACGATCATTTCTTGCTCGTTGACGCACTGTTGGTTCCCCTCCTTCCCTCCCCTCGATCATTTCTTGCTCGTTGGCACACTTCCTCTCTCTCGAAAGTGGGTTGATGGAAAGAAGGCAGCCCGTGGCCCCTCAGACAGGAAATTGGATCCTTTTTACGGAAGTTTTGCCTTTGTGCAGACGGCCGAGAAAATCCGCTTTGTTGTCAAGGACAAAGAAGGAAAAGATATAAAAGAAAGTGAGGCCGAAAGGAAAGTCCAAGCCAGCATTTTGGGGCTGCTGACTCAGAAGCGCTAAAGAATAGAAGTCCGGGACCTCGCGATGGCGCGGGCAGCCACACTGCAAGGTTTGGCCGAACTTCCCTAAATTTTGGTTCCAATGCTCATCATTTGGCTGGCCGGAATGCGTTGGTAGTTAGCTGCATTGTATTTCATTGACTGCATTTTCATTGGGGAAAAGAAGCCACTGTGGGAACCTTGATGGTAAATTTGAAGGAATTCTCAAAGGTTTAGTCTCGATGATGATCATTTAACGGGTTTGATGCTTGCTGAGTTGCTGCTTTGAAAATGAGTACACTTTCTTCGCAAGAGGCAGCTGGTGTTGGTGCCTCACTGAAAAAGTTGGGGAAATTCTGCAAGTTTTCGTCCTAATGCTGAGCGTTTGATGAGGTTTGATGCGCTTGTAGCAGCCAGCTGCACGGCGGTTCGTTGAGTCCATGTGTTCATTGGAACAAATTATGACACCAGGCTGCACAAGTTGACAAAATTCGTCGTCTCGTTGCATAAAAGCTGGCGGAACATTTTATTGTCTTTGCAGATTGATACTTTCATTATACTTTTGTATCCCCAGAAGAAATTGTCTTGCGAACCAGGCTGGAAAATTCAAAGAAAATTGCTGAATTTGAATCTCGGGACGCCATTGCTGATCCTTTGGCGAGGCTCTACTGGCTGCTTGCCGCTGTAGTGCGGCTAGTACTGTCTTTTTTGCTTGTGAATCAGCATCAAAATCCGTTACAGCAGTCAGTAAAGTACCACCGGCTTCATTAATTTATAAACAACACTTTGTTTTGCTTTTCAATAAGCTTCCAAAGCCCGAAAACCTATGTAAATAATAATAATAAAAAAAAAGATCACCTTGTGTCAGCACAGCTAGTTACCGAAAATTTGCCTTCATGAGTTTAAATCTACTTTTTATGGTAAATACAGTTGGAGGGATATTTGTTGATCTTACGGACCAAACGACGCGTTGCTGTCGGCCCCACCGACTGCCGTGCAGTGCAGGCGGACTGTGCTGGGGCTTCATCCCGTACGTCCTTCGGGTCTTGCGGCCGCGGCAACAGTCCTGATCGATTGGGACTTCGCTGCCTAAATTTCGGCTGAAGTAAAATTCAGACGGCTCGGACTGCAGCCCAATATGCTGGGTATCGAGCGCCGCAGCGAAGTCACATAAAAACCCATCTAAAAGGCGATGAATTTCACCGCCAATGAGTTTACGAGGCGCTATGTTTTCTGAGGAATGATTAACCGTACGACGAATTTAGAAAAAAAATTAATTAGCCATGAGATAAATCTATCAGAGATCGATAGATTTACCAGAGGATAAATTTACCACGGTATGAATTTATCTAATGATGAATTTTCTACAAGCTGAATTTAGCATGCAATTTATTTTCTGGTCATAAATGTACGGCGATAAATTTGCCTATAGAAATGTATTCGCCGCACCCTCGTTTGGGTCCCAAAATGCATCAAAAGGTCGACCGGATACTTTACAGAGCGTTGCTGAATTCCGACGTTAGGAATCTGATTTTATTTCTACTTTATACCAACTGGTTTTAACAAAATTATAATAAAAGTGTTTTAGGCTTCAAATAACGTATTTAGATCAGATAGGCGGCAGTAGACGAACCAACAGACCCATTCTCACAGACACCGAAACTTACGCCTGGCCCTCTATGAGCTATTGCTATTATGTTAGTAGGTTATAAAAGACAGGGGGAAAGAGAAGAAAAAAAAAAGAGGAGGGAGAATAATCTCAGCGAAAGAGACGATCAGGAATGCACGCAATCACGATCAATAGCTGCTGATATACGGAATTAAAGATGTCAGACAGTGTAGTTGGAGCGGAAGAAAGAAGACGGATTAAGGAAGCCTCGGAGGCTTTGGCCGTTAAGAGTGTGCGACCCCGTGGAGGAGCAATCCTTAACTGTGGGGGATGTCTCTCCCAATGTATGTCAAGACGATTTTCAAACGGTTTGACTGATTCCGCACTAACAACGTTGGAAGGGAGTCTATTCCAAATGCTGACTGTGGAATACGGAAAGAGCTGCTGACTTAAGGTCGTTCTTCGAGCTTTATGCTTGAGTTTTCGACCGTTGTTGTGCAAGCGATCATTGGGGGCTCTTTCAAAGAGACCCGTTATAGGTACGTCGTTGAAGCCATTCAGATACTTGAATGTTTCTATTAGTAGCCCCTTGAGTCGTCTTTGCTCGAGAGAGATCAGTCCCAGTTCCTATAGGTTACATTCATGCGGCTTGTTTCGCAGCTCAGGTATCAATTTCGTTGCTCTGCGTTGGACTCTTTCCATGTTATCGATATCTTTGCACATATGTGGCGACCAGAATTAAACAGAAAATTCTAAGTGTGGCCGCACTAATGCTTTGTACAAGGGAATGATGATGTCCTTGGAATTGAATTCAAAATTTCTGGTGAAGAATCCCAGTACTCTGCTTGCCATTTTCACATTCTTGTCAACTTGCTGACTGTGTTGTAGTTTGTTTGTAATAGTGATTCCTAAGTCACGTTGTTGGGTGACAGTAGCCAATTCCGTCCCATTCATTTTCAATGGGGACCCAGCAGGACCCAGGGTAATTCTACATTTAATTGAAGCTTTTCCATTCTATAATGTACGAATAGGATGCCTCAGCTGAGCTTCAAGAACTTACCCTAATTTAACCAAATGTAACTCTTCTAACCTCATCCACTCCGTCTAAATTGACACCCATCACTTGGCCCTGACGAACTCCATCGTATCATATACTTCAATACAGCGCAGTCCGACCTCGTTACACAAGTCACCTAACCTAATTCACAATATTAATTTTATCCTAAAGTAGATGCTTCAACCGACGCTTGTACCTTACCTAATTGACTCGCCACAAAAATGACTATGAATATTGTAACAAGCCAACACAAAGAAGCGCATATTCCTCGTAGTCACGAACATATGAAAACACGTAAATAAAGATTCCTACCTTTGTGCCTCAAAAGAAATTCCGCTGCCAATACAGTTTTGAGCACATTCCTTAGGTAATCTTCTCAAGCCAAGTGAGTATGATTGCTGAAGTTAAACTTCAATTTTCTATCATACCAACACTTGAAATAGTTTTTTCCTGTCCTCATACTGTAACTCTACAGTGTTCGAAAAATTTGTTCACGGTCTCCAAACGAAAATCGTTCCGACTTTCAAAAGTGTATTTTTGTCCTCTAATTCCAACTTCGGATCTTGAAAATACTCCGTCAGGCAGCCAGCAAAGGGGTCGTGCTTGGATCTTGATGAAGTCCTAGAGAAATTCATTGGCTTACAGATAAATCATACAAGGCAATTTTACTCTTTGGAGGTACTTCGTACATCATTCTTGAACCATAGACCGTTCAGAAGATTGTTTCTCATAGTTTGCAGATAATTTAGCCTTTGATTAACTAACACATTCTCATCTTAATGATCAGTATAGCTGGTACTGGTATCTCATAACGCAGTTGCGAGACCCATGAGTAGTCCACAATAGTCCAGATTCAGATTCACTTTGAGAGACTTGACATGAAACTATTACATGTTAGCATTCATAGAAAAAAAAACAAGAACATTTCTCAAGCTCTTATTTAAGCATAAGGATGCTTTTCGGGCATTGTTTTTCTGCCTGCTTGATGCGATTGCTCTTAAACAAAATATAGCCGACTCCGTTGGTTTCTTTAGCAAACGAATCTTGTCATTGAAGCTCAATTCTTTCCCATTTGCTTAAACACCCCACTCTCACTTCGAAAATGACTTAGAATGTGGCTCTCCAACCCTGCTCACTTTGTGCTCCCATATCGTATCTTGACTACGTATTTTGTCTTATTAAGAATGACATGATACACCAGCAATGCGTATATTTTACGGCGTAAAAAAACAACAACAATGAAACTCTGTAGGTATGAAACTAATAAATTCGACTTCACGTCTTCATTTCGAAACCTATTAGACTTTTTTCTTAAAGTGATAAGTGCACAGCTATGATTGAAAAGCGTCTTGCAATTGTATTTTCCCCTAGTGCTGATAGCGTATCGTGCAGACGAATGGACGGACGTACATACGTATGAAAGCTTAAGTAAAATACAGTACTGTTCAATGAGGAGCACTAGTGAGCGAGATTCTACGAGGGTCCAGAACCCGCTCTTTCTTATGTATATCGGCTGCCAAGGATATATGGCTCTGAGCGAGGCATAGGCCGTTATGAGGGTGGGAGGTGGTCCACAGGCTTGGGCTCTGGATGCCTTGACAGCCCTAAACGCAGCGAAAACGGCGTTTGTTTGTAAGTCAAATACGCGAGTGGGGGGGCAGCTAGAACTAATGGTATAATCACATGTTACACTAGAGAGGGTACTGAGATCCATGCATACCCTACCTAAATATTTTCTAGGCAACACCTTACCCGCCAACTCGAAATTTGAAAAATTCAGCACGGGCTCGCTCCACTAATATTTGCAGCGAGATAATTTTATTGATATGTGGAAAGACAGTGCAACGTTCTGTAAGTGCTCCAAGTCTTCACTTCAATATTAATAATTTCTTGAGGCAGTGGAAGAAGTACAGCTTAGCTGAAGTTCCAACAAGGCGTTAGTGAAGCTTGAAGGAGAAACGAGCGACTGGACGCAGGTATCATCAGGGGTTCCACAAGGTAGCGTGCTTGGCCCACTTCTGATCTCAATTTACATCAATGATCTGGATCTTAACATCCGTAGTAAAATCAGTAAATTTGCGGATGATACAAAACTATGTCATACTGCCACGAAAAGAGCCGAGCTCCAATAAGATATTGACCACCTCATGGAGTGGAGCACAACGTGGCAGATGAGCTTTATAGTCGATAAATGCTCAGTAATGCACGTAGGGCTGGTGAACTCTTCCACCCCATTGAAAATGAATGGGATGGAATTGGCTCCTGTCACCCAACAACGTGACTTGGGAATCACTACAGTGCGTTACCTTTGATTATACAAATACAATTTTTTTTACATACTTTTCAAGATAAGTGTCAAACATGTAAAACGTTAATTGTAAGTTAGTGTACAAGTATGTTGTAACTATAAAAACAATTAGAGAAAAATAAAACGGAACCATTTCCCACGTTTTGGCAATATTTGCTTATCGCACGGGGTTCTGCTGTTACGCCAGGTTATGCAACATCACTCTCTAGTCAACATGGGCAAGAAAAGCGGTCTAACCAGTGAAGAAATGATCACAGTGACCTCTTTATTGGCTTTTGGTGAGACAACACTCGAAGTTTCCAAGGAATTACAGCGTCATCACCGAACAATTAAGGCATATGCAATTGATGGTAAAGTCAACCAGAAATCTCAGGTTTGAGCCTCTACGAGGAAATTGACTGCTGGGAATATGCGACATTTGAAAGTATATGGCTAGAAAACAACTTTCTACAAGTAAGGCGATATTTGAAGGTGCTGGAGCCCCAAAACTAAGCAGAAAGACAAGATGTGAGGTTTTGCAGAAGCTAGGGAAAGTGGAAAAGGCAATTAAACGACCACTTCTAACAAAAACTCATAAAGAAATAGGGTGAAATGGGCTGAAGAGAACATGAAAACTGATTTCTCCAATGTCACATTTACTGACGAATGCAGAGCCACACTTGATGGTCCAGATGGACGGGCGTCTGGACCGGGTCCTCCATTATCGACCTCAACAGGCACGGCTACAGCGTCAACAAGGTGGTGGAAGTGGCCTTGATAGTTGGTGACACCCTTATTGGTCCATTTGAAGTGGCAGAAGGACTTAAACTGAATGCAGAAAGGTACTGCTAGTTTCTTAAAGCCAACTTGATAGCATCGCTTGATGAGCAGACTATCGCACGGAGATCAAAATTGGTATTTCAGCACGATAACATTCCCTCACACCGAGCAATGTATACTGCTAACTGGCTTGCGGATGGAGGATTTAAATAAAAAAGGATTATGACCTTACAAGCGAATAGAACAGGTTTAAATCTCATTGAAAACCTCTGGGCAATGATCAAAAGTAAGGTCTATGAAGGTGGTCGGAAGATTTCGAGCAAAGTAAGCCTGCGGAATGCAGTAAGCACAGTTGCAGATTCTATTCCACCATCTGATATATCAAACCTGACAAAGTCTGCTGATAATCGCCTTATAAAAACAATGAAAAATGGAGATTGCCATATTCAAAATTAACTTGTTATGTCTACAACTACTGAACACTTATTTCAGTGTTTATTGAATTGTTTTGGTTATAATTTATTGGTTTTGGACGTTTAATAAAAATATTCCTGTTCACTTGTATTTATTTCCTCTGACATTTTTATTAACTTGTTGCATAATCTGTGATAACAGTAAAAAACTCGTATATAAGCAAATTGTATGATAAACTTAACTAATGACTAAATATTTATTTTACAAGTGCTGTTTATACATGCAACATAGCCATACGTTTAGTTCATATTGATTTTTCAAAGTTAAACACTTATCTTGTAAAAGATTGTAAAAAATTGTACCTGCATAATCAAAGATAACATACTGTATTACAAACAAACTACAACACAGTCAGCAAGTTGACAAGAGTGTGAAAATACCAAGCAGAGTACTCGGAAGCATCACCAGAAATTTTGAATACAAGTTTAAGGCCATCATCGTTCCCTTGTACAAGGCGTTAGTGCGGCCACACTTAGAATCTGCTGTTCAATTCTGGTCGCCACATCTGTGCAAAGATATCGATAGCATGGAAAGAGTCCAACGCACAGCAACGAAATTGATATCACAACTGCGAAGCAAGCCGCGTACGAATGTCGCTTAAAGGAACTGGGTCTGATGTTTCTCGAGCAAAGACGACTCAGGGCGCAACTAAAAGAAACATCCAAGTATTTGAATGGCTTCAACGACGCATCTACAACTGAACTCTTTGAAAGAGACCTCAATGATCGCTTGCGAAACAACGATCAAAAACTCAAGCATAAAGCTCGAAGAACGACCTTAAGTCAGCAGTTCTTTCCGTATTTCATAGTCAGCATTTGGAATAGACTACCTTCCGACGTTGTTAGAGCCATCAGTCAACGCGTTTAAAAAACGTCTTGAAATACATTGGGAGAGATATCCCCCACAGCTAAGGAATCATCCTCCATCAGTTGCACACTCTTAACGACCACAGCTTCCGAGGCTTCCTTAATCCGTCTTCTTCTCTCTTCTGCCCCAACTACACTGTCTGACATCTGTAACTCCGCATTACAACGACTATTGATCGTGATAGGGTGCATTCCTGATCGTGTTTTATGCTGAGATTCTTCTCCCTCCTCTTTTTTTTTCTTCTTCTCTTTTCCCCAGTCTTTTATATCCTTCTAACATAACGGCAATAACTCATAGCGGGCCGGGGCGTAAGTTTCGGTGTCTCTTTGAGAATGAGCCTGTTGGATCATGTTCTGCCGCCTATCTAATTTAATCTAGTCTATTCCAAAGACTGATTTCTGACAAGGTGAAGGCTCCTAGAGAGCATGACGTATTGACAGACACGGATGTACGTACAGTATGTACGTATAAAATCCACCAGCGAAATGGCATTACTGTCATACTGAAAATTCAATAGTGTAGTTAGTGGATTAGATTAGATAGGTGGCAGTAGACGAACCAATAGGCCCATCCCAAAGAGATACCGGAACTTACGCCCCGGCACTTTATGAACTATTGCCATTATGTTAGTATGATATAGAGGACTGGTGAAAAGAGAAGAAATAAATAATAAAAAAGAGACGTGAAGAGAATCTCAGCCAAAGAGACGACCATGAATGCACGCAAGCACGATCAATCGCCGCTGATATGCGGAGCTTAGACATGTCAAACTGTGTAATTGGAGCGGAAGAGAGAAGAAGACGGATTACGGTGGCCTCGAAAGATCTGGCAGTTAAGAGTTAGCGACTCCTGGAGAAGGAGTTCTTAGCTGTGGAGGATGTGTCTTCCAATGTCTGTCAAAACAATTTTCAAACGCGTTGTCTGACTCCACACAGCAACGTCGGATGGGAGTCTATTACAAATGCTGATCATAAAATACGGAAAGAACTGCTGACTTAAGGGGGTTCTTTGAGTTTTATGCTGGAGTTTTTGACCGTCGTTTCGCAAGCGAGCTTTGAGGTCTCTTTCAAAGAGTCCCATTGTAGGTACATCGTTGAAGCCATTTCGAATGTTTCTACTAATTGCCCCTGAGTCGTCTTTGCTCGAGAGAGATCAGAGACTCTGTTCGACATTCATACGGCTTGTTTCTCAGCTGAGGTATCAATTTCGTTGCTCTGCGTTGGACTCTTTTTATGTTAT
This sequence comes from Parhyale hawaiensis, assembly GCA_001587735.2. NCBI lineage: Eukaryota > Metazoa > Arthropoda > Malacostraca > Amphipoda > Hyalidae > Parhyale > Parhyale hawaiensis. The sequence goes on along the minus strand of LQNS02278147.1, from coordinate 3,324,899 downwards.
CGATATTTTTACACAGATGAGGCGACCAGAATTAAACAGCAAATTCTAAGTATGGCCACACTAACGCCTTGTGTAAAACCTCTGGAAATACCAATTTTAGCAAACTGGACTCGACAGTGAAGCAGTGTCTTCGGCTACTTGAAAAAGATACATATGACACACAAAACATAACTACACCCATACAAGAATTTATAAATAACCATAGATACAGACAAACAACGTTTATTACTATAACGTGCAAGTATTTCATATCTACGATGGTGTATTGTGCCTTTGTGACTTACGATGCTGAGAATTACCAAGAAGCGGCATACAGAGCCATTCGACGCTCAGCCGCTCTGAAGTCAATTATTTACTATTCAAGTAAAGTACCAGATACATTCCTCTCGATTAGCAATCCCGTCTTCCACTTCACTCCTCTAAATGGTCTCTACAGAAACTGAACAAAACACTCCTCAAATATGACACAGTGGCTGTCAGAAGAGCGTGAGAATATGAATTGCCACGTCCACGTTACTGAAATAGTTGACATTTAAAGTACTTGCGCCCCATCTCTTATTGAGTCAACGTAGATCGCAACCACTTGCATGTGATCGTAAGCACCTGTCTGCAGTGGTGTTCCGATATCCCGGTTAGCACCAGCCACCTGTGTCGTAATAGCATACCAGATGCTATATTTTTTTCAAAAATGGAAATAATTCTTATCTGTCCGGCTTACTCGTCCGTGTTTTCAAGCCCGTAATATATGCCTCAGGTTTTCTAAAGAAACATCACTCAAAACATGGCAGCTGGAACTGCACTGCTGTGACAGCAGCTCTCTCGCGTGCAGTTGCAGTCCCTAAGTAATTCGCAAAGTGGAAAGAACAAAGAATATATTGTGCGTAGCCAAGGTAGTTTCTCTCTCTCTCTCTCTCCCCCATAGACAACAGCATGGAGAATGTACAGAGCTTGTCCACACCCATAGAATACCGTGAAAGTTCAGTTTATGGCGAGATTATTTCGAAATAGTTTACATGGAAGGCAAGATCGACTGAGACAGTTCCATCGAGATAAGCTGATCTTATTAGCTGTAACTAGTCCACAATTTTAGCCGCTAGCGTTGGTTTCGCGACCTTCGAAAGAGTGTCAGGTCGTAATCCCAAACCGATTACCCACGAAAAGGCCTCTAATTCAATTCTTCGTTTGAGTCTTGTGAGCCATTCACTACATCGGAAGAGAGGAAGGAGCAGACGTACAGTATGTTAATGAAAAATAAAACAAGAAACTCGTGCACGTACGTACAGAAGAGCGGAAATGAACAAAGATTTCTATTGCCTCAACAGTTCATCGATATGATACGAGTCAGATTTCTATTGGTATCACAATCAACTGACACAATGTATTGTATCTGCACTCCATTGACGCTGTAAGGTCAAATTTTAAGTGAAGCCCCATAACTTACGGCTTTGCCGTCCAGACAGAATGATCCCGTTTCAAATAGCAGTATTCCTTCGAAACTATTTTTGTCATCTTAAGAAGTTCATATTTTGCTTCTTCATTCACAACAATAGAGATATAAGAGAGGGCAAAGAATGAAGGATATAAAAGCAGGCAACTATAGATGTAAAACCCATAACACGAAAAGGGATGCGCACTGTTATGACTAAAAACGATGCATTAAGTAAGATTTCATGTTTATTTTTCTTCCTCAGGATGCATATCTCTTTAGTCATACATTGTTCGTAGCATATACCAATGATATCGTGCGGCAGAATAGTACAGTTTGTTTGGCTGACTTGAAGAACTTAAATATCCATCGCACAGAACGTTTTCCAGGTAGCTACAGTAAAACGACATGCAAAAGTTCACGTCCTATTCCATAACTAATTCCGAGTTGCACACTTACCTTTGATACCTTTGATGATACTTCGGACGAGGTCCAGGCGACGTTACGCACGCCGCCCATCTTGTGCAGAGGTGATGCTGCAGTCCGTGACCAGCGGGGTGGCTAACAACGAGTTATCCC
>LQNS02278147.1:3298062-3317338 GCA_001587735.2 Parhyale hawaiensis | reverse complement strand
AAAGCTCAGTGGACATCGCACAAAGCTCAGTGGACATCGCACAAAGCTCAGTGGACATCTCACATAGCTCAGTGGACATCGGACAAAGCTCAGTGGACATCGGACAAAACTCAGTGGACATCGGACAAAGCTCAGTGGACATCGCACAAAGCTCAGTGGACATCGTACAAAGCTCAGTGGACATCGCACAAAGCTCTGCTGAACTTCTTACAATACATGTGTGGCCAAGAAGCAACGATTTCGAGCGATGATGCTCACAGCATTACAATAGTACCTTCCACCTCGTTCTAATTTAATCTATTCGTACGGAAGAATTGAAATATGAAACGAAGCAAGTAGCTAGCAGTTTTCGTGGGCAGAGCCCTAATATAAAGATGCAGGAATTATACCTTCGGCATTCAAATAGCGAAATAGTGCGAGAGTAATTAATTTCTACTTAATACTTGTGTTAATTTTTCTCCAATTTAGGTAAGGACTTAGCAAGCAACAGGTCGTATGAGTAGTGGGGCTGCAGCTGCAACCATTTCTCAATCGCAAATTAGGCTCTACAATATGCCTATAGAGAACCACGTTCAGCAACATACAACCGTAACTTATTTTAGTCTGAATGCAGCTTGAAAACAACAGAAAAAAAAACAGCTCTTGCTGCATTTGAATGCTACATTCACCAACATCATAATGCGATATCAATGCACGGAAACGGAGCATATTTAGGAAGTAAAGGTTGCATAGAGCAACATGACAAGCTGGCAGCAACAACTTTTAAAATTGCGTGTGTGTATGACTATGCGTATGTGTCGCACTGGATAATATCTTTGTTTAATTAAAACTACTTATGTATAAAATGTGCAAATAGAATAGATCTTTGAGTCTTTGAACGTCCGAATATGGAAGTAAACTTCCATAAAACTTCCTCTGCGTGCGCTGCTCCATTTTGTGGCAAGCCCGACATCTTCAGAGACATGGCAAGCTGTCTCAGGCGAGTACACGAACATATTGCCATGTGTAACACATTCAATAAATATTTGTTAATAGCTGCGTTGCGCCTGAGTTACGATATTCTACAAACTCCATGTTCTGCGAATTTTCGGCTACTTATACTTCAACAATATTAATGACGACAAACTACCCGACGCAGAGCAACAATTCTAGTTAGAAATTTGCCAGAATTTTGAAATGATAAGAGCCTCTGTGTCCCATTTTAACATTTTCTGACGCCGAAGTAAACTTTTTTTAACCTTCACGCTCATACACCGTAAACCTTTTGCAACTGCCAGCAACTCAAGGTATCCTCTACAATTTTTATCAGCAGCAGAGAAACGCTTCTTCCGCAAAAACACAGATGGCATGCCCAGTAAGCAGTCTGAACGTTTCGGCAATTTCCGTTCATAGTTTGTAGTGAACTCTTGGATGTTTATGACCAGTCAGAACTATTTTTTAAACAGAATACCAACTGGTACTCTTAATTTGAAGCTCATAAGAGTTAAAAGTGTATACACAAAACAATGCAGTATTTACTCAATTGCTTGGCATTAACTGCGGAAGCGCGCAATAGATGACATTTTTTGCAGTGAAGCTTCCCCAACGGAGGTAAATGGCCAGTACGTGGATAATATACGCATCAGACATCACATCTCTTGTTAATCTCCATCAAGAGCACAAGTTTCTCAGTTACGGCAAAGTTCTTCGCTTTCGGGGTCACGATTCATTCGCTTTTCTCGATCTCTCGACCACGGTTCTGCTTCTTCAAAGGCGCCATAAAGAAAGAGAGGAGGAGGTAAGGCCAGGACGTGCCACCAAGACCTCCTGAGGGCCAAATCTCGCCGGTCAGAGGGAAGGTGATAGAGCAAACAGCGCAATCAATCGCAGCCTCACGCACTGTCGGACCTCCAGCCTCTTCCTCTCACCACCAAATAAATCGCAGACCTTCGTCTGATCCCGAAAATATGCCCACAGATCTGAAAGATTGGGCAAATACCTGTACATGGTAAGGCTGGCTTCGTGCATGCAGGCATCAGTGCTGCATATGCGATCACAGCAAACGCTGACGGGTGGTATGCAACAGATCGAGTCTCGGACAACGAAGCCCCGGTTTTCCTAATATTCTGAACAAGCCAAACCAGTATATAAAATTCAAGGAACAGTCCGGTTAGTCCGCACATAAGCACGTTCATTGTTCATCGGAGCGAACGTGACGGGTGACTTCAGGACAAAAATAAATCTCTCAATAGTTATGCTGCGATTCCTGCTTGTAAAGAGACGCACTTCTCAGAAAGAGTTACAGAAGCAGTCGAAAAAGAAAAAATTATTACAATTGGCAGATAAAAAAATTTTACGGTTGATAGGGTGATGCAGGGGAAGTTGTACAGCTGCACCCTTCCTACAAAGGCCGAGTAGTACACTTAAATCTTGAACCGATATTAGTGTACTCTACTTGAAGAAGCGAAATTTTACTTTACTAGGCAAGCATATAGTTAAGAATAAAGAGGCCACAACACTTGCAAATATGGTCAGTTGACAACTTAAGACAAGTCATAACAGTAACACTACACAATTAAATATGGTGAACAGTTTCGAGATTATGACAGCAGTACCGCAACCGCTGTGTACTATAGCTCAAATCTAAAACTAGATTACTCTAATCTCTTGACAGGCATACTTTTAAGTACAAGCCAAGCTGAAATGTCCAAATAATTACCCACTTATAATATACTTAGGTACTAGGTAGTTAGTCATTGGGTCTTTCGTGTGAAAGCCTATACCGATTACTTTATCTTCAGCTTCTCCTCGTACGTCTGGCGAGGATGTTCCATCTCTACATAACTGGTTCCATGGGATACCCACGCTTGTGCTGCAGGTGCGTTGCTGTCTAAACAAGAAGCAGTTGCACAAACCCAATCTAAGGTGTCAGCGACAGGGCAAGTCTGTTGGGACAAGCGATCAGCCTCACTAGCTCTAACTTGTTCGTATCTGCAGTCAGCAGCGATGATTTCGTAGAATTGAGTGACAGACCGGAATGGCAAGGCTGTTGCTCATAGAAGGACCTCAAACTCCATCCTGCCCTGCATGCTGTTTCCAGGATAATCGATGAGGAGTTAACGCCTGACTCTCGATCCAATGCAGCGAAACCAATGCTCATGGCTCAAGTGCTGGATAAGTTAGAGATAATGAGATTAAGTTATCTTGATGGAACCGTCTCAACTGATAATGCTTGTAGTCAACCAAACTTGATCCCTTCATAATTAATCTAATATTCCCGTAGGCACAGCACTATTTGAAAAATTGTACGTAGACCGCGCTATGATAGAAAGTGTTGAGCATTTGTATGACAATACCAAAGAAGGTGGCAAGCGATGCGACGCTTACTACCAACCGACGTAAGTTCCGTCGTCGCGATATGATAGCGCTAATACCTGCCGCAGACAAAATAGGGCTGACAACAAGACAAAAATTCAAGAAACAAAAACATGAAGAGCGCCGCTTAAAGGACATCCTTCGCATTCCGGAATTTCTGAGCATAAACCGAACGCGCGGGCTTAGATGCCGAGGCGCCAGGGGCAGGAATGTTGTAGCGTCGCAACTTGGGGCACAACTGCATCTAACTTGCGAAGCGCACTCCATTATACGCAGCGACCCACAAATGTACTGGACACGCGGCAATATTCTGCCTTATTCTGATGTATTTTCACTATCAACACATCGTTTGACATGCTCACCATCTATAAAAATAAAAAGCAGGAACATGTAGTAGGTCTCTCAAGTTGATAGAAGGAAAAAGCGAACGAAAATAGTTTTATTTTAAAAATGAAGTATTCCTCACTCTTTGTAGTTCTGTTTTGAAGAATATCTTGCTTCATCTTGTTTTGATTTGGAGCTAAGAGAAAGAAAAATTTGTTGCGGTAAGGGAGTAAAATTCAGGATCTATGCTGCCACCAAGACGTACTTTACACGAATTTGTTGCTTAGATTAAAAACGATGGCACAGCAGCGGCTCCTTTGGCTTGAGTAAATGAATTATTTGATTAATATTCTCCCATGCGGTGTTCAGATCGGGACGATGAAACCAATTAACTAACTGTTTATCATTATATAATGGTAGTATTACTATTATCATTAAAGCTATAATTAAATCAATTGAAACTTGTCTACCAACTGCAATAGTGCTTCACATAAGAGACGACAAAGAACATACCAAACATACCTTAGTATGTCAACAAAGGCCCACGGCGTATAGGAACAGTAAGCCCGAATATAAGAGACTATACAGTATAATGATACTCAAGCTACCAGTGGAGGACGAAAAGCAAGAAGGTAAACTAACCATGGAAAAAGAATATCTCAACAACTCAGGCTATCAAGTAACTAAAGGAGTCCCCAGAAGAAGCGCCTCTTATACCAAAAGTTGAGCGGGCCAAACTAGCCTAATGCCATGACCTTTATCCATACTATGCATCCCTACATGTCACTTAGGTAACTACAGAATAATAGCTAAAAACTTTATCGTGACTTTTATATCTGCAGAATAATTTAATCAAAAGAAGAAAAGCAGTGGAGATATTTTGCAATACTAAGTGCTTCTGCGAATGATAGTTAAATGCCTGAATAGAGCAAAGCAAAGACTAATTTCAATAGGTACGAAAATTTGTCTTGAAAGCATACATATTTTAATAGTACGTACTCTCGCAAAGAATAAACCATTTCTTCATACAAGGTGCAGCACAGACATATTTTCATTAAAATTATATTTCGTCGAAGCATAGGTCATTGGCCGGAGCAAAGTGGAATAAAGACAAATTTCACACGGTCCTCAAAGCACAGACTCGGACTGCGGCGTAACACTACAATGATTACATACTTAGAGCAGCTCAAGCCTGCGGTTAGAACATTTTTGCGGCTTCTTAAACTTCCTTCGCCACACACAAAATGGCTCGCTCACGAGCCCCAGCGCTCAAAAAGCTGCAAGCTCAGTCCGAACCGGAGCCTTTACTTCAGTATTGTCCTCATAAATGGCGAAAGACACGAAGAGCTTCGCAACAGGTGCATTACCGAGGCCACGCTGCGGCAAAAACGTCCCAACTCTCAAGACCAAAAATGTCGAAACAAAATTTGGTTGCCCGTAAGAAGTGGACTATTTTGAAACGTCTAGTACCTACAGGAGTGGGGGGGGGGGGAAATGCTGAGCTGACGGAGTAAGTGGTCTGCAAAAAAGTGGTGGGGCAAAGTGAGGTGTTAACTGGAGAGTGTACACTCTTAAAACTAAATGTTCTAGATCTCTATAGTTTGGAACCTTCAAATGAAAAAAAAATCGGAAAATGTGGACTAATAAAATATATAATGTCAAGAATGAGACAGAAACGAGACAGATTTGATACCTCAGAATATTTGAATATCTGCCGAAAATCGAAGTAAAAATAGACGTTTAAGAATATTAAATTTATTGTACGATGAGTGTATGAAAAGTTATAAGCATCAGAAAAACTAAAAGGCTAAGGGATTTTTTATGGTCTAATTTTCAATTTTCTTTATAATTTCAGAATTCGTATCAACGCTTCTTGTAGAGCGATACTTGATAATTTTCATACGCCCTCGTAGGATACTAATTTCTGTTCTAACGTGGAGTGGGAGCGCTAGCGTATTACTGTCATACTTTCATCTTAAGAAACGACTAACGCAGGTTCGCATTTATGCGATTGAACTTGTAACATCTCGTTGCCCACCATTAGCAGCTTTGTAGGTAAGTGAGCCGCTTGAAGACAGAGTTGTGGGCATCCTCGTGGGAACTTAATGGAAGTCAAAGAAGGATGAGCTCAATAAAGCTAACAACCTCCAAAGATTACCTGAAGACTAGCTTTGGAAGTTAAGGGCTAATACATCAATGGTCAACTCGTGACAAAATCAAGGGAAAACACAGATGTTGTGGAAAATCTGAGCCACATCTGCATGGAAACAACATGCCCACAACAGCACGGCATACAGGAGTCGCAGAATATTTATAGCACCGCATAACATATATAGGCGTACGATACGATAGATAGCAAATAGCATATTCCGCCGATGACACGAATAAAGCATAGCCTATGTCAGTATGACTTGTAAGCTACGCACACACAAGACTCCGTATGTAACTTGCATGCAGAGCTACAGATGCAAGAATAATTTGGAGTGCCTAACACCGTGACACTGCGACCCACGATAAGAGTCCTAACTAATTATTTTGTTTCTGAAGTACTTTTAAGCCAAAATACTTCATTTCATATTCGAACGAAGTAAGCAACACGGTGCAAAGCCTGCTTGGCAATATTAGCTTGGCTTTCATTTGTCTCTGCTTTTTTTTAAGAGATAAGGTAAGCCACGATATTAGTCCAGAATTAAAATTTAGCAATGGGACATGATAAAAATCTTCACGATGCTGAAAATTTGTTTATTATGGAAGAAACTACAAAGGTTCTTCATATGCTGCCATCGCAAGAATTTTAGGTCGACGTGTTCTGACAGTCCAACGATTATTTCATGATCCTTCCAGTCGACAACGAAGGTCTGATAAGGGAAATCGAAAGTCATGAACTTACGAGATACAGTATAAGGAAAGTCAAACGTCTTGTGAATAAGTGTCCCCGAAAGCACCAGTGAGACAATTTTTCAAAATGCAGGCCTTTTCAATGAGTAACAAGACACTCGAAACCGTACGCTAGGTTCCATTGCAGTTGTAGGATCTGAGAAAAAGCCTCCTTTGACAAAACGGCATATGAAACAGAAGCTTGGCTGGACTCGTATAAACACGAAGCAGGATATGCAATTTATCTTGTTCACAGATGAGACTAGGGCTACCGTCGATGACCCTGATGGTTGGTCTGAAGCAGCGTTTCCCAAACTATGATGTCGCGTACCTATACATCCCTGAGCTCGGTGCACGGGGCTACGCGCCGAGTAACCTTAGCTTATTTTCTAAACAACATGCAGATAGAAAATATTGCAAAATTTATTTAAAGAGGGACTTGAGTAAAAATGGCATAGAAAAAATTTCTGAGAAAATGTTGATACTATAACTACGGTGGAAGTGAGATTGAGGTAATTCATGGTAAGATTGGTATAATTAATTAAATGTTCCTCGGTGTGAAATATATCTGTTTAATCCGCCATAAAAAGTAGGGTAATGATTGAGAAGCCGATAGTCACCAGTTACCAATATTTTAAACTCCACTTTAGCTTCCGTTACAGGTTAGAGGTATTCCATCATTCCTTCTGTAACCACCGTCTTAAACAAGTGTAGGCATCTGCTTAGCAAATGTAATAAGTTTCGTGTATAAACTCAACGATATGTTCTTGCTAAAAACAAAAATGTACACCAGTGGTGCAGTTAAAAGCATTTTCCATGACGACAGCCTGGCATCGTACTCTGCATATTCTTGTATTTTTTATTTTGTTCGTAACTACCGAAATCCAGCAACAGTACTGTAGATTGATACAAGGATAAGATTCAATATAAGACTAGTAGGCAAATCTTATATCAGAGTTACCTATGCAGTTTTATTGTTTCATTGCCCATTATATATTCAAAGCTTTATTTATTATTAATATTAAATCAACTTTTTAAGCAAACTGCGTAATTATGTCTTTGTTCTAAATACCTGGAAATGCTAAAAGGCTTAAACTATCTATAATAAAATTATACCTTAAGCTTAAATGTTTTATCTTCTATCAAGCACAAAACATTTTCTATTCTACATTAGTCAGCCCTAAAATTTGCCAAAGAAAATTATTATTGTGCACAGCTGCCGCGTACCCTCAATCATCCACTGAAACGCGGACTGGCACGCGTTAAAAATTTTTGGGAACCACTGGTCTAAAAGATGAGTTGGGATCAAGAGGAAATTGCACCACCGTTTCGTCGCCCCCAAGGTGGAGGTGGAGTAATGTCGTGGGTGAGCCGCAATAATGAGGCATAGTCCCATCATGATTCGAAGAGTCAAAATTAATTCAGTTAGTTATTGACAGCTTTTTGAAGCTCTTTTTCCATGACTTGATAAGCAGTCAATGTTTGTCTCTTCGTAGCGAGCTTTTGTGTTCATGGAGGATAATGTCCCTGCTCATTATGCACAAGCAACAATGGAGTTTTTGGTTTCTAGTTCTCAAAGATGGAAAGTTGATGGTGTGGCAGCCAAATTCTCCAGATCTAAATACCATTGAAAAGCTTTGGGCCATTATCAGGAGGAAAATCTACGCTGATGGTAAGCACTTCATGTTCATTTCAGATGAGCAAGAATTGTGGCATGCCATACAAATTGCTTTGAGCTCTGTGGATGCTATAACAATTAAAAAATCAACTGAATCTATGAATAAGCTCATTTTTGACGTCATCCGATGTAACTGCCGTTACATTAAATAATGACCAGTGTTTCGTCGTAGTTTAACAAATCTCTTCATAAAATTTCTTCTTTGTTACGTATTAGATGGCTAAAATCAACATAGTTAGCTTTCATATCTTTTCTGTGCTGAATTTTTATTTTTTAACTCGAGCAACTAATATCGTGGTTTAGCACATCTAGCAAAGTATGGAAAAAATAGGATTTTTTCTGATTGTTTTGAATTCCAGACTTTCCAATATTAATATAAGAAAATTATCAAGCACTTTACACAAGTTTTATTCAAATTTTAGACACGTACTCAATAATATCTTTTCAAAAGAAATAAATAGTTGGAATGTCATCGTGAGTCGCACAGTACTATACACTACGTAAACCTGCAAATCGACCTCGACGGGAAGCATACACAGAGCAGCATTCACCACACATACCAAGGTGCGCAGGCATCTCAACGCGCGTGGCACGCAGTATGCATGTACATAACGTACACCAGCGTATCATACCCAACCCGCAGAGCAATATACCCGACACGCAGGGCAACATAGCCGACACGCAGAGCAACATAGCCGACACGCAGAGCAACATAGCCGACACGCAGAGCAACATACCCAAAGCAGCACTCAGCATGCAGGTCAGCGTTAAAGCAGCACAGGAGCCGTGGAGGGCTCCGGGGCCGCGGCTCTGATGTGACCTTTGAAAGAAGTTTCCCTCGGTTGAATAAAATCTGCACGTTTGTAATCGGGGTTATGCGGTGCAGCAACTTAACCTTACCCTAAACCAAATAAAACTATGGTTTACCGTGAGTACAGGAGTGTTACGAAGGCCTTCTAGGATTATAATACAGGGGATATAGCGTTTATCCTTTCATGACTGCAACAATCGCCCATTTTCGTAAGACTAGCACCAGTTGTAACGTCAGATGGGTGGTGGGCATCAAACAGTCAAAGAAATAAACTAGATATGAACTGCAGTATCTACTGTTCGCAAGCAAGTTCTGAAAATGATTCAGTAATGTTCAACAAAATGCGTCCCAATTAACAAAGGCAGCTCAGTACAAGCCCAAACTCTTAATAGAGATACAAAGAAATTATTTATAAGTGAGAAAAGCAAATGAACAACGCACGCAAATCGTTGGTTGGTGAGAAGTTGCTAAGGAAAGCATGATGGCCTCCCAAGTTTTTTAAATATTCATGAATGTGTATTTCTGGCCAATAAATAAATAAATATTTTTTCTGTTGACGTAAAGATTTGGATTCTGTTCGTGAGACGCTGCACTCAATATAAGAAGTTTTGTTGACGTTTCCCTGCTTCAGCCTTACGACTGGCTTCGGAATATCTTTATTTAATGAGGATGGGCAACTACGGTGAAGCCTGTACATTAATTATACGATATTTCAAATCTTCAACGCGACACGCAGGTGTACCATGAGAGGAGAATGAAAGATTAAACATAACGTCAAGAAAAACAAATCCCTCCTGGAAGCCACAGCCCACAGCGTAGCACAAGCTCACGCGTCAACACTCTGACAGGCATCGAGGGTCTCCTAATAAAAATTACGCCAGGGGCAAAGACACACTGAACTATCGCCTATACATCCTCGCGTTCTGTTCATTTCAATGATCTACAAAATAAGCTGGAGTTAATACACGACGTAACACTGAGCATAGGAACGGTAAGTCGGGGAGACCGAGGGGAGAGCCAGGAAATAAACTGTTAGATAGTAAGCCACCGTACCCACGACAATCGTGATCGAAATAGAGGAAAGAATAAAGAACACGCAGAATGTGTAGTAAAATGAAGAATCACGCACAGAAGTTCACCCCATAGCAGCAACTAATTAGCGAAAACAGAACAGATGAAACAGCAAGGTGCGAAAAAGGCAAAATATAAAGCGATCCAGGAAAAAAGTTCCGATGGGAACATAAGGTCAAGATAAACTACGGAGTCGTTGAAAATGCAACTCGCCAATAGCTGGCGGTGGGGGGCAGTAACAAAGTAAAACTCGAGTCCTCGTGGAAAGCCACAACCAATAGCACAGAACAACCTCACGCGACATGAGTCAGAGAGACACTCAGCGCAGAAGAGCTATTGCTCTCTGGGTATGGCAAGGGTTTGGACTCGTGGACACAAACATCCCATCGTCGCCAGTACAGCCCTCGCATGCGCTGCGCCACAGAAAGCTGTAAGTAACGTGAACGCTTAAGGCAGAACATTCACTTATCATTTGCAAACGAGCTAGAGAATATAATGAATATTAGGGCAGCCTCGATTCAGTCACTGTAATCCACTTTATCTCAACGTGTCAATGATTTCAATCAATAGCTCTCGGGCATTCGATTGCCCCTAAGGATCAAGTTTCAGACGGCAAGCAGAAATAGATTACGTTTGAGTTTTCGCGTCCCGCTCAAGCGTAATCGATTTGTGACAACCGTCTGAAACTCGATCCCGTGCAGCGAATCGAAAGCCCACGATTGAAGCTACGGAAAATATAAAGCTACGTGAATTAAGATATACTGATTGCAGTCAGTCAATCGATGAAATCTCAGCTCTAGCAAGAAAATACTGCAAGCGACAGTCAGTCATAGCGTCCCACTACTACGACTGGGATCATCCGCAGAGAGACATTGAGCTGTCGACAAGCTCAGCCACGGGTGGACAAAAAGCTCCGATATCCGCAGAACACCCAAACTGCAAGTTACGAATGAAGACAAGGAGAAACGAACGTGTGCAGAGGAGTCAAAACAAACTCTTCATAGCTTCCAGTGAACACTGTTCATCAGTTTCTCAATATAGTATACGGAAATAGAAACTACTCTAGAAACATCACCGATTTTTGTACAGCGAAAAAGTCTAACAAAAAAATGCTACTAACAACACTAATGACATGAATATTGTTTAATAGGACTCCAAGATTCAAATAGAAGACACTACAAAGTTTCACAGGATATGTAATAAATTATAGTTTTCGTAGTAATAGCATTATTACCTCCGCCAAGGAGGTTATGTTTTTGTCGGGTCTGTCTTTCTGTCTGTTTGTCACCAAGATAACTCAAAAAGTTATGAACCGATTTTGATGAAATTTACAGGGATTGTTAGGTATGTTAAGAGGAAAAAAATGATTGAATTTTGGTGAAGATACGTCCAACCGTTTGTTTGTTTCTTTGTCTGCCTCATTTTTCTCAATGCTATAACTCAAAAAGTTATTGACAGATATTTATGAAACTTACATAAATTGTTAGGTATATTATGAAGAGTAAATGACCAAATTTTCGTAACGATCCGTTTGTTTGTTTGTTCGTTCGTTTGTCACTATTTTTAATTTTATGCTTGTTAGCACAATGACTCAAAAAAATGAATGGATCTTTATGCAATTTATAGGAGTTGTTAGTAATGTTAGAAGGCATAAATGATGAAATTTTGATGCATATCGGTTTGTTCGTTTGAATGTTTGACTTATGTTTGTCATAATGCTTGTTAGCAGCATAACTCAAAAAGTTGTGAACGGATCTTCAAAAAATTACTGAAGCTGTCAACACTATTGAAGGGCACAAATGATTAGATCATAGTCTAAAATCGTGGTCTCAGGACCAATTTTAATTTTTCGTAACCGTTGCCGTGCTTGGCGTAGGTATGCGCTCTCAGAGTGCTCTATTTTAATACGTGACCAAATAGTAGCAATTGGGGATACAAAGTTAATCATCTAAGCGTAATTCATTTACTATCAAGTACGACCTTGGTATATATCAATACTGTTAACCATTCGGCAAAAGCTTTTCGTAATAACATAAAAGGCGAATTTACTCTTGGAACAAATTACAATTATGGCTCCTTTCAGAAATTGCTATTAACAAAGTTATTGGCATTTAAGACACTCAGCAAAATGAGGCCGCAGCCCTCACCACCGGGAAAACATCCGAGAGAACAGAGCTACAGAGAAGCTCTCTGGATGCCGTCGTTCTGGCGCGTCCCTCAGCAGCACCGCCCAGCGAGCAGAACAACAACGCGCGCCCGGCAGAAACACACAACGAAATGGAAGGACGGTGGGAAGGACATGAAAGATGTGGAGCTTCTGTGGACCCAGGGCTTCGGTCGCGCCCGGCATATGGAAGAGCTTCTTTAAATTCTCCCCTTTGACATCGCCTCAGCAATATTTGGGAGAAGGCAAAGGGAAGTAGCTAGGCTCCCAGCACCGCTGTTTGTGTGCCACTCTCGCAAACAGAAGCGAAGACGCGAGTAGCGTGCTAGCACCCCAATGTCGCAGCTAGCGTCCTGGATCATTACATAAACATTTATTGACTACGGCTGCTGGCATACAAGAGACGAAGCGCTCCATAATGCTAACCACTTCTCTTCCAGTAACACTGTCGTGAGTGGAAGACTCTAGTGTAAAGGAAGTAATACAGGGCATCGGTAAATGTTACTTTCAGCAGTTTTACAATTAGAAAAGAAAGGAACATTCAGTTGGCTGAAACGATAAAAAAAAAGGAGAACTCCTACACAAACAAACATATCGCATAGCACATCTAGAGAGGAGATAATGAGAACAGCATAAAGGTTCGCAAAAGCCGGAGAAAGAAGAGCAGTATCGTGGCTACAGTAGGAACGATGTCCCAAAAAGTTTAACTAATGGCGTGTTCGATTGGTCCACTTCCAAAGAGTTAATTTAATGGATTAGCCATATATTTTTCCTAATACATGAGAGGTTGACGATGGATACGCCCCATTGGATCAAGTTTTAGGCGTCAATCGCAAACCCACAACGTTGGGTAGATAAAAAGTTCATCGTGCTGAGCAAGTTTGAATTTCTGAGCGTTTCCATCGGAAAGCGACTGCGCTAAACTCCCAAACTCGGCTGAAAAGATCAATCGACTCTTAGTATTGATGCTTCGGACAAATTAAAACTCACGTAGCTGATAATATACATTAGAGGCACTTCAACATTTTACAGGAGACACGTGCTACAGACCACAACTCTACAGACCATCAACATCACTCCTGCTCAACACACACATTCCGCGTAATACACGCGAGTATGGAAGGAAATGGAACTAAAACCTTTCCACCTGTACGATCAGCCTAAAATAGCTCATTTGTTACATGTGCTGAATAGCTTAAATTGGAATTGGCTTTTATTGTGAAGCAGTATCGTACTTGCAAGTTTGAGCACTTCGAGCACTTTGGAGACATGATGCTATGTTTTCCAATTTGCTACCGAAAGTAGCAGCTTCGGTGCTATGCAAGCATACCTACATAATAGCCCAGTGTGCCGCATGGCACTTTCACAGAGACTAGTACAGCGGACCGCTGTAGTTGCTGTACCCAAATATAGGAAGGGGGGCCTGGTAGTGCATCTATCGGATGAACTTCTGGTGCAAGAGCTGTACATTCTAGAGATTGAGGACTGCGTACGTATTAAAAACTGTGAAGATCAATGTACAAATAGTTTAATTCAAAAGATATTTGGATAGACCAGTGTAGAATTGACTTCGTATGAGCTCACGGGTATTCAGTACAATGTTACTTGTAAAAAATGCCAATAACATTCTGGAACAATGAATTTCGTTTGATAACAAAATTGTTTTCCATATGCATCACAGCACCAAGGTCTGGTCTCGCTTTCTGAATGGTGCTTATAATTTCGGCCGCAAAAATGTATGCGAAGACTTTCGACATACGTGATATTTACTAAGTTTCTCGACGTAATACGAATGCCCAGATATCGCAAAATGTTGGGAGGCTTACGATAATTCAGTTTTATTCATAATTTGACGTAAACATTATTCTTTTTAAGTCAAGCATTAAAATTATAGACCCAAATACAGGCGTGTATTAACAATAATTTAAAAAACATGAGACCGAGGTAATAAAATCTAACTTTACACGTAATGAAGAACACTGTTCAGCACACGCCATGCAGGATTCCTCCTGCATTGAAAGCTAGTAAGCGGTTAATGCTGTGTGCTAGGTAAATACAAATATGTGTCCTGTGTGTGCAATTTAAGAGAACTGAAATATTCGAAATCTTGCTGGAGGCACTAATCTGATTATTGTAAGAGACACTGAATCCATATATTTACGCACATATATGACAACTTTTTTGAATAGTGAGACTCCGAAGCATTCTACTAACTATATGTATGCACAAAAAACTGACTTTGTTCAATGCTAAGGAATTTTGACGGGAAGGCGATATCCCACGACAATGTTTAGTGCATCATAGAAAGATCGTTTTCTTTTACCCGCTCTCTCTTATCCATTTCACAGAAAATTCTTGTTACGGGAGCTCTGATATACTATATAGTGAACTTGCCAATTCACAGTGCGTTAATACACATAGCATTGCTAGTTCTCGTAGTATGCTTCGTTTTTTTTATTAGGTAATCACTTCAAACTGATGTCTAATAGTTCAAGCACGTTGCGTGGAAACCTTTCTAATGAACAAAGTTTAAAGTAAACAAGGAAGGATGCACGCGATCACTTACAATACAATCGCTTTAAATTCATTAAAATTTTTAGATGTAATGATCAGGGTGAAAAACAACCAACAATTACTAACCACAAATACAAACTTAGTTAGAAAAACTATTAAGTTTGACATGAAAATTAGAAGTAAAAGTGCCTGAGCACTGACAACTACATATGGCGCAAGTAAAACAATAATGAATATATGAAGAGCATCGAAGAAGTAATGCAGTTCGAGCATTAATCACTCACTGATGATGAACCAAGAGAAATGCCAGGACATGAATAACGAGCGAATATAGGTTGCAAACTTACAGGGAAAACGAAAATTTGTCACTGTTTCTGTGTTTCAACATTTCAGTAAAAATGCAAACTAAGATCAGAAATGGAACGCAATTAATAACATAAATATAAGGCGTTCACGTTAGGAGTAAAAGCAGTCACTGATGCACATTATTTAAATAAAGATGTGAATACCTAAATTTACGTACATGAAAACTTATCTATACGTGCACTTGAAAATGCGGAACGAAATACCGCATTTCAACACTACCAAGTGGCTTCCACATACTGCATTTACATAGATTGAATATAAATTATAAGCTGATATTATTTCCTCCTAGGGACCGTATTATAGTTCAAATGAGTTCCAGCTTATTTTTTGAATGGCGTCTGCCCCGCCGAATTTATTAGGCGTCATCCGGCGGCGCTATCGTCGTTTGCGACGATTTGTGTGCGTGCTTGTGTACGCAGATCGTGCGCATGTGAGCGGCGTTCAAGTTGGTGCGCCGCGATGCTCGCTGTATCGCAGACTAAGTTAGGTTCGGTTAGGTTCGGTTAGGTTAGGTAACGTTGCCATTGCAACCCATTGCAACCCATTGCAACCCATTGCAACCCATTGCAACCCATTGCAACCCATTGCAACCCATTGCAACCCATTGCAACCCATTGCAACCCATTGCAATCCATTGCAACCCATTCATTGGGTAACGTTAGGTAACGTTAGGTAAGGTTAAGTAAGGCTAAGTAAGGTTAGGAAGGTTAGGTTGGGTTAAGTTGGGCTAGGTTAGGTTTGGTAAGGTAAGGTTAGGTTAGAAAGTTAGGTAAGGAGGTTATCTTAGGTAAGCGTAGGTTAAGTTAGGCTAGGTTAGGTAAGGGTAGGTTAAGTTAGGCTAGGTTAGGTTAGCCTAGGTAGTGTTTATTTTAATGGTGGTGCGCGCAGGAAAGCTTACTTGAACTTGCTGGCCATACCTACTGGACAGTGTTGCCAATTAGGTTTAATATAAGGAATGAGCGTCTTTAGGGGTCTGTGCACTACCAAATTCATAATTTGAGCTATGCGCTAGCGTACGGGCTACTTTTAAAAATTTTATTTGCTACTACGCGCTACTTTTCTGTTTGCTGGAATCCGAAGTTATATAAATGTCACTAGGGTGCAGTGAGCCATACACGGATCCAAATGAGTACACATATATCTGAATCATCCTCTACAGACGAATATATGTATTTCTTTTTATCAAAAACCAAGCATTTCACTAGATGCAGTGCAGAGGTTTATTCTTGGTAGCTCGCGCTATGTTCTGCCGCATGGCTCAGCAACAGAGTGCACGACAATAAAGTCTACGGATACTACAACCACACATTCAAGTTACTCGCATACCGACAGCGACTGAAATACTGACACCGTTCTAGATATAGCAAGGGTAACCGAATCAAAGCTGGAGTCGCAAGGAGAAGGATACTTTTGGAAGCACAAAGTGAAAGTCGGATACTAGCCTGTCACAGGAGTCGGAAGATTGTTGGAAATAAAGTCTATTGTGGTAAAGAGTCGGAGTCAGATTCGTAAAGAATCAGAGAATTTTGGGGACCAGGAGTCGGAGTCTCACAGTAACCATCCGACTCCGAGAGGCGAGTGTTGGGTTAGGTTGCCTCAGATAGTTTCAACCTCCCTAAATCAGTATTGAGCTGTACAGCAAGTCAGGTAAGAAAAGGAAGAACAGAATAAAGTAGTATCAGCAATCAGTAGGAGTATGAAATCGAAAGAAAGCAAAGTGGGCATGAAAGACAGACCTCCCGTAGGCCCAGCTAATGGCTAAGGTAACCGCTACAATCCCCCTGGGGTTGCTGCTCCTCATAACATGGGATGGGCGAACTTAACCCTACAGACTATGGCCCATCCTATGCCCCTTGAGGAATCCGACTCTGAAACCCTGTATTCTGTACAGTTCTCTGATATTAGAAGATCACTATAGCTTTGCCAAATAGTATGAATAGTTATGTTACTCGTGTAACTATAGCTCAATAGTAAAGAAAACTTTTCCCTTTGCAGAGGTTATACAAGCAAGTCGTGCAAAGGTGCGAAACAAAAATTTCCCTGCGGAAAAAACGAAAGCAGGGGAAGCAAAGGATAAATATTTCTTTGCAAATACGCATGTAACGCTTTCGTCATTTTTGTAGCTAATTTATTGCTTTGTATAATAATAACTTTACTAGACAAGATACAGTTGCACAACGAATGCCTATGTATGAAACATATATAAAAAAATAATCATTGTGATCAGACAGTTTAATTATTGTTTCATTTAGTTTCCTATTCGTAAGAGAGTGGAACTTAATGGGTTAAGCAATCAAAAGGTCCCCTAGCAACATACGAGCATTCTTAACTCTTTTATTGGAATTCATTTCTTCAGACTGTAATTGTGCATACTGCAATGAGGTTTTCACTCATCTTTCATGCAGTAAAACTTGCCAAGATCACGGGTAGATAATTATGGAAATTTAATTATTTTATTCCCTTCTTCGCGATCAACAAAAGTTACGACAAAGTCTGGGCGCACAGGCCGACAAACATCAGTAGAAGCATACATTAGTTAAAGTAGCCTGCCACCTATTAGCGATATAAGAATTTGATGAAAGATAAAATTATACACTAGTTCAAGCCGCCTTAAGGATACGGCAGTCATTCAAAAGAGGAAGAGAGAAGGAGATGTAGTAGGTACGTCAAGAGACACGTGAAACCAAGCACGAGGGTAAATCAACGCGCCTTGGTTCAAGAAAAAAAAAAGCAAAACAAAGATTGTGAGCAGTAAGAGCAAGAAGGGGAATACAGGACAGCCATGAAAGACTTTCCAAAGTCGTAACTAAGACCAAAGTAACGTATCAGCTTCACTTTGAAGCGCAACTGACCATCACATTGGGGTAGACGTACCGAACCCTGTGGCACATCATATGGCCCCTGAGTGGGAACTTTGGTGAAAATCAAATTGTAGTCAGTTGGTGGCGATGTCAGTAAATGCGGTAAAGATTGCGGCACTAAACATCATTACAAAATTAATAGTAGAGCACTTTGAGAGTGCATACCTCCGCCAAGCAAGGCAACGGTAACGAAAAATCCAAATAGATCGTGAAACCATGATTTTTTTGAATCAACACCATAATCTAATAATTTGTGCCATTTGATAGTATTAACAATTTCTTCAATTTTGTTAATATCTGATCATAACTTTTTAAGTTATCATGCTAACAAACATTATGGCAAACACAAGTCAAACACACAAACGGACCAACCGATCATCACCAAACTTTAATCATCTATGTATTTTACCATTACTAACAATTCATGTGAATTTCATAAAGATCCATTCATAACTTTTTGAGGTATTGTGATAAGCATAAAATCAAACACAGCGACAAACAAATGAACAAACCGATCATCACAAAAAATTTGTTCATTTGTTCTTCCTAAAAAACTTAACAACTCATGTTAATTTCATAAAAATTCAACCATAACCCATCCACAAACAAACAAACAGATGAACGTATTTTCACGAAAAGTTAATCCTCTGTTATTGTTAACATGCAAGCAATCCCTGTAAACTTCATGAAGATCCGTTCATAACTTTTTGAGTAATCTTGGTGACAGACAAACTGACAGAATAACAGACAGACAGACAGACAAACAAGACATAAACATGGCCTCCCCGGCGGAGGTAATAACATAATTTTTCGTCATTTTTGTTGATACGTGAACGGCATAGAAGCCTTCCGTAGCTCAGCTGATGTACGACGTAACGTAGAAAACAGTTAGTGAAAGTTATGCAAAAAATCCCGAGGACCCAGCAACAGCAGATTGTAAAGCTGCTTGCGCGCATGTAATAAGAATATAAAAGAGAGACTCGATAGAAAGAATGTAACAAATAATAAAGTAATCGATAGTAGCGATCAGCAAACTACGACTGAAATACGAAATCTAAAGTGATGTTCCCGTAAAATTTGAAGCTACATTGGGATTTTAATTCACTGAAAACAACTGTGAATCACTTTATAACACAGCCGTTATTCACAGCTGCACTTCAAAATGAGCACTCGCCAGTGACAACTGTGGAAGATAGTTCATCAGCGCAGTACAAAGGTTTTCTTTCGGTTCGGTACGAATAGAATTCTACCCAAAT
>LQNS02278147.1:3269506-3292751 GCA_001587735.2 Parhyale hawaiensis | reverse complement strand
CTCAGAAACATGACGATGGCTAGAGACCAGCGTCTCCGAACATAGCACAAGGTCATAACTGGAAGAGGCTACAGCTAGTTCAGCCAAATTACCATATAATCCCCGAACATTAGTGCACAAGATAAAAAAAGATCGGTTATAAAAAGGGTGATTGACTGTAATTTACTGAAAAATGCAGTGAATAGTACTGTTAATCAGAAGTAAAGCATAGGGTAACATGTCTAGTACCAGACCATTATGCTAGTAGTCGTTTACGTGGCACAAAAAACCATCTGTGAAAACTAGTAGTGCTAGAAAGCCGTACATAGGCTTAAACTGTAGGTTAAGTAGTGCCGCACCATCCATGAAAATGACGGGCTAAACAAATAAAGTAATAGAAAATGGTGGTGTTTTTCACATTATTTTCATGTTTATAGTGGAAAAAAAGGTGAAAACCGCCACCACTTTAATTGTTTCATTTTTCTGGCCCGTCATTTTCAGGGATGGTGCGGCACCACTTAGCCTACAGTTGAAGCATATGTACGGTTTTCTAGCACTACTCCATATTTGTACAGTTGAACTATGACCATCACTGACCCGCCGCTCTAACTTACATATGAAGAGCACCGAGGACCTATGCAGTGGCTCCCACTTTACTGAGGCATATTTTAGCGAACAATGCCTGCATTCGGGAGAAGCAATGAGACTGAGCTGCGGGTTAAGGCCGGAAGAAAAGAGGCAGAGCCATCGTAGCTCGTAACTAGTGATAAAACAAACTTGCCGGGCGTTTGGTATTGAGGAAGAGCGCCCTCTGCCGGCAGCGATTGTAAGATACGACACGTAAGGGCAAATGAAGGGTCCGGAAGCCGTGAAAAGGTTGCGTTCGAGCCACAAGCCTCTGTACCTCAGGTCGGGTCAAGTTCAGTCACCTCTGATATTTGCTGATTGTGCAAGTTATTGCAGAGTGGTGCAAACGTGGAGAAACTAGACTAATAGGTTCTAATAGGAAACTTGTCCTGGGCTTCCGCAAACTACTATCATTATATTACAGTTCTTATAGTCATGCATATGTGCAGTAATATACCGCACAGCAGGCCGTGTGGGAATACGATAGGATGAAGTTAGCGAGTCTTGGTAAGCCTTGGCCATATAACGAAAAAGACGTCTGAAGCGTTGCACAAGAATGGGTACAAATATCTTTGGCTAGCCCGGAAGATTAATAATTACATAGCGTAGCAATATCTGGAATGATAATGGTTTGTCGAAAGGTATAGTTAAGCCCACACACATTCCAGCATTTTTTCGGAAATCACGCAGCAGTGAACTAAGCTACGCAGCGCAGTAACGGCCACAGCCGTGAACATAAGAGAAGTGTCGCGTCGATTAATCGTCTTTATCAACGAATTCATCAATGTATTCCTAATTTAAGCCTCACTACTCATGAGTCCGCTACATCCACCCAGAGGAAGAAAGAAGAGACTTGAAATACGTCATCACAACGCAGAACTCGTGGATGGGGACAAGGGACAGCAAACTGTAGGAAACCCAAGAGCAGTGAATATACTGCACTGTAGATCAACAGTGGAGGGAGAGTGACGAAAGGAGTCAACTCGACACGCGACGAACTTCCTTTCCAAATTTAACCCTTCACCTCCCCCCCCCCACCTCCCCAGCTTCCCTCATGAGGGACACTTCAAATAATGCTCCTCCTATGAAACTGTACGTATAATGCCGGGGGTAGAGGACGACAAATGCAGCCTATAGAGCCTGCCAGCAAGAGGTACCTGCGACTCCCCATTGCACAGGTCGAGACGATGCAACAAGCCTAACCCTACGGCCCATCCTCTGCCTCTGTGCAGGCAATCCAAAATATAAAAGTAGTTCTTATGGAATAGCGATTCCCTAGCTTCAGTGTTTACGCACTCCTTGTGAAAACAACTTGAAACATACAAACCCTCCGTCAAAAAAAAAAACTTCACTTTAGTAGGAGACTTTGCACCGATTGACAACAGTATATTTCTGTATATGCTTATAGTGTCAAGCGTAACGATATTTAATAATAGAGTAGAAGCAAAGCATAACACTGTACGCTAAACATGTAATGGCTCACGCAATTTCCCTGCATATCACATACAGTAAATCTTCACATTTAACTCTTGGGAATCTATTTCTGACATGCCTTAAGTGACTGTTTAAATTGAATTTTTCTAATCTTATGCAGCAAGGATCGCTATTATGAGAAATCTAACTTTTTCTATGAATAAAATGTGACATAAAAGAGTAACTATGTCATAAATAAACTTTCTAAATTAAAAAAAAGTCATAATTCGCTAGAGTATACATTTTCCTTTCATAACCATAACCACGGCGATAGAAGCCGTAAAATTTTGTCAAAGAAGCTTCCAACGTCATGAACCAGTCAGGGGTCCGTGCGTGAACCAACAGGGGTCCGTGGGTTCATACGTACCCCAATTGGGAAACACTGTCATAGAAAGAAGCCTTCCATTTTTAGTGGAACGCAAACAGCAAGAAAAATCGAGGGGTTGTAGGGTAACATATCTAGTGCCCGTCCACCATGCTAGTAGCCGTGCACTTGGCACTAAATTACTTCCTGTGTAGAAACTAGCAGTGCTAGAAAGCCGTACATAGGCTTACACTGTGGGTTAAGTAGTGCCGCACCATCCCTGAAAATTACAGGGGAAAAAATAAATAAAACAGGAAAAATGGTGGTGGTTTTCATATTTTTTCCCTAAAAACATAAAAAAAATTGAAAACCCCCCCATTTTTTTATTGTCATTTTTTTCCACCTGTAATTTTTAAGGATGTTGCGGCACAACTTAGCCTACAGCTTAAGCCTATGTACGGCTTTCTAGCACTACTAATTTCTACACAAAAAGTAATTTAATGCCAAGTGAACGGCTACTAGCATGGTGGTCAGGTACTAGACATGTTACCCAAATTATATTCGAGAGGGATGCGCGGGAGGGCAAATTGGCCTGCCACCAATGATAAGCAATTGCACAAAATTTAACATTGAGCCATATTATTATTATTATTTTTTTATTAGTTTCGTCGTTAGAACATAGACCCAATGGTTAACACTAACCTTTTTTTCTAGCTCAACTGAACAATAATTTTTGAAGGAATAGCACATTTTGTAATGAGTACAGTAGAGGTAAAGTCATCATGATTTCCTGCCACAACCGAAAATCCACATTAGTCACGCACCGATGCGTGCAGCAGTAGATAAATGACCTCGAAGCCCGAAGAAAGCGCACGGCTGCAAGTCTACCAAAAACGATCAGAGCTATGGCGTCAAAAACGGAAGGCTGATGTGACACCAGTGACACTCCAACAGCCACTATTTCTGATTAGGTCATTGTCCGCACGGTGGACCGTGAAAGTTGCTGACGCTACAATCCCAAGTATCGCAAGATTTTACCTCTTTTGGCGGGAAGCAAATACTCGACCTCGAGCGCGTCATTCTGCCACCGCGAATCTATAAGTTTAAACCATTATTTTTGTTAGCACTGCGTTCAAATATAAACCTCAATTTTCTATTTTATTTATAGACCAAGAGTCCATAAATACCATCTTCCTCGCATACCTTGCGGACAGTCCAAAATGTATACAAAATATACAGCAAGATATGCTGGGTACGAGTAAGTTAACCTTAAAATTACAATCGAATGTTTATTACCATTGAAGTTTCAAATAATACAGCTTCTACATAACAGGTGTTCTTAGTTTGGTTTGTTTCTACTAGAGCCCGGATTTATTGCACTTAAAATATTGCGGTTATAGCTCCTAAAAATTGCTCTTATTGCACCTAAAAATGGTTCTTTTTGCGCCTAAAATTTGCTCTTATTGCGCCTAAAATTTGCACTTATTGCACCTAAGCAATAGGAGCGGAAAAAATAGGAAACAAAGAAAAGGCAAATACAGCAAAAAAATTGAAACGACAAAAAAGTCTGATAGCAAACGGGAATAGCAAGTCAGTGGATCAACGGACACCTTTTTCAGTTCCAAATACGAATTATCAGTAGTTATACATTGCGCTTGTGCTAATTGACAATTATTCTTCCCAATGGCGAGAATGATTCATGCAAATATTCCGCTTTACCTGAGTAAAACGTTTGTGTGACGTTTTACTTACACATAAGAGCGTAGAGTGTACAAAGGTATTTAATACTTAGCACTCTCCAAGGGTATACAGTGTTTGGCAGAGAGACTGTCCCTTTCCAATATTCTCTGAAGCCCGCACAGCAAGCTTGTGGGTTGTGAAAGCTAGCGAGTTACAATTTACAATTCGCTTAACCCGAACAACACATGTTCGTAATTGCTCCGGCCGCCACCCCTGTAACGGTGTGCTAGGCCAAAATAGCTTCCACTGACAGACAAATACGTTTTGTCGCCGATCTCGTATGATTTGTTCGGAGAAAGGCTGCAGAACTAAGCCTCAGGTAATGTCTTCACGATTCCTTGTCATATAAGCTTTTCAACTTATGCTTGGTTCGTGCCAGATCCTCTTGCAAGAAGGTGTCAGAGCACTGGCCGTTTCAAATTTTGGTTTATCACTAGAAACGGCTGGAGAGTCTTGCGGTCAGCCTAACGGGTAAACTTTCATATGTTTGTCCTCTATATAAGTGAGTCTCGGAGTATGATACTGGTTCTGTACTTCGAACTCCGGCCTCCTGTAAGCATACAGCTCCCAGTGAGCTCCTGCACTCCTGACTTAGCTCCGGCATAGCTTCGGCATAGGAGGAAGTCTGTAAGTCTGTCTGTACCATCTGTGAACTTGCCTAACTTGCATATACTAAAAAACCAAACCCGCTTGTTGATTCCCTTGTGTGTGTGTCTCCAAGAACACGTCAGAAATAAGCGCCGAGAGCCACAGTAAGTGGCATAGTAAGGATCAACAAAAAGGTATAAATACCTTATAACAACCTGTTTCCATGATGTATCCCAAGAAAGAAAAAGGTTATAAAAGTTCAATTGTCAGATTTGGAATTCTTGCAACTCAATCATATTTTTACCCCAACAAATGCACGGATCACTAATTGATTAGGGAATCAATTGTCATTTCGTTTCAAGTTTTGTGACACGTGGTAGTGATAATAAGTGACACGAGTTCACACGTCCCTCATCGTAACGCGTTCAATTACGAAAATAAACACGAGCTATGCGTCAACTTATTTTGTCTCTGTCCACACGCAGAAGTGTGCTTCATTCATATGAACGAAGCTGCGTGTTCAGTTATGATATAGCTTCTTTACACTTTCGCTTATATTTCGCGTCGGTTTGAAGTCACACTCGTATCCCATAATCTTACAGATTGATTTTGATGGGAATAACCTATTTTAAAAATAGTTATAGCCTGATGAATCTACAGAAGAGAACTCAGCACAGAGCAATCAGTTGGAGTGCCAAATCCAAGATGGCGTCCGTGTTCTTATAACATTTTCAGGTTTTCTAGTTTTCTTCTCTTCAAAGGGAGTACTGTACAGGTATTCTGAAAATGAAAGTGAAGATAAAAAAAACATTTCTTGTCGACTTGTCCATGATCTGCGAACGCTGTAGAGGATAAATTTAGCTTTTATAAGTTCTGTTTACAGAACTTGAATAACGCAGCGCGTTCAAAAGAGGGACATGCTTCATTCTTCAGTCTACCGCGTTTGTTGCAGCTGCTTCTCTCAAATCAACGCGCCGCATCCATCAGTTCCAGTGAACGTGTTGCAATGAGGGACATGAGAACACGGCCTAATATGCTGCATTTATGGCTCTAATTGCAGTTATTGTACTTACCTGTAGATACTGCACTTATTGCACTAACGCCGGAAACTGCAATAAATCCGTGCTCTAGTTATTACTGTTATTGTATACATATCCCACATCTATAGTTTTTCATTCTTATATTATAACATCTGTAGTACATTGCGACGGAGGTTTAAACCAACCACTCCAATAATAATAGTTCGAAATTTCTACGAAAGAGAAATGTGTCCAGTAGAGAAACATACGTGCAGTATCTATTAACCCATTAATAGTACTATAGACATCAATTTTTGGCACAAATAAACGTTGAAATTCCAAGATGAAAAACGTAAGCGAAGAATTAAGCAGAAAAAAAGGCATGCAGTCATACACGAGCGATATCATGCGACTTGAGCATGGGGAAAATAAGATGAGTGAGGAAAGAAGGTATTTTTTATACTGAGTAGTTTAAGGCTCCGTTTCCACAACAAAGACCTCACAGAGGGAAAAAAGAAGGGACATGTAGTATGTCGATAGTAACGTGGAACCCACGTTCCAGGTGTTCCCACACAAGATCAACGCGCATGGGAACAGCAACTGGGGAAAGAAAAGTAAAAACAGAATAAAGAATCATCAGTGTGAGTATTAAAGTGGTAGGAAGCAACGTCAGCACGAAGGAAAGACGTCCCGAATGCCTATGGCTGAGGAAACCTACAGGATCCGCTTGAGGTCGCTACTTCCCGTAACCTAGGATGGGCGAGTATAACTACGTTAACCCTATGGCCTATCCTTTGCCATGGAAGGAGTGAGGAAAAGGTGAAGTGGACACTCAACTAAGGCTAAATTAACTGACGTTAATTTCCTGCTTGACGAATGGCCCTCGCCCTCATTACTGTAGACATACACTACATAAGCCCAGTCACTATACCTATGTGTAGTAGTTTAGATGCACGATGAAGAAGGCCACAGTGTCTTACGAGATACTAATAATACAACATCAATTGAGTCAAACTTTGGAAGCTAGTACTGAAATAAAGAGAGACATGGCCCCAAAGAAATATTCAACGTTTTACCCATTTCTCCTACACCAGTCTCCAATAAGAAGCGAGGTAAGATGGTGACAAATCTTTTGCCGCTCATAGCAGAGAAGAAGACTCTTTCAAAAGTAAAGAACAAATAGTCGAAACAGCCATTGAAGCAAACTCACACAAGTTCAAATGAACGGGCTGTCCAAAAACCCACAATGACGATAATAGAAATTCCCAGATGCAGAAGTAAGACCACCTCGGAAGTTGCTACTGGATTCCCTTACTCAGTAATTTATCATTGTTTTAAAATCTAAAGACTACATCCCTAGTTTATGCATTCCTACTAACTGAGTTCAATGTAATTCAAATGTAATCATAAACATATGTCAACTTTCTGCCTCGCCACGCGCAGAGTTCAACGCACTTCAAACATTATTATAATTCCTGTCCTACGTTAACCTCTCCTAACCAGAGTCCATCGGGGCCCAAATACTCCCATAAACGCATTCCTAATTTAACGCTCCCTACTCGCAGAGTTCACACATACGATGCACTAACGAAAAATTAAGAACAACAGAATATCCAAAAGCGCCATCTCGCGGCAAAACAATTACCATAATTTCCAATGAAGGAACTTAGCACACCTCAGTGTGAGCAAGCAGCACTTGGATAGCGGGCGGGCGGGCGANCTCAGCTCCCGCCGACACGGGAGGTCGACACAAAACAAGAGCAGTACACAGACTCGCTCATAAGCTGCTTACACAAAGTTTTATTTGCCACTCCAAAGTTTAAATACAGCGCTTAGCCCTCTTGAGTTTCAATACATGTACACGCACGGCCAAAGCGCTGTGTCTCGAGCAAGGCCGAGGAAAACCCGGAAAGGTGAAAGGATAAAAATATTATTATTATTATTACTATACTCCTTATCTAAGCCTCCCTTTCGCAGGGCACACTACAGTCCCGAGAGGAAAGGAGAGAGGTGGCGTGAGAACGAGGAATCCAATTGTGGAAAGTGTAAAAAAAATGAGGAAGAGTATGCAAAATTGGGAATGAGTTGTGAGGTGGCATATAACACTAAGATCCTCTATAATATTTGAATATTTGTTGTTTCAGGAATGACTTCAGCAGAGAAAGGAAAGGAATAGATATTGTTTTTTCAGAGCAAAACCGGACTCCGTGTCTTAAGGGTCATCGCGCTTGAGAATAAAAGGTCGGGAGAAATATAAACGCATGTCAGAACACAAACTGTTGGTAGTTGAATAAGCAAAAAGAAGGCAGCAAAATGGGCACGAGAAGTCTAATGTATTACTTCTCTGATGCGTTTCAATTACAACAGTACAGAGGAGTTAAAATGCACTCTTTGCAAGAAATCAGTTTAAACTGATGACCATTGTACAATTAAATACAGACACATGTAATTAAAGTGAATGTACAGTGCGTTACCTTTGCTTATGCAAATACAAATTTTTTGCTTATTTTTCAAGATAAGAGTCAAACAGTTAATAGTTAGTGCACAGTTATGTTGTAACTATAAAAACAATTAGAGAAACATAAAACGGAACCATTTCCCACGTTTTGGTAACATTTACTTATCGCACGGGGTTCTGCTGTTACGCCAGAGTATGCAACATCACTCCCAAGTCAAGATGGACAAGAAAAGCGATCTAACCGGTAAAGAAAAGAAGCGACCTCGTTATTGGCTTCTGGTTAGACAAGAATCGAAGTTTCCAAGAAATTACAGCGTGATCACCGAACAATTAGAGCTTATGCAATTGAAGGTAAAGTCAACCGGAAAACACCGGATAGAGCCACTACGAGGAAATTGACTGCTCCCGCGGATATGCGATATTTGAAAGTTTCTATGGCTAGAAAACAACTTTCTACAAGTAAGGCGATATTTGAAGACGCTGGAGCCCCAATACTAATCAGAAAGACAAGATGTGCGGTTCTGCAGAAGCTAGAGAAAGTGGAAAAGGCAATAAAACGACCACTTCTAACAAAAGCTCATAAAGAAAGTAGGGTCAAATGGGCTGAAGGAAACATGAAAACTGATTTCTCCACTGTTATATTTACTGACGAAAGCAGAGCCACTCTTGATGGTCCAGAGGGACGGGCGTCTGGACCGGGTCCTCCATGACCGACCTCAACAGACACGGCTTAAGTGTCAAGAAGGTGGTGATGGTGTAATGTTTTGGGCCGGGATAGTAGATCCATTTGAAGTGGCAGAAGGAGTTAAACTGGATGCAGAAAGGTACTGCCAGTTTCTTGAAGCAAACTAGATTCCATGGCTTGATGAGCAGACTATCGCACGCAGGTCCAAATTGGTATTTAATAACGATAACGCTCCCTCACGCGGAGCACGGTACGCTGCTAACTGGCTTACGGATGGAGGATTTAATCAAAAAGGACTATGAGCTGGCCAGCGAATAGCCCCGATTTAAATCCCATTGAGAACCTCTGGGCAATGATCAAAAGGAAGGTTTATGAAGCTGGTCGGCAGTTTTCGAGCAACGTAAGCCTGTGGAATGCAGTAAAAACAGCTGCAGATTCTATTCCACCATCTAAAAATTCAAACCTGACAAAGTCTAGTGATAATCGCCTTAAAAAAATCATGAAAAATGGAGGTGCCTTGTTCAAAATTAACATGTTTTGTTTACCAATACTGAACACTTATTTCAGTGTTTATTAAATTGTTTTTGTTATAATTTCTTGGTTTTGGACGAGTAATAAAAATATTCCCGTTCACTTGTAGTTATTTCCTCGTTGTGAGGTTTTTATTAACTTGTTGCATAATCTGAGGTAACTGTAAAAAACTCCTAAATAAGCAAATTGTATGATAAACTTAGCAAATGGCTAAATATTTATTCTACAAGTGCTGTTTATATTTGCAACATAGCCGTACATTTAGTTAATATTGATGTTACAAAGTTTTACACTTATCTTGAAAAATAAATTGAAAAATTGTATTTGTATAATCAAAGGTAACATACTGTATACGCAACAAAGATGAAAGAAAAATTTCACTAGACCTCTAGTGTATAGGTGCTATTGGCTGCAGTGCCTCGTAGTTTTACTGAATGTTCAATGTCTCAATATATTGGAGTAACTTCCTCAATTTCGCATTCTATTTTTGTGTATTATTAAACCTGAAGCTGAATATCTGCAACCAACAATTAGTTCATAAAAATTGCCAAATCTTTCTATGGAACTAAATGCGTAGCACCCAACTTACAAGTGGCCGAGTCATGTGTGTGTACTGAAGACTGCGTGGTGCCTAAAACTAAAGTTATACAGCAATGTACCCAGTGACAGCCATGTCCCCGATGCTTCATACACTGGTCAATCTAACTTTTGCAGGCGTCAGCGATAGGAAGACCTAATACCTGCAGCTGCAGTGCTGCCGCATTCATCTTCTGTAATCTCTCCGACTATAGTTGATTTCTGCAACGAAAAAACTACTTCTGGCGTTCTGCGAGGTAAGGCGCCGTCCAGTTGATTGGAACGACAGGCCAATCAGCCAGGAATTACTGTAACGGGTATCGTTAAATTGGATCTAACCACGCTTTTGGATGGGAATTCCTTGCATAGCAGGAATGACAGGCAGTCAACGGGCCGGGGTCTGTGCTCCGTCGGAAACGGGGTTTGGGTCTCATAGGCGAGGCGCGCCAGTGGCTGCTAGTGTCGACAGGGTAGACTGACCAGGCGTTCTGCGTCTACGATATTGGCAACCTGTTCTACTGACTGATAACATGAACATGCCAGGGCTTAGCGTCTGGGCTTTCTTTTCCTAGTAATGCGCAGGGCATTTACGTGCACAGCCAAAGTTATAGACAAGCATCACTATTGCACCGCATTGGCAACACCAGTGCGCTGAACAAACATGTGGTAGACTTAAACTGGAAAGTTTCACTACAACGATGACAAGTCACCCATGAAGAACCCCAAAAAAATAAATAAATTTTGACAAGCGAAGAATGAAACCTAAAATGACAGGTTCAGTGAAGGCTTTGGTTAGGATTGACATTGGTTCCAAAGTAATTCACAGAAAAGTACGTATGTGTAAATCTCAAGTCACCAGTATAAAAAATATTTTCTGTAAAACAAAATTTATAAGACATATAATAAATAGCACATCCAAACCTGAGTACAACTGCAACTAGCGATTTGAATAGTAGCTTAACGACCACAAGTTGCCCCTAACTTAATAAAGTGTGAACATATTTCGTGGCCAGCCTATAAAACCTTAATATAAAGCCGCCTAAACATTATAATGGCGGATTTAGACTCATCACGATCAAGTGATTATGATGCCCGCACATTCTTTAATGTATATACTTAAATTTAACTTACCTGTATTTGTAAACGAGGCTTCGAGATAAAAAACAATACTTGTGCAAAGAGCGGAAAGAAGAGGTGGCAAGCTTGGGAGTTCACTACGCAAGAGAATAAGAAGTTGGAGAGAAAAAGGAAGCACAGAACCGAGACTGATGGCGAGAATATCATAACACTCATAAAACATGGAAGCAAAGGGTAAAAACAGGTACGAGGACCTAACTAAGGTTAAATCTCCTAGTATAAAGGGATGAGAGTGCCCCACTTCCCCTTACGAAGACTGTATGTCTTACTTTTTTGCACCACCGAACTACGCAGCAGGAGTGGTAAGGACTGGGTACTTTGGGAACGGCTGGGCTGTGTCGATAATGAACTCACAATGCATTGACGGCTTCATATTCGGTACAGCAATGGCTACGTGGCACTCGAGATCCGTAATAATAAATTTATAGAGCGAGCGCTCATGTCTTTTCTTCACACTTCTTCAGAGTAGCAATATCGACTAATTTTTTTTTTTTTTTGGTAACTGTATTTTGTTTGGAATCACTAAATTTTTTAGTAATACTCAACATACGGGGAAAAATGCTTTGTTATAGTTACTTCTTTATTTTTGTTAATAATACTTTGATGTATATGGTCATTATGACAAAACTTTGTACATGTAATGAATAGAATGGTAACTGTAACTAGATTTTGGTAAATACAAGCAAATTTAGGAACTTGGTTAAAATTACGAAACCTTTTTTTCGTAGTTTTTGCTAAAAATTCTTACATACAGCTAAATTTTTTAACCAAAAATCTATTTTCACCAAAAGTTTAGTCAGCTTATAGCTGACCAAATAGTTTGGTTAAATCAATCAAATCTTGGTGACTACGACCAAACTGTTCTCTTTGTGTTGACAATGCATTAGACGTAGTCAATTTGTCTAAATCAATTGAAACAACCAAATCTGTTTTGCTTTAACTTGTCGTAAACAAATCTGAGCATCCAGTCCACCACTTTGACTAAAGTTTTAGAATTAATCGCGAGCCAAGCACGCTTCAGTGTAATCGCGCTTTGCGATCAGTGCCTGAAACTCGATCCGAAGTTGTGACCGGAACCATTAGGACAAGGTGCCTGACAAGGCAGAGCTACTGAGTTAGATTATTTACATCAAAGTAAGTGAAGCGAACATCCCCTAGTATGACTAAGTGTCGGAGGCGCCTCTCCAATGTGCAAAAACCTTCTGCTTTAAAGACACTAAACTTTCATGACCACTAAAATATTTAAGGTAGACTCCTCGTGCCTCATCACAGCATGAACCCATGACATTTGCACCTCGACTTGCCAGCTTTAACCTTTCAAATGGCAGCGTACTATATCGATTTCAATAAAGAACTCTTCGACAATAACTTATTACACTGTATCCTCTCAGCATCGGTTACCAGTGGTGCCACCGATGTTTTTATCTCTGTAGTTGTCACTCGACGGTTAATTTCAAATCAATAAGCAGTGATTATACAATCGCCCAAAAAGAACAAAGTATAGCATATCTTTCTCGTACGAATAGTATTAATGATAGGCCAAGAAAACTTCACATCAATGTTTGGTTAAAGAAATCTACGGGCATCACTGGTCTATGAGGACAGTAGTTCTCAACCGACAGAGTGATCGATTTTTTTCCAAGAGGGAATTCCGAATTTCCTTGGAGGGAGCCGAAACTACAGCTGGGCTGACTGGAACTGTTTGCTCTCGGGCTCCCTCAAATGCATCAAAATTACTCGGAATGTATACCTTACCAGACAGGCGATGTAAAGTTAGGGAAGAGAAGGGAGAGTGACGATAACAGGTGGTGACAGGACTCCGGATATGGGACACGAAGGTTGAGCTACCATGGCCTCGAAAGGAAGTACATAGTGAATATTACACCGAAATCAAAGTGTACTACAGTGGTTCAAATTGTCCTAAAAGTAATAGTGTCAACATTGCAAAGGCAGTAGCAGCCATAATGCTAGGACACCTAAAAACTCATCAGAAAATCTTCAAATACTTCAATATTATTGAAGCCATTGAAATGTAATTTTACACAAGTTGAGAAACATGTCATAGCTAATATGTGTTAAAATTTCAGCTGTTCAGGATAAATAAAAGTTACAAGCAAATGAATTGTAAGAGTAAGAATTTGGTCTGGATAAAAAAGTTGCGACACTTCATTTTTTCCATTTTATTTTGGATAAAACGATGTTGCCACAGAAAGAGTTATGTAGATTGGGTTAAACACACTTGCAGTCATAATCCATGCAACACCGGCTCCATCAACATTCCTCGGGGAGTCCCTACACCATCTTAATCGTGAAACTGCGTAATGATCATGAACTTTCAATAAGGGCAATAGCAGACAAAGTTAATCGACCTAAAAGTGTGGTTAGTGATATACTGACTAAATATGACCAGAATGATTCAAGTGGTAGGCCACGCAAAACCTCGAGAAGAGAGGATAATGTATTGCTTAGATTGTCAAAGAAGAATAGGTTTAAAACCGCAGCAGAGATTTCCCGTGAAGCTAGTGATGCGCATGGTATCAAGGTGTCTAGGAAGACAGTTTCACGCCGCCTAAAAGAAGCAGACTTGCATCCGAAAACTCCAGCTATCAAGCCTTCAATTAGGAAGAAGAATAGAAATGTTCGGATGAATTATGCAGCAAAAACGTTATTTGGACTCAAGAAGACTGGTCTGAGGTTCATTTTATCGGTGAATCTAAGTTCAATTTATTTTCTCCGATGGAAAAAGATTTGTTCGTCGTTCAACTAGTGAAAGATTGTCCAAAAATTGCGTCAAGTTAAGTGTGAAGTTCGGCGGCGGAAGCGTTATGGTCTTCGGTATGATCTCAGCACGCGGCGCGGGTCCCTTAGTTCATCTGCAAAGAAAAGTAAACGCACAGGTATACAAGGAACGTCAACAAAAACACGTAGTGCCGATCTTCAAAGCCTCTTCTACTCATTAACCAAATTTTATGCAAGATAATGCTCCCTGTTGCAATTTTGTCAGCTCTTGTGGTAGACGATGTCAAGCTTTTATCGACAGTAAAGGGTACCACACAAATTACTAAATGCTAAAAAGTTAAATTCATAACGTAGTTCGTATTTGTAGCCTCATTTCATCTGTTTAATTATTATTTTTAAAGGTTGTCCGAACTTTTTTAACTCACGAATAGAAGAAGGTGTAGGGACTCCCCGAGGCATGTTGATAGAGCGGATGTTGCATCGATAATGACTGCAAGTGTGTTTAACCCAATCTACATAACTCTTTCTGTGGCAAGTTGGCAACATTGTTTTTTCTAAAATAAAATGAAAAAAAATTAAGAGTCCGAACTTTTTCTCCAGAGTAAATTCTTACTATTACAATTCATCAGCTTGTAACTTTTGTTTCATTTATCGTGAACAGCTGAAATTTTAACACAATTTAGCTATGACATGTTGCTCAACTGGTGTAAAATTACACTTCAATGCCTTCAATAATATTGAAGTATTTGAAGATTTCTGATGAGTTTTTAGGTGTCCGAACCATTATGGCCGATACTGCATAATTCTCACAAACACAAATTACATCACTAATTACCCCACCGCACTCTGATTTGTTTCATACTAACCATTTTTAGTCTATTACGTTTCATCAACATCGACAGTGTCTCAATCAAACAACAACTTCTCGCTCTGAAGTCCAAAACTACCTTCACACTGCGACGCAAGAGATATCGTGCGAACTGAGTAACGCCCATCGCCGAAGATTTTAAATTCCAAATAACGCCTATTGTTCGAGAAACTCTAGTTTCATTTCGTGGTTATGCAGTTTTTTTTTTTTTTTTTTTTTTCATTATATGTTGGGTCCTGTTGGCTTGAGCCTACTGTACACAAACCGATCGACTTGGTTGCACTAAACAAAGTTTAGTTCAGTTAACTAAGTTATTGGTTTGGCTATTAAATAATTAAATTTCTAGTTAATATTGCCCGTGAGTGAAGCGAACAACCCCTGTTACGACCAAGTGTCGGAGGCGCATAAGTGCAAAGATATTGACAAAATGGAAAGAATCCAACGCAAACAACAAAGTTCATAACCCAGTTGCGCAATCAAGCCATACGAACGTCGCCTACAAGAAGTGGGACTCATCTCTCTTGAACAAAGGCGATTGAGGGGCCAACTAATAGAAACATTCAAGTATTTGAATGGCAACAACGACGTGCCAACAACGGAACTCTTTGAGAGAGACGTAAATGATCACTTACGAAACAGCGGCCATAAAGATCGAAGACTTACTCTCAGCTAGCAGCTTTTCACGTACTTCATGGTAAACATTTGGAATAGACTACCTTCCGAAGTTGTTGGCGCAGAGTCGATCAATGCATTTGAAAATCGTCTCGGCAAATATTGGGAGCAACATCCTCTACAGTTACGAACTCCTTCGTGAGTGCCAAATTCCTAACGACCAAAGCTTATAAGCCAACGTAATCCATATTTCATGCCACGACTAACTTAAACTTTCCAAGCTCCCATGATCTGCAGCATTCAATTGTGTTCGTGCGATCACCTCCTCGCCTGACTTTTATTTTTATTCTTCTTCTTCTTCTTGATGTTTCCTCCCTCAGAAATCTCCATGAAACTGAACTAATGACGATAGTCGAGGGCCAGAGCGTAAGTCCCGGTTGCTCTCTGGGAATGGGCCTGTTGGTCCGTCTACTGCCAACTACCTATTCTCTATTCTATTCAACTGATTTTTTTTTATATTTTGTTCAGTATTTTACCAAATTTCGGTGTAAAATTTACTAAAAAGTTTGGTTCTGGGCTGGATTTGGTTATTTTTACTCACGACAGACTAGCATTTAGTAACTAATACTAATATAAGGTGATTATCACCAAAACATCGAACTAAAAGTGAACAAATAAAAATGCACTATTAACTAAACTTTAACTTCAATTTTGCAATAATAGCTAAAACATTTGGTTATTCTAAACAAAACAGGTTAACTTAAAATTTTAGTTGTTATTATTACCTCACTGGTCTCTGTGTGACAGCTAGGCTGTATTATTCTGCTAGATGGATTCGTTATTCTATTGTAAACATACGTATCAAAAAAGCCTCTGGTGTGAGGTAGTACAGCCTAACTAAGACAAGGTTAAGCCTTACTAACCGCAACTCGGCGTTTCAAGCGAAGAAGAACCTATAGTGGTTCAGGGTTACAAAAAGTCCAAACTTTTTAAGCACAGTCCCGNCGTATAGAAAAGCCTCTGGTGTGAGGTAGTACAGCCTAACTAAGACAAGGTTAAGCCTTACTAACCGCAACTCGGCGTTTCAAGCGAAGAAGAACCTATAGTGGTTCAGGGTTACAAAAAGTTCAAACTTTTTAAGAACAGTCCCGGGCCACGGCTGCTCAGACCCAGCCGCTACTCACCTACTTACGGCGGCCCCGCAACATATTTCACGGCACGACAAACATTGCGGTCCGGGACTACGTCATCTTAGCGCAATAATTTCATAGCAGCTGCTGATGTATGAGCGCGACGGCCCAGCGAGCGCCCGCCTCCTGTGCCGACTCCAGGGCAGCACGGTACCGTGGACTCATTTGTACCAATTGTGTTGTTCTGTAGGAAATTTTGACAATAGCCATGGAACAGGGGAGGTGTGAACACCGCGGCACAGATAGGCAATTGGAGATTATAGCCTTTCCTGTGGATTATAAACTAGCAGGAATAAAGTAATGCGTAGTAGAGTGGGATTAGTCACGTTCTCGTTACGGATTGTGAATATCTAGGTTCCATAATCAATTACCAGTATAATAAAAAATCTCAACTTGAACTGTCGGAAATTACAGTTATCTTGCAAAAACAGGTTACGAACTAGAAAAGGAAACTAGACGTTGATTCACAGTGGTTTTTATTTATTTTTATTCTACAACCTGATTTCGTAAAATTAATTATTATTGATAAGTCTGGCACTGATATTTGCTATACGACTGCATAGCAAAGTAAACTTCGTTGCCTGAATTACTAGTATTATTATAGTCTTAGTCTGAGCCTACAGATTCGCTTGGAAAAAACAAGCTGGGAAAGAATAGGAAGAACAGAACAAAGGATTATGAGAAAAGGTACGAAAGTGGAACTAAAGCGGGTGCAAAGGAAAGACGCCCTGAAATTCTAGCTCAACTATGGGGTCTCTTCGGAGCTCTACACCTCATAGTATATACATGTAAGAGTGAACCTAATCTAACCCCCTGGCCCATCATAAGAACCCTAAGGGATGCCATGCATGATCAATTCGTAACAGCCATGAGCAGGTGTTGTTTCTTCAACTCTGATAAGCTGGGCAGCATCCTCAACGGTCAACGGTACCACCGCGTCACAGGCATACTTGCAGCTATAAGATACGCTACACCATATGAGTCATGCCCCCAGCTAGACTTTTTTGGCATTAATTTCAGCTTTGAAATTTCGACCCCTGCAGTGCAGCTTTTACAAGCTGAGTTCGAGGAAAAGTTTCGTTCGCATTCATTTCATACCTTTGAGCTACCTGTGCTTGAAGGGCATTAATTGGTCTTTATTACAGTGTGTTGATAACAGCATATTATCGCGGAGCGAGAGCAAGCATGTATAGGCAAATGTACCTCGTGTATCCGCAATGTCCTTTCGGGACGCACATGATCGGTGCCTGCTCCACTTTTGTTACGTGCGTTTATGTCATGCTCGGGGATGTGGGTTTCCGCGAGGACCCTAGTTTGATATAACTTCCTTGACACTTGTAGTAAGAAAGGGAGGAAGAGGCTATTATGATACGCAGCGCTACCGAAAGCGGGAATTGTAAGTTGGGAAAGCAAGCGAAAATGCAAAGAGCATCACGTAGTGGCAATAAGAAAAAACGAGACCAGACGTTGCAAAAACGTCGGCACCTCCTTGCCCGCGACCTGCCAAGTCCGGACTGCGAACGAAGTTCAGTTTAACAGATGTCGGTGAAAGAAACTTGATAGTTGATGTGGCCAGTATGCCAATATACTGCTTTGATGGAAGCGTCATCGATAGTTTAAGCTAAACGCATTGCAATAACTGAAATACTTAGCATTAGCGGCTTACGTGAGACTTGTTTTCTATCTAATGTTAAAAATTTCAATTCTTTTATCGCTTAGGTCTTTACGTGCGTCTAGTAAATATTCGTAACGAACTACATAATGTGTAATCTGTACTATAATTCTGCTTGAGGCTCCGTCTGTACGTCCACCCATGTTCCTGCACGTTACGTTTCTCAGTATTACACAGGGAGAAATTTAACTTGCGAGAAGCTCTGATTTTTGCTGGAAGTAAGATCAACCATTGCTGTCTTCTTTTCGCCTCTTGGAAAGATTTTTAGTTTCGAAGCAA
The DNA here is from genome assembly GCA_001587735.2 of Parhyale hawaiensis. Classification (NCBI taxonomy): domain Eukaryota; kingdom Metazoa; phylum Arthropoda; class Malacostraca; order Amphipoda; family Hyalidae; genus Parhyale; species Parhyale hawaiensis. The sequence goes on along the minus strand of LQNS02278147.1, from coordinate 3,274,274 downwards.
AGACATGAAGATCATCTCACCCGTATCATAACTACTTCTTTTCATTTTTGTTTTTACGACGAATTATTATCGTTTTTGTGGTGGCGGCCACATGCGTAGCTAGGATACGCCTAGGCTCTGGGCTCCCATCTTGACTGGAAAGTGTTTCTTGTGGTTAATTTGCGTCGTCTAAAGAAATACAATGGCATTTTGAGAACCAAGGGTTACGCTACTGTGACTGGAAAAACTTCGCAACTCTATTGTACTTTATTGTATAACTGTTGCATCAAACAAAGCAGAAAAATTGTGGGCTACAGATCAACAGCCATGGGTCCCGTAGCAGTGCAAAAAAAATGGATTTACCGAAAAAAATTGAAACTTGTAAGATTATTAAGGGCTAAATTATCTGTAAACTGCGGGAAACAGCGCTTAAAAAGGCATGAAAGTACACTGGAGAACAGTGCAAGAAGTGCCGTCGTACCTTTATGTCTTTATTTTTATCAAGGCACAAGTGCAAACGCTTTGCTGGCAGAACAAATGCGAGATGAACAGGTGACATCAGAATAGGTACAGAGAGAGGTTAGACGAGGTACGAAGTGTAAGGGTGCTGGCACACCAAAAGCAGTTCAGCGAGAAGCTGGCAGGCAGGCTGGCAGTGTTTGAGAAGTCCGGGCAGCAGCAGCAGCTGTTCGGTGTGTGCGCTCCAATACTTTCTCGTGCTTCTCAAACACGACCAGCTTCTCGCAGAACTACTTTTGGTGTGTCAGCACTCTAATGTAGACGGACTGCGTAACAGTATACAGGGTTACGAGGTGGACATTACCGTACTGTAGTTTAAGTATGGTGAATTAACTTAGAAGTCAAACTAAGGTAAGTGAAAACATTGATTAACCGTGGAATTTGCACGGGTCCCGCTAGCATGGAATTATTACTCCCTAAATAAGTACTAAGCTTTTCTAAGAGACGAAAAGGAAGTGACACAGCATAATATGCCAATAGTCCCTTGGAGGACATGCACGAAGGTGTTCCCACACAGGATCAACGCGCATGGGAACGGCAAGTCGGGAAAGAAGAAGAAGAAGAATAGACGAAAGTAATACCAGAAGGAGTATAAAATCGGAAGCAAGGAAAGTGGACAAAAATGACAGACGTCCCGAAGGTCTAGCAAACGGCTAACCTACAGGGTGCAGAATGTAAGAAAACTATTAAGCAAGCCTTAATTTGGTTAGTGCTACGGAATAACAAAGCTCTTAGAACGCTGCATGTCAAGTTTATATATATTGTGCGCGTTAGATGGAATTGCGCAATCGGTGGATGTTGTAGGTATTAGGCCGTAATTTCGGGTAAGTTGGACTATATTCGGGTTTAATGTCAGGTAGGTTAGAGGAGGCAAGGACTGGTGTTTTTTTTTATTATTTTAAAATTTGAACGATCCACCGATTGCGCAGCGCGATCGATGGATCGCGCAAATCCATCAAACGCTCACAACATATATATGCATCACGTTACAAGCAATACAACATTTGCCACAAGCACTTCTCAGGACCTTGAATCAATTTTCGCTGTTTTTCCAACAGATGGAATGAAACCATCACGGGACGTCGCTGTGGACTTTAACTGTTAATCCGTTTAAGCCGTGTAGAGGCACGACAAAATAATTTTGCAGTATGATAATGCTAGGCCACATTTGTTAGGGAACGGGTGAAAACCTTACTTGAAAACTCTTAAATGGGAAGTCCTACCCCACCCGCTGTATTTACCAGACACTTCCCTATTCTACTATTACTTGTTCTCATCAGTGGCACATAGACTGGCAGAGCAGCAATTTTTTATCATTATTTATTAATTTATTTGCTTGCTGGACATTGAGGAGGCTAGCTGCAACAATTTATTCTTATGACGTTCCCCTCTCCCCCCCCCCCTTCAATAAAAAGTGGGTCAGCTTGTGGCCAGCTTCAAAAAGGTATTGTTTTTTAGACGTGAAATTCCACCGCGCCCAAAAAGATGGGAAAAAGTAACGGCCATCGATGGACAAGACTTTCAGTAAAATCTTGGCTAGTAATTTCTGTAATAAAACGCAACTTTTCACGAAAAATCAGCTAGAATTTATTCAAGACCCAAGTACATAATTGTAACGAATACTTCATCAGCCATTGCTGGAGAACATTGCGTAAAATAAAACCGACTGAAGCTCTAGAAACCATGAGAATACTGCTAAATATTATCCTACAATATTTTGCGTGCTGCTTTCTTTCCCAGTTGTTCTGGGACTGATATCCACTTCATAACGCAGCAGATTATTGGGCGTCTATCAGACAAGTTGAGTAAGCGTTAACTACCTTGGTCTACTTTAGCCTGGAATTCGTTGTCGGGACTCATGTTCGGCTGTGTGGATCTGCAGGCGTTTCAGTTAGCTGTTACAGGTGTATTTTTGATGGATCTTTCTTAGCAGCGCCTCGAGCTTCCTGTTGTATTCTGCAGCTTCGAGTTTCGTTACTTCCGTGGAAGCCCGAGCGTGTAGCTTAAATAATATTAATACGCTGTGCATAATTGAAACTTTAGGCGTTAAGACTTTGTCTAATGTAACTCGGCTGCTGCAGTTTTTTTATAGCCGAATAAAATACATCATACCGGTCTTAGTAATTCATCCCAGCAACCAACCTTAAAATATTTATAAAGAATGGCGCCACTCTTTAACTCGCTAATGGAAATACCGTCAAAGATTTCCGAAAAAAAAAACGCGCGCAGCTCTTGATACGTAAAATTCCGTGTTTCCGGTGTTTGGAGATGCCCTCGGAAGCAAGAAGAGGTACAGTTAAATAAGGATAGGTAACTACACATTTCCAGAAACTACACCTGCATGGCAATAGTAATCCCAAGTGAGGAAGTAACGGGGGATGCATGGTGCGCCAGTTAAGACAAGCATGGTAACAACCCGACATGAAGAAGAACGATCTCATACACAAAATTATACTGCAAACATCCGACATTACCCGTTGTTACTCGCTGTATAGCCATTCATACAGTACCGGATAAAAGCATAGAAATTTCCGATAGAAGACAAGCAGGACACGGAGTATTTGTGAAAGCATAGGATCAAGAATGAAACAAAGGGGGCGTGGGAACACAAATGTCCCGAGAGGAAGACTGACGGTACTATGAGCTTGCATTATTACCTCCGCCAAGGAGGTTATGTTTTCATCGGTTTTTTTTTGTCTGTTTCTTTGTCTCTGTCTGTTTGCCTGTGGGTCTGTCTGTCACCAAAAATAATTTAAAAAGTTATGGACGGATTTCGACGAAATTTACAGGGATTATTAAGTGTATTAGGAGGAACAGATGATCAACTTTTGGTGAAGATCTGTTCATCCGTTTGTCTGCCTTATTTTTCTTAATGTTATAACTCAAAAAGTTATGGATGAATTTTAAAGAATGCTACACGAGTTGTTCGGTATATCACGAAGAGTAAATGATCAAATTTTGCGATGATGTTTGTTCGTTCGTTTGTAGCTGTTTTCAAATTTATGCTTGTTAGCACAATAACTCGAATAATTGGAAATTGGATTTTTATTAAATTTACAGGAGTTGTTCGTAATCTTAAAAGACATAAATGATCAAATTTTGGTGATGATCAGTGGGCCTCTTTGTGAGTTCGACAGTTTGTTAGCAGTGTAACTCAAAAAGTTATGAACGGATGAACCTTCAAGAAAATGACAAACTCTTAAAAGGCACCAATGATTAGATTTCGGTATTGATAGAAATGACATTATTGTTTCAGAACCAATTTGAATTCTTTGTTACCGTTGCTTGCTTGGCGGAGGTATGCGCTCTCAGAGTGCATTAGTTATTGTTATTTCTGTCACGGAAATTACGTTTTTGTCGGAGTTTGTGTGTACGTCTATTTATCTCTCTGGCACAAGCTAACTCAAAAAGTTATGAGCGGATCTTTATGATATTTACAGAGATTATTAGTATGTTAGGAGGAACAGATGAATAATTTTTTGTGAAGATCCGTCCAACAATTTGCTCGTTTGTCTGCCTATTTTCCACTGCATAACATAACTCAAACAGTTATGAACAGTTCGCATGAAATTTGCAGGAATTCTTGTGAATATTACGATGAGTAACTGACAAAATTTTTGTGATGATCTGGAGTCCGTTTATCTGTTTATCCCTACATTTGTTTTTATGTTTATCAGTAACCTAACCCATACAATTATGAATCAGCGAATCTTATTGAAATTTGCAGGAGTTATTAGAAACGCTAAAGGGTACAAATTATTGAATTTTGGTGATGATCCGTTGGTCCATTTGTGCTTGACTGTATGCTTGCCATGGCGTTTGTCAGAACATTACTCGAAGAGTTACGGACGGATATTGAAGAAAATTATACTAACTGTTATTATTAATGCGAAGGGGCACAATTGGCCAAATTTTAATTGGGCACTTCTCCAAGCATAGGATGCTAAATCTTTCTACCGTTTCAATTTGTACTGACCACACGCCCGATGATACATTGTCCTATTAAACTGTTTATAGAAACCTAAGCCCAGTTTTCTTTCGGTATCGAAGCTGATGGAACCAATGTCAGCCTCAGGACAGTACTTATAAAAAGACGAGATGCCGTCTCCACTCCTCCCCTAACGTGAACACCTTCCCCCTCTCCCTCTCGCCCACTCCCAGTGGCGGGGGAGGCAGCGAGGTCGCCTGTTGCTTGCACCGCACCACAGCCCATCTCCTTTAGGCCGCGAGCCGCTTCAGCTGCTGCCGCTGCTGACCCGCTCACCGGTGC
>LQNS02278147.1:3225341-3245562 GCA_001587735.2 Parhyale hawaiensis | reverse complement strand
AAAGGTACCTGCAAAACAATGTATGCATTCAAGTCCAAGTTTTGTTCTTGTTTACGGTTGTGATCTTGCTATAAATTATGTTCTACTCATGCGTACGTCATTCCCCATTTGAAACGATGAAAAAAAGTGAACGTGACGGATGAGACTGGGGTCTGATACAAGCATTGCGAGCAACACAACAGCCGTAACATTGTTAAGACGCTTTTCCAATTGCCATAGTCGCTGTAACAATTTCGGCAGACGTGCCATGCACAGCCTCGGCGACACCAGAGCAGCAGCCCACGACTCATCGCCCGTTCCGGAAGAGCAAGAACGCAATATCAATTTCGCAGCCTCCGCCATCGCAGCGAGTTAATGAGCTCGTGGTTGATGGCCTCCATCAGGCAATAATCATTGGTGCATCGTTCAGAATGTGACGTGCGTCTGTCGGGCTCTCTTTCTCTCGCGGCAGCATCTCTATTACACCTCCGCCGCCGTAGTACTGATCGGTAATGGCCCCATGCCGTCTCCATTGAGACGTCAAACAAATCGGACATCGATTTACGGTTCACTTAACGGCAGCCTTCATCGGTTGATTACTGCAGCAGCGCCACCTACTCACATGCGCACGCACGGTACCTACCCCTACTTGCAGACAGTAGGGGACCAGCCACACACCCTGCGCAAACCGTGGCATACGCAATACCGTACGCAGCGACTGTGACGGCAGCACAGAATGATCATTTTTTAACCTGTTCACTGTCACTCCCAAGTGGCCCCGACGCACTCACACGGTCAGTGTAATAAAGGGAAGGTGAAATCCAAGAATGTTTTCAGGCGACACTGACCACCAGACAAAAGAAGAAAACACAAGCATTAGCGTATACCGAGCGGCTGCCGCTGATGATGCTTCTGGTATAAGGTTGTGAATGAACACAACCGGCACATTTCAACCCTCTTGCCCGTGACCCGTATACTGTATAGCTCTCACAAGACCTTAGGCTGACACTCTCACTAATAATAATGCTTATTTGGCATAATAAATCATCCACGTTCTTATTTCACTAAGTGAACAGAAGTCGTCACGACATTTGAACGACACTTTGGGGATCGCGCAAGAATGTTCAGAGGACGAAACAGAGCGCTGCTTCTGAAACCCAACAACTGAACAGGGCGACTGTAGGTATCATGAATTGCAAAAAAAGTTACTAAATATATATATATATAGAAAGATATATACATAGGTGTATTAATTCAGCCTCTATAGATAACAACGCAGTGTCTCAGTAAAGGAAACGCGAGGGACAAGTATAGAGTATGCCGAAAAAGAGTGGAACCTAAGAACGGAACACCGCGTCATGGAAGACAAAGCCGGGAAAGAAAAGGAAGAGCAGAACAAAGATCGTCAGTAGAAGCAGGAAAGCACTAAGGAAGGCAAGGAGGCAGCTAGGCCCAGCTGGGAATAAAATCTGTGGTAATCGCTTTATTGCAGGTCAAGATTTGGTTAATTTATGAACTAATATTCATCTCATAGAAGTGAAATATTGTGCCCTGAAACTACTAACTATAAATTTTGTTTGAAATTATAAAATATGTTTAAAGTTAGTTATTCTAAATTTTGAACCAATTTTTACGGTCAATCGCTTTATTGCATATAGGGAAAAAACTGTTTTAATATCATAATTGTATTTCATTCAACCAATGAACCCTTCAGCAGTAATATAAACAAATAATGAATGAATTTATCAGTAATGCATTAGAGAAGTTAGATCATTGTCGATATCATTAAATTTTCATTCTCTGATATCACGTTAAATGTCTTATGTCTACTGATGAGTCAGTTGGTGCACTTGATATGATAATGCGGTACCCGCAGCATCAGTATTTGTGAACCTGAGGTTGTCTTTCGATACAAACTGGACTCCTTCATAAACCCCCAATTCAAATTTGATCAGAGCTATTCAATGGGATTAAGGTTAGGAGAGCAAGGCCGCCAAGTCATAAGGCGCTCTCCTCTGAAGCCCAGAGCTCCAAAGAATGATGTGGTAACCTTCGCTCAATGGGACAGAGTACTGTCGTGTATGACAATCAATTGATGGCGACATGACAATAGTATGTCATGAAACCACGGTGACAAATGCTCATTTACCGGGTTGGTGCAAAAGTAATGTCCGATATTTAAACAAAAATTTTCAAGCCCAATTTATTAATTTTTTAACCTCTTCTTGTTGATATAAAGCAACTGTGTTTAATTTGTATCATTTCTTTGGGATTATCTAACGTTTTCCCATTATTTTCAAAAACTTTACCCCCATATTTGTCCCACACAACGGTCACATAAGAGAAGGTTTACTCGACGAATTTCATGAAGCTATTAATACAAGTGCGGCAGCAAAATCTATTCCGACACTTAGGAGCTTGATATAGTGAATGGAAGAAGTTGCAGGAGGGGTTTTCTTGCTTCCGAAGTAATGAGTGATTCAATTTTGAAAGACTTTGTTTTAGAGAACCCTACCATTACCACTAAGGAACTTACAGGATACCTAAATGTAGCCCATTCCACCGTGCTGCGCCAACTAAAACATTTTTTTTTTACCTTTTATATTATTTTTAATCGGACATTACTTTCGCATCAACCTGATAGTAATATTTTGTAAGCTCGAGTCGTAAGTTTGACTCCCTCTGGCAATCGGCAAGGTTATTACCAAATCTGACAGAGCTGGTGCTGTTTGGATGCTTTTTTCGAATATCACAAGGCAAAAGGGAGTTAAGGGGTTCTTCTTGTGTTCTAGTTCTATCTTTCCTTGGTTTGATGTTCTCCACACAAGAAGACAAAGTTATACGACTTCTCCCTAGTTCACTAGCAAGATCTACGAGAGACAATCCTGCAACAAACCGCTCCTTTTCGGTAGTCGCCAAGCGTCCTTTTCTGGGCATTTCCAGAGACCTGCAATAGTGACTTATAGTTAAAACTAGTTTACAACGCAAACAAAAAGCTTCTACTTTTGAAATAATGCATAAATTCAAGACAAATTTGGTTAGTTGTGGTTTTTCAAGGCACCAGCTTTCGCTTATGTGACTTTATATTACTTCCTAAATTAGGAATACAGTATCTTGATCTGCAATAAAGCGATTTACACAGTTGAGAACCTGCATTTATGGGGGCAGAAACAACCGCCCCCCCCCCTCCCCAGCACTGTGGATGGGCGAATGCAACTACGTTGCCCTTGACGCATTACAATTTATGCACCCTGAGGAGTCCCAAAAAGTTAAGAAGAACCACTAAAGTTTCAATAGTGGCACAATATAACCGACGAACCATGCGCCATCTAATGAAACTCAGTCAAATCCGACAGTTTTTGCACTTGCAAATTTGTACATCTTGACCGGAATGAGTTGTTGAACGGAACACTAATTATGCATCGTATTCTGAGATTAATGTATACCACAGAAAACTTTTACGGCAGATACAGTGAAAAAAAAATCCAACAGAGAACAAACAAGCGTGAAACTGCTGCGAGTGTTGGAGAACTAATTATTGATACAATATTTTCATGAATACTTAAAACACGCTGAGCCGTAGGTTATGACTGGAAAGGAACGAGTCTAGAAATGCAATTAATTTATTTCTTTGATCATTAATAAAAATCTAAAGGAAAATAAAACATCGAAACGCTAGATTAATGCCCCAGCGTTGATCCAATGAACTGCGCTGGTATGGTGATTAAGGATCTTCATTGGGAACACATTGTAATAATGAATACTTTTATGCAGCGCAAAGCTGTTGAGCCAGAACATTCATTCTCTCTAGACGACGACTAAGAAAAGTGTTTCAACAAGATCCTACCTCATCCTTGTGCTTTCTAGCTTGCTGTTTTACCCTCCACTACATGATTTAATCTGGTCTCTCGCAGGATCGAGTAACACTATTATGTACGAATCATAACTGATAACCATGAATGATTGGAAAATGTAGTACAATTTCACACTTTGTGTAGACCACGTACCCCACAATGCGAATTGTAATGCAACGAGAAGGCTCTAGTAGCAGATCTAGAATATCAACAACCAAGGAACAGAGGCACGTAGTCGCTTCGAAACAGGAACACTGCATCTAGCAGGCTAGATAGTTACACCTACATGCTATTTGATGCGCAATCATTAGGCCAACGAAACTCCTACTCACCCACATGTAAAGCAAGATTGTGAAGATAAAACAACGTGATGTTTAGTGATAGTTGTAACTCACTATCATGAAAGAAACAGTAAATGCACTGGCAGAGGTTTGTTTCACGGCTATTCTCCCGCTCGTTCTCCATCACTCATCCTCCTCTCAGTTAGACAACAGGACAGTTACATGGGAATATTATGTGCTATGGTCAAAACAGACCGTTTGAAGCCGAATTTAGAGGTTGGGAGATGAGGCAGAAACGTCGACTACAACCATGCAGGTATAATCATTAATCTGGCAAATGGGAAAATAAATCGCCATCAAATTTTACGTGAGGCAAAAAATGGCCACACAAGAGAATGGTGCAAAACATATTAGTGCAACCGATAGCAGTTGAAAAGACAGTCAGAAAAGTACTACGCATGATGTACATATTTATTACCTCAATGAAGCTATCGTACAAGACTTTGCAAACAGTGTCACTGCTAGGGTAAACTGAAATTTTAGTTTGTCTGTCCGTTAAACATCAGCATAAGTTAAGAAAGAGTGACACTAAAACACTAACACCAACTGTTGAGTCATGCAAACAAGACACAAATGAAACACATTATCGGTTATTAGCACTCAGCCAATCATCAGCAGAAAAAATTAAAGCGAGAGAGGCAAAAGAACAATGACAGTGATTACAGCCGCGTAGGCGCACACTCTTCCGCTCGAGTTAGTTAGAAAATGACATGTCATATAGCAAAGGTTGCGCTACTGCTAAGTTACTCAGAAGCTAAGGCGCAGGAACGATCAACAATCAAAGGTTAAGAGGTTAAGAAAAAAAAGGCATTAACAGGACAACGGCACTGACGATCCTGTCAGACAGACGTTGCAGCCAATAGCGACAGCTCGAAATTGGGCGAACAGTTGAAAAATGAAGTTGGGATCTTGTGGCGCCGAGATAAATGTTGGGATGCCGGGGATCCTACCCGGCTTTAATGGTCCTTCCTCGGGAAGCTAAAGAAAAATACTGCAGATCGTCAAATTCTGAGAGGGAATCGGTACTTTCAGAAACTCTACTTAACAATACGGGGCTGTAAAGCAATGACACACTGCACACTATCTAACAACAATTAACCTCTGAGTCTACCGGATCAGAGAGTCTACTGTCAAATAGTGCTTTGAGAAGAAAAATTGATTTGCAATGTGAACGACAAAGAGTTAAATTATTTATCATAATATACGGTAACAGTAATGCTCTCCCGGGCTCGTATCCTGGATACGGTTTGGCAAAAAAAAATATTTAGGGGCCTTGGAATTTTTTTCTGCAGTATTAGATAGGGGAAAAATAAGGCTTTGGGCAGACGGACGGACGGACTGACATCACCCTTCCAATGGCTAGAACATGCTAGTACTGTTTGAGTTTGGATACGTTAAGATATATTAGTTGCTTAGGGTAAGTATTGATAGGTCAGGATAACTATGGTTAGATTAGGTTCAGTTAAACTTAGATTAGATTACATTAATTAGGTAAGATTAGGTTATTCCTGTTAGCGCTTATTTCGATGAGAAATGGTTCAGTTAGCATAATTTTTTCTAAACATTAACGCATAGTAAATATAATTGTGTCTGGGGTGGTAAAACACTGAATCTAATAATAATGTTTAACAATATTCAGTGCTATTCCAGCGGATGGTAACTCGAAAAGGGTTTCTCCATTCACATTTCTTCCAGTGGCGCTTATTCGGTGACCGAGCATTGAGGCGTCCCATGCACTGGCAGTGATGTAGCGGCCCCTTAACTAACCCCCGACGCCGCTGCAGCTCCGCTTTTTTCGCTCCTCATTCAGGAAAATATGAAAAAGCAACAGCGAGGATTGGATTCCATCTACAGCATGAAACCCCCAACAAACAAAAAACGGTTTATTCTCACCTATTTCCAGAGCTCCAGCGATTTTTGTCGTGAGCAGAAGCTGAAGCTCGCCCCAGAAGCTGCTGCAGCAACGGCAAAAGGTCTCGAGTTTTCCTTATCAGTTACAGCCTTTCCTTTGTTCTTTCCAATGGATATCATGACAATTAACGCTTACAATGGAGCTGGGGATGCATTTGCAGCCGTCAACACCCACTGAACGATGTAACTAGCACGTTAATTAGCCGCGGGGGCGCATACTCGTTCACTCGGAGGCATCCTATAAGCAGAACGAGTTCGTTTGTTCTCAGTGATGTAAAAGCTCGGTCTAACCTCTATGAAAGGGTTGGCTGTTGGCCCAATAGCATCGGGGGGGGGGGAGGAGGCGGGAATAAAACATCAAATACAACCGGCCCGTGCACGTTGCTACAAAAACAGCTAATAGGATGCCGCTACGATGCCCCTCCGCCTGCCACCTGTTCGCCTTCCGCGCTGTCACATCGGGCCGTGTGCTCAGGTCCAGGGGAGAATCGCTTTAATTAAATAACACCAAAGTCAGACAACGCCCCCCCCCCAGCTAATTTCACAGCAAGACTGTCTGCAGGCAGCTTATACTCCTATTTCCAGCACTATCGTCCAGCGCATCTATAGAGGTTAGAAAAACATGCAAGCTTTCAAACAAATAGTATGCATGTTCGCATAACCCTTTCTCATAACTGTAATAGTGGCTGAAGCAACGAAAACAACATGTAAACATACATAGCATGTAATGAGTAACATCTAACTTTGCATGCATTCGACGACCTTTTCTAAGCGAATTAGGGTTCCACCAACCTTCGATTTGTGTTCTCATCTAATTTCTTTCTCAATGTTTATATATTCATTATTGTTACGGATAACACGGGTCAGTTGCTTCAATAGAATAGGCGATTACACACTGAAAAATGGTTGTTTGCCATTAAGCGAAATTAGTTAACTGTAAACTACCACGTCGTTTGAACTTGCGTCAATGCACATTGTCGTTTGTGATGAACAACAGATGAACAAGAGCGTTGTGATGAACAACAGTGTCGTTTACGATTAACTATTATTGCTTAGTAGCTAAAATATTACTTCGTTAGTTGTGATAAGAAACCAGGCGTTTTTTATCGTAAAGAACATACTTTTCTGCGAGTAGCATCAGCAAAAGCCGTTCGAAGTCTTTAACACCATGATGCAGTAGATGGCAGCTCTAGATGCAGTCACTGATCTGATTCGACAGTTGGCACGTTCTGTACCTCAGCAGTGGAAGCGAAAGCTATGCAATTGGAGTAAATTTTAATCAAAATGAGCCCTCTTGACGAAAAAGGAAGACCTTTAATTTTGGAAAGGGGAAGTCAATACATAACTTCATTCGGGCCCTGCTCCAAGTGAGCTTCAGAAACGGCACCACAGGGGATATCACCTGGCACTCTAGCACAGAATAAGGTAACGAAACATATGTAGCGAATGAGGGAATATGTAGTTTACCGTATCTCAATTTAATTTTCTCTAATGGCTCAGTTTGAAAAAAAGCCTTTTCTGTCAGTGTCTATTTCTCCATCCATTCTCTGTATCGTCAAAATACGATGGCATACGATTTCCATACTATGCTGTAGTTGCTGTGACACAGTAGATAAAAATTCTAAGAAAACCTACCATGGATTTCTCAATCTTTCTGCCGCCGTACGGAACCGCTAGCACCGCGTTTGATGCGTGAGCCTAATTAAGCCCGAACTTTACCTGTAGGACGAGACATGCCAGGCCAAACACCAGCAATAGACCGATCGTCAAAACTATAAGACGAGACGCACCACCGCTGAAATACGAGTACCTACTAAACGGTCAGTGTGAACTACTTACTGGACGAGCCTCAACACGGCTGTTAAACAAGCACCGAACGGATTGTCAGAACTACAAAACCGGACGCAACACGGCTGTTATACAAACTTCGGGCGGATAGTCAAAACTACAAAACCGAAAACAACACGGCTGTTATACAAGCACCAGGCGGATAGTCAGAACTACAAAACCGAAAGCAACACGGCTGTTATACAAGCACCAGGCGGATAGTCAGAACTACAAAACCGAAAGCAACACGGCTGTTATACAAGCACCAGGCGGATAGTCAAAACTACAAAACCGAAAGCAACACGGCTATTATACAATCACCGGGCGGATAGTCAGAACTACAGATGGGGACGCACCACGGCTGAAATACGACCATCAGCCGTACAGTACGCGCCAGGTTCTCTCCCTCACCAGTTCCTTTGCTCGCATTCTCGGCCCAAGTCTCCGGACTTTTGTGACTGGCAGCCCCGAGATTGCGGGACTTGGAGAGCAAAAGTCCGGCAAGTTGGAGAGGAAACAGCTCATATTTACACGTCCAGGATTTTTCATCGGAACATTCAACGCGACAGAAAGTCTAGGCGAAAGAAATTCTGACAGCTGTCATTAGAGGAGATTAGTTGATCACTTCAATTAGGAGAATTTAAACAGGCGAATTTTTCCGTAACCCTTACGATTAATTGCAGTGCTATTTCTACCCACTGACAATGTAATTTAGGACCTCTCAGTTTTGAAGCAATTCTTTGCTGTGTTCAAAAGTTCTCGTTTCGCTTCTCTTAATTCGAGCTGTAAAATTTGCACTGGGCAGCAGCAGTTATTGTAACTAAGCGTAAATAATTTATTATGTATTAAATTTATATTATAGGCTCCTGCCGTCACGAGATTGTGTTTTTATGAAGGAAAAGATGCACACAAAGCGAGAAACCCAAGCACGGAGGATCACTGCAGATGGTGACAGAAAGTCACGCAAGACGACAAAGAATAGAAAGAAAACTCTTGCCAATAGTATCAAAGATATAGGAAAGAAATCAGAAAGAGAATGAGGACAATGACCCAAATTCTAACGCAGGTAAAGTTAGCTATTTATTTTACACGGCCAATTTATATGTAAACAGTGAGGAACTTTATCCTAATTCTACAGCGGTAGAAATTTCCCTATCGTTCGCTCTTCGATCTTACAAAGACATTTGAGAATGTGCTTGCCCGCCATTGTGGTGGGGATGGTTTCTTGTCACGAGTCTTATTTTTCTGCTTGAATGTCTATATCACTAGGCAACTCCCCTCTCCAAGCCAATAGCAGTTAGTACTTATCTACCCATCCAGTGTGCTCACAAATACAACTTCAGCTTTATCGCTGCTGTCTCCAAGAGTATTTCAACCTGGTCCTTCTTCTTACCGCATAGATTTCTACTTTTCCTAATACGACACTGAAAACTTATCAAAAAGATGCAACCAAAGGAACTCCAACAGGATACTAGTCACACATGCCTTTAATGGAGAGACTAAAACAGAGTCTTCGGCAAGCAAACCAAAAGTCAGATTGAGCAAAGAGCTTTTAATTATGCGTTCAGAAATGCCTATATACATGCTCATATCATGATTGTGAGGGACTCGGAAAATAGAACTATAATTAGGATATTTAGTACGTGCCATTAGAAGAACATTGCAATATTCCTTCATGACGGTAATATCAACATTCTAGTATTCCTTAGAGACCATCACAGGAGTACCGCAATATTCCACATGAGCCACCCCTGGAAGATACAATATTCATCGAAAAACGCTGGGAAACCGTTCTATTCCTCAAGAGCAATCACATCACGGGAATATTACAGTATTTCTCGAAAGCAATGGGAAGACTGCAATACTGGGCGCCTGCCATCACAGGAACACCACAATATTCGGCGCGTGTAACATAACGAATGCGTCTACAACAGAACAGGCAGCCGCTGTCGCAACGGCAGCAAGAGCTGGCGGATAATTTGCAGAGGCCACTCAACAAAACAACGGCCCTCCTCGGAAACAAGAAGCTGCCGAGAATTGGAGCGTGCCACAAAATGTTCCTCTCAGAGCACTCAAGATGAAAACACGCAGGAGAAAAATAAAATCGCCCAAGGGATGAACTCGGAATTCACGAGAAAAAGATTAAAAATCAAAGTACATCCAGATTTGTAATTAAGTCATTTACCATTAGCACCAACGCATACAAATCACTCTCAAACAAAACTGTTTCTGAATATCACGGAGATATTCACTGACACGATCATATTGGAGTATTGCGCCCTAAACCAAATCATTAGCTGTAGATGAGAGAGTGACGTGAGACCGCTTCCGGAGAGGGGGCGGGGGTCTGTCTTCGATATACAACAGTTTTCGAAACAATCTCTTCCTGATAATCCGGTGCATCTTTTGTGCTGCCTCTGGAGCTTTTAAAAGCTAACGAACAACTCTTGGGAAGTAATTTTATATTCAAATAAGTCTGGCGTTATTACATTGAGTAGCTGAAGTCTCCGCTTCCACTACAACGGTGATCTAACAGAGGGATAAACCAGGGACAGAATATGTCAATAAAAACGTGGAACCCATGCACGAAGGTGTTCCAATACATGCAGGATCAACGCGTGCGAGAAGAGTAAGTCGGGAAAGAAGAGGTAAAACCGAGGAAAGTAAGATCAGTATGAATATGGAAAGAAGCAAAGTGGGAACAGAAGACCGACGTCCCGAAGGCCTAGCTAATGGCTAAGGTAACCTACCGAGTACTCCTGGGGGAACTGCTCCTCATAACATAAGATGGACGAACCTAGCTAACCTAACCCTCTGGCCCATCCTATGCTTCTTAAGGGGGAGTAAGTCTGGTAAAACAGGAGTTGCTTTTATTTCACAATTGAATGTTTTACGCAGTTCAAGTATGCACTTGATTCCTGAGAGACTTTTAACGCTAATTGGCTTCTAGAAGCTGCGCTAAATTATTAATTTTCTTGAAAATTTAACATTTAGCACTTTCCTACCTGAATTAGTCTTCCTTTCTCGTACGCTTACCACTTAAAGCGCTACTTATCGACAAAAGAATAAAAGCGTTGGTTCTATCCTATCTGAATGAAATTCCACTTTTGTTTGAATATCACTATCTGTAACCTCCTCAAATTGGTCTAACAAATAAGAAACGGTTAGTTACGGGTTCAAGGAGCAACCATGATTACAAACTGGAAAGAATAATGTGCCCATATTGCGCTTAGCATCACCGTGCCCCCCCCCCCCCCACCAAGCACAGCAGATGTTTACCGGCAGCTCGGCTCATTTGGCAGCAAATTACAATCCCAGCAACAGCAAAAGTCGAAGGTTCATAAATAACTTCTTTCTACTTCGGCAATAAGACTTGCTCTTCGTCTACGATTTAAAAAGCTGGTAGAATTTTCCCCGTAGGTGTACACAGGCAATCAGCGGAGGGCAGCGCTCCAGAATCAGATATTTCTGGAACTGTGCTGATTATTTCCAGACAGAGATGCTCAGCGAGAATATTTACACAGTCACGTTACCTTTCTACAGGTTTCCGATAATAGAGGCCGCCGTGTCCCGGCAAGTAACAGTGCAAAGGTCGTCTCGATAGGCAATGGTAGCCATAAAAGCGAGCTGCTCGATTCTTCGGGCGTCATTTTTGATTTTTGGGAATATTCGAAGGCTGTCAGGGCACGTTACGAGCGCCCTGTAGCTACAGTGTTGGCTAGAAATGCGACCGCCCTCTATCAGGTAGCTGTCGTAGATGTACGGTAAGATGGCATAATATGTACAGTCCGGCCCTTACAATATTATGCGCTTCCGCCTGAAAATATTATACAGTAGCTGTAATTACCCTTCGGTACCAACCAGAGACTTCCAGAAAAAGTCAATAAATTAATCCACATTCTGTGAATCAATCACGGTAATTTTAGACTTTCTAACATAAGACTTTTTAACAAATAGATTTACAAATGTACTTAGTTTCAAATTGTAAGCTATTCTAGATATGTAGACATTATTTGCTGAAAGGGACAAATAAATTGCATAGATCACAAGAAAGAAACTATATATTTGTTAAAATCTACAAAGGATTCTATTAAGCAGGCTGGTCATTTGTATTGACATACCGCTATAAGACACCGTAAACTTTAATCCCAAAACATGAGGAAGGAAGGGACTTGTAGTACGTTTACATTCATTGCTGAGAGCTGATATATGATTATGCATCACTTGCGAGTTAAAACGGTTCTCAAATCAGAACGAAGTCGAGATCAGCATAATGTAGTGATAAATTCTGCATGGGCAGTGACAACGACACCTGACCACAAAATTGTACAGTCTACGTGCGATTAACTTACGACATGTTCTGAGATTGCGGGACCAGATTTTTATTGGCGAGATTTGGTTGTGTAGGCAGCGCACTTACACTTTGATTATAGTCTGACCATTTTATCAAGGCAGTACGGTCGTGGTCAAATTCCTCTATCGTATTGCCAATTGTATGGGTATTTCAGTGATTTCGTTCGGCTTATAAGGTATCTTAGCCCCGCCCACTACCTGTATATAGACATCTCAGAAATACCCATAGAATTGGCACCGCTATAAAGGAATTTTTGACCACGACCAAACTGCCTTGACAAAATGGTCAGACTATAGGCAATACTTTTGACAGAGCAAGTGAAACACTAAGGAATTGCGGGAGCTAAGACTACAGTACACTGGAATACTAGATATTTCCTTTGCCTGAGTTTGACACAACGTTCTCCACTGGCAGGAAAACGGCTCTTTGTCTTGGCTACAAATGAATGCCTGCTTACGTACATACAACAGGGCTAGTTTTTATTCTACAAGCGTTGCCACTCATAGTTTGCAGTATATGGAAGTTGAGATAAGGACGCAGCTAATGGCTCGGCCAGTATTTTCTCAATAGTTCATAGCCCAGCAGGGGAAGATCAGCAAGCGCCGGCGAAATTATAAACCAAATAGTACAGAGCGACAAAAGAGCGCGTTAGTTCAAGATTCAAATGTTTTCGGTAGCATAGTTTAAATCAAAAAATCTGAGAAACTTGAAACTGAAGAACTCACAAAGTTAAGAGACATGACACTGAGAGAAGTCGTCGAAACTGAAAGAGCTACCACTGCCATCTGTTGGAAGGTGCTGCGAGTTGACGTCGCTGGCTTAGCACAGAATGTTCAGTGTTAAGGCTTATCCTGCAATGAATTGAAGAAATGGGATGGAGTCATCAGCAGAGAACTACAGAGAAATTCATTAAATTAAAAATATAATGTGTAACTAGAGCTATAATAATGTCTTTCATAAATAATTCATATCATTTGTTGTTCACAAGTTCGTTTGATACTATTGATATTTCATTTTCTTCTTAACACATTTTTACTTCCGCCAAGGAGGTAACGTTTCCGTCGAGTTTGTCTCTTTGTGTGTCTTTCTGTGTTTTCTGTCACCAAGATAACTCAAAAACTTATGGACGGATATTTATGAAATTTGCATGAATTGTTAGGTATATCACGAAGAGTAAATAACCAAATTTTTGTGACGATCTGTCAATTCGTTTGTTTGTCTCTGTTTTATTTAATGCTGGTTAACAAAATATTTCAAAAATTTACGAACGGATCCTTATGAAATTTACAGGAATTGTTAGTAATGTTGAGAAACAGAAATCGTCAAATTTTGGTGATGATCGTTGGTCTTATTGTGTGTTTGACTGTTTGTCAGAATGTTTGTTAGCAGCATAACTTGAAAAGTTATGAATGGACATTCAAGAGACTCGCAGAAAATGCTATAACTGCCAAAAGACACATATGATTAGATTTTGATCTTGGACAAAGAAACTCATAGTTTCAGAACCTATTCGAATTTTGCCTTACCGTTGCCTTGCTTGGTGCAGGTATGAGCTCTCAGAGTGCTCTAGTTTATATTTATGTTCATAATAATTATTACGTTATTGTTACATATAAATATACACAGTTTAAATAGTTGTAGTTTGACATTTATTCGATTTTCTATGAAAACGCGTTCCAAAGTACAAAAAAAAATACATTATTTGCTAAACTGATGCAATTACCTGTCATCACAACACTGAGAGGCTCTCTCAGTTTCATGGTAAAGTTTTCTCTCTGTTTTGGGAATTTGACTGGACACAGAATTTCGACTTTAAAGATATAAACTATAGAGAACCACTCTGAGCGTGCATACCTCCGCCAAGCAAAGCAGCGTTGACGAAAATTTCAAACTGATTCTGAATCTATGATTTCCTCTTTATTAGCCCCAAAATAAGGTCGTTTGTGCCTTTTGACAATAATAACAGCCTTTGTAATTTTCTTGAAGATCCGTTTATAACTTTTCGAGTGATGTTGCCGACAAACATTATGACAATAGAGCCACGGACATTGCTTGAAATAAATGTTTAAAGCTTATTTTGCTCAAGCTGCTTAAAAAATAGTAAGACTTTGTAGCGCTTAAAATGCTTGTAAGCGCCATCCAAATTTTTGCTAAGGCTTAAAAATATTTGTTAGTGCTTAAAAATTTTTGTTAGTGCTTAAAAATGTTTGCTAGCGCTCAAGTTGTTCCGGCTTTTGGCCTACGCTTAAAT
Source organism: Parhyale hawaiensis (assembly GCA_001587735.2). Lineage (NCBI taxonomy): Eukaryota > Metazoa > Arthropoda > Malacostraca > Amphipoda > Hyalidae > Parhyale > Parhyale hawaiensis. The sequence continues at coordinate 3,231,045 of LQNS02278147.1, read as the reverse complement.
TGTTTCAGAGAGCTTTTCTAATTTAGGGAGTATTCGTGTACCTACCTATTTATTGTGCGCAACAAGCCCACAACATGCGAGCATAGCGTGTACATAAGGCGTCTTTTTGTGGCCACATTCATGATCAGAATCACCGTAATCATGTTCATCCTGATCACTGAAGAGCTCAAGAACGGCCAATGATTTTGTAAACAAACCAGAGACGCCATGTGTATTTTCAAGATTTGGATTCTAATCGTATTTACACAAAAGACGGTAATGAATGGATTTTTAGAAATTATTTATTTTGAAGTCAATGGATCAGTGAACTAGCAGTATTTAATGTATTTTGTAAATGCACAGGCATAAAACTTAGAGCGTGGGCACACGTACGGCAATGTTGCATTGCCGCAACTTAGTACTATGCTATTGCGTTGCAGCGCCCTGGGCTTCGGCTCGGAATGAAAAGAATATATAAGTATGACTGAGTCATGTTTTGCAGTTTGTACGTTATAGCAAGCAGCAACTGTGAAGCTTTTAGAATACCTCCTACTTCCGTGTTAGTTCAAAGTTACAATGGCACGCAGTTTTAGCACCAGGAGTAGTAGTCACGGCAACGAGACGGCCGAAAGGAAAAGTTGCGTGAGCAATTTTTGCGATAGTGTGCCAACGCTATGATGAAACTATAATTCTGAAAGTCAGTACTACAAACAATCCTAATAATATTATCCAATTTATCTTGAAATATAACAAAACATCACGCACTTTACATTTCAAATTTTGCAACTTTGTTTATCTTAAGGCTGTAATTACTCATTGATCATGCATGATCAGCCCCGCTAGTGAAATCACGGTTCGATCAATTTTCACCAATGATCACGGTTAATTGCTATCCAAATCACGTCAAAAATTGGTCACAAAAACGCACGGATCATGCGCAATAATCGGCAAGGTGGTCGCAAAAAGACGCCTATACTCACTCCATGCACTTTACATTGCTCTGTGTCACAACTCTGCAAAAACAATCAAACTAAGATGGTGTGGCTTCTGTAGTTTTTCACATGAAGAGCCCCATATTCCTAGCAAACTTACTAACTTGTTTCAAGCTAGCCTATGTCGACTGAGTTTGTTTAAGAACTGAAATTCACTTACAATTTCTAACTGACTTTTGCATCTGTTGCTTATCTTGAAAATAATTTTAAATGTTTTTTTCCTTTCCGTTACCGAAACTTTCAATTACTAATTAAGGCAAATTTGTAGGCTTACAGCTGGAAAAAAGCTAATTCCATAATGGGTGTTACTTTTTGTTACCTAGAGCGGAACGCCGAAGGTCTATGCCCCGAATAATGTCCGCTTAGAGTTGTTTTTCGTGTTGACATAGCTCCAAAAATGTTAAAAATGTTGGAAATGATATCCTTTTTTGTTTTAAGCGCTTATAATAAGAAAATGTTGGTGCTTATTTTGCATTGTATTTTACTCGCGTAAAGTACAATGCTTAAACTCGTCAACATAAGTGCTTATTTTGGATGCTATACTTGCATATTTTTACTGCTTAAAGCGCTTAAGCCGTTGTTGCTTAATGTCCGGGCTCTAATTATGACAAACACTAGTCAAACACACAAATAGATCAGCCGATCATCACCAAAATTTGATCATTTACTCTTCGTGATATACCTGACAACTCACGTAAATTTCATAAAAATCCGTCAACAACTTTTTGAGTTAATGTACTAAGAAAAAAGAGGCAGACAAATGGTTTAACGGATCTTCACCAAAAGTTAATCATCTGTTACACTTGACACGACTTACAATCCCTGTAAATTTCGTAAAGATCCGTCCATAACTCTTTAGAGTTATATCGATGACAGGCAAAGGGACAGACACAAAACAGTCGAACTCGACAAAAACAAAACTTCCTTGGCGGGGTAATTATGTGCGTTACACTGGGCATTAAAACCAGAAGGAAAGAACATAAGGTAAATAAAATAGGTCACTAGATACACGAACGAAGAAGAAAGCACCGAAACCACAAAAAAAAAACATGCGCTGCAACTGCTGGGCTCGTGTCTACCCATGGTTGTTGATACAGAAAATTTTCGGTGTTCACAATTTATCCTTTACCCCTGACCAACAGAAGCAGACCCACCTAAAGTAACCGAAGGAAGAAGTTCTGACTTGCGTCCGGTGAAACCAGCATGGCCGCAGGATTACATTCGTCGTTTGCCGTACCTTTTGTCAACATCAACGGCTGCTTTATCCGCTGCCTACGGCCTTTTTACTGTCGCCTCGCGCTGTGACCTCCAGACCTTTTCATCGATTTCTCGGAAGCTTCTCGAACATCAACTCAACATCGCGCTCCAGTTTGGGCTGTGCAGCTGTGTCTCCAGCTCCCACTTCCAAGTCCATGCGAGTTGTGCTCGGTTAAGGGCAGAATTTCGCACTAGCGTTCACTTGCTGATTCACACTCACAACGGCAATCATGAACTTGTAAACGTGATTCAAACGCCTCACTCCACGATCTTCCCAAGCCCATGCGGTGATTACAATTACGCAATGACCAACCCACCCAGAAATTCTCATTAAACTGGCTCCTATGCCGCGTTGACACGTTACGTTTTCGTGCAACACGCCTTTACTCGTCGGATTTTCTCCTGTGAAATTTTCCATGTTGGCTTTTCGACTTCGCGTTTTGGTTTCTTTATTCGCAACTCAGCCTCGACCTCCTGTTTTCATCGGAGGTATTATGGAATCAAAAGCATTGTATTTAGCACAGCTTGGCATCCCAAGCCAGGAAAGTGAGGACTCTCAGAGTGGGAAGATATCTCGCCAGAAAAGTAGGCGTGAGAAGAAGAAAGTGCTGCACGCCAAAAGCTGTAACTTGTGAACGGGCCTCCAGGAAGGACTCAGAGCCATTGGTGTACAGTACTCATCAGGCCGCTATTAAACATCTTAGCTGTTCACTGACTACCACCATCATCCCTGCCGTTCAGCCTCCTCGTGGCGCATCATTTGAGTAACTCGCAAGCCCGCGCCCACAAGCCCATGAGCAGCTCATCTCAGTAGCCTTCTTACAACCAGAACTGTCACTCACCCACCCATCAGTTCACTGGCGAAACCACAGCCCACTCATCAACCCGGTGGCAACACCAGAGCCCATACATCAACCCCAGTGCACCCACAAGCGCAGCTCTCAAGCCCACTACAGAAGAGGGTCAGCCATCAGAGCTGCAGGGCCGCCCTCACTCCCACAGCTGCCGCAAATGATAGCCGTCGGATCCATATTATTGGATGCTTTGAATGGGATACGACAGTGGGCAGGGGCGGTGGAAGGGAGGGGGAGGCAGAGGAGTGGGGGTGCGGAGGGTACCGCTCCACAATCCCTCATATGAGCGAATTCAATAGGGCCACAGCAGCGCGGCCAGCCACCACTGCTCGTCATACACGGGAAATCTGATAGTTTCCCTTAAATAATATAGACCATCTTACATAAGCGCCTGCGGACCACTACAGAACTTGAATGAGCTAACTAGAGCCACAGGACTGAGTACCAATGACAAACAAACTGTTAATGTTTTGAACGATTGCACCACGATGCATTCATGAATTTCTTACATGAGCTCTTTAGCCAACGGCCACACAAGATTCTTTGGTATTGGCAGTGGCACAGGAATGCCAAGCCCACGCACAAAATACGATGATCGGATGAAGGTTACTATAGTACTAGAGTGCCCGCACATCCATGATGATACTTCTTCATAGATCATAATTTTGTTGTTAATTTTCATACGTAACATGCACTGTAACTGCCAGCATGAATTAAGGAACATAATAGATGAGCATGCTAGGCCGAAATTGTGCTAAACAATGCCAACTTTTTCTTCGGTGAAACGTCGAAAAGCAATGTTTTTTTGGGCCCGCAGTCGGCATCGCTCTTAATAAATACTGAGCTATGCATCCAAGATACTCGATGATGTCATATAATTCGAGGGTTTTTTTCCAAAATTTGTTTTCTGTTGAAGGAAGAACTCAAACTGAAAAAAGAAAACTTATTAACTGCCAAGAAATCCTCGTGTTCTTTACCCGCCTACTGACAGCTGAAAAATATTTTACCATTTATTTCGTTGATTATGAAGTGGAGTGGAGTAGAGTACCCGCGCTATCGAAACTGATAGCGAAAAATTTGTGAAAACCCGTCTTCATTTAGCATACTTACGTTACTAATATGCTTCTCTTACACGACCATCTAATATTGTCAAAAGAGATGAGTGCTCTCTCTTTCAATTCATCTAGGCAGCATAATCGTCCCCACCTCAGACGACATGCAGAAAAGTATTTTACATTAGCAAGCAGCAAAGTATTATTGAATTAAATTCCCCGCCGCGCAGCAGCAGCAGTAGTAGTAGTAGTAGAAGTAGTACTATAAGACAGTTTAAGCGTCCCTAAATAAGTACTAAGCTTTTCTAAAAGAGGAAAAGGAAGGAACATATACTGTAAGAAGTCGATAGACACGTGGAACCCATGCACGTAGGTGTTCACGCACAGGATCAACGCGCATAGGAACAGCAAGTCGGGAAGAAGCGGAAGAACAGACAAACGTGATAACAGAAGGAGTATAAAATCGGAGGGATTCAAAGTGGGTACGAAAGACAAACGTCCCGAAGGCCTAGCTAACGGCTAAGGTAACCTACAGGGTCCCCCTGGGGGCGCTACCCCCATAACATACATAGAATGGGCGAACCTAAACTAGCCTAACCCTATGGCCCATCCTATGTCCCCTCAAGGGTCCCAGAAGCATATCCTGCCTACCGAAGGATAAGCCTTGAGAAAATCTTAAGTTTTTTCTCTTGAAGCGAAACCTGTTCCGTCAAAGTAAGACAGCAGGTTGAAAAAAAGTTGTCTGCTGCCTCATAAAACATCATTTCGTTTGTGCTTCGTTGATCATCTACTGAATTTATGCGTCGTAAACGGAGAGCTAACTAATGTTTCGATGCAAGGAGTGTTCTTTAAAAATCAAACTCCATGGCAGTGCTAAGAGAGCAGCAAATATCTGCATTGTTTCGATTTCAAGAAGTGTTTCTAGTATGTAGTGCATTCAGATAAAGCAATAAGGATCCCACTTTCGCTTCTTCGGCAACCTAGTCACCGATCTCCATGAAACCGCAATTTAATTACTAACTCTGCAATATGGCCTATTTTTCACCTACCTATTTCGTTAAGAACGCGACACGAAAAATACAAATATATAAACATATACGGTAGTGTGGACTGCATAAACAAACACACAATGGTGTTAGTTATATTGTTGGCTGATTAGATAATTCTGTTTATAGTTCCATACGGCCACCCATGTGTGGGCACGTTACGCTTTCAGTATTCGATTGGAGATAATTCCATTAGAGTAGAGTCTATGCGGCAGTAGACGAACCAATAGGCCCATTCCCAAGAGACACCAGAACTTCCGCCCCGACCTTCTATGAGCTTTTGCCATTATGTTAGTAGGACATAGAGGACTGGAGAAAAGAGAAAAAAAGGGGGAAGAATCCCTGCCAAAGATTCGATCATGAGTGTACGCAAGCACGATCAAGACCGCTGATACGCGGAGCTTGGAGATGTCAAACTGTGAAGTTGGAGCGGGAGAGAGAAGAAGACGGATTAAGGTGGCCTCGGAAGCTTTGGCCGTTAAGAGCTTGCAACTCCTGGAGGAGGAGTTCTTAGCTGTGGAGGA
>LQNS02278147.1:3173683-3218212 GCA_001587735.2 Parhyale hawaiensis | reverse complement strand
TGCAATGAAGGATACGATATATTGGGAGTTATGGATGATTGTGGAACTTGCAATGAAGGATACGATATATTGGGAGTTACGGATGATTGTGGAACTTGCAATGAAGATACGCTATATTGGGAGTTACGGATGATTGTGGAACTTGCAATGAAGAATACGCTATATTGGGAGTTACGGATGATTGCGGAACTTGCAATGAAGGAAACGCTATATTGGGAGTTACGGGTGATTGTGGAGCTTGCAATGAAGGATACGCTATATTGGGAGTTACGGGTGATTGTGGAACTTGCAATGAAGATTACGCTATATTGGGAGTTACGGGTGATTGTGGAACTTGCAATGAAGGATACGCTATATTGGGAGTTACGGATGATTGTGGAACTTGCAATGAAGGATACGATATATTGGGAGTTACGGGTGATTGTGGAACTTGCAATGAAGGATACGATGTATTGGGAGTTATGGATGATTGTGGAACTTGCAATGAAGGATACGATACATTGGGAGTTACGGATGATTGTGGAACTTGCAATGAAGGATACGCTATATTGGGAGTTACGGATGATTGTGGAACTTGCAATGAAGGATACGCTTTATTGGGAGTTACGGATGATTGTGGAACTTGCAATGAAGGATACGCTATATTGGGAGTTACGGATGATTGTGGAACTTGCAATGAAGGATACGCTATATTGGGAGTTACGGGTGATTGTGGAACTTGCAATGAAGGATACGCTATATTGGGAGTTACGGATGACTGTGGAACTTGCAATGAAGGATACGCTATATTGGGAGTTACGGATGACTGTTGAACTTGTGATGAAAGATACGCTATATTGGGAGTTACGGGTGATTGTGGAACTTGTAATTAAGGATACGCTATATTGGGAGTTATGGGTGATTGTGGAACTTGTAATGAAGCATGTGCTATACTCAGAGTTGAGTGGTAATTTCTGAAACAAGTACATATATAAAGCACTGGGGTACTGTACCATCGAAAATGAAGGTAAAGAATTCGTGATAAGAATTCCTCATTGAATATGCTTTCATTGCTAATTTACTAATGAAAGATGCACTGCAACTGCCAACTAGAATGATCGGAAGTGATGCGCGCTCCCAGGGTTTCAATTCTACTGGGCAGAACAGTCCATCGTTGTTTCCCTTCGGTTAACATTAATCGCGGTCATTTTTGACGGCCAGCTAATCCTATTTTTTTTAGGCATGGGTCACATCGAGAACAACTCACCAGGCTCCGTGCAAACTTATCGACATAGCTCTACGACTTCTACATGTTTTTGGGTGAACAGTAAATTTCATCGCCATCAGTTTTTATGGTCAGCTAATCCTAGTTTTATGGCATGGATCGCATCGAAGGCAACCCCCCAGGCTCTCTGCAAAAAGTAATGAGCATTGCTTAACTCTTTCTACTACTTTTTGGGTGGGCAGACAAATGTACTTAAATCTTCCACTTGCCCTAGTCATCCACTGGCTGATTTTCTTCCGGAGTCATTTGCTCGGAGGAGGTATACTCGACGTACTCGTGCACCTTTCATGAGTTTACCTTGGAACTGTTACAATGCCATACGGGCCAGTATACTCGTTCGGTTTTTCTATCATGTGTGGATGTATGGAATGGTTTTGATGGCTCTATCTTTGCTGGTGCGGGTATTGGCAGCTTTAAACGATCTGTACACATAGTTAATCTGATCTCGGATTTCCCTTTCATTTTTTTACGCTCGCTGGGCTGGTTGCGTGAGGGTTTGTCAACCTCATGGAGAGTCTCCGTTCCCACATCTATTATTATATATTTCGTTTAGCCTTCGTAGCCGCAACTCAGGCGTTTCAACAGAGAAACTACTTGTGCAGTATTCAAATACCGCATATTGGGTAGGTGTGGTGGCCACGTGCGCTGCTACGAGCAGGGAAACAAGGCGCAAAGTATAGTAGGAGACACTCAAGTGGTCGGCCCCGTTTGTGTCCTGCCATACGAGAGAGACTAGAGATGTCCCGCGTACCAGGTCGGCTATCTCGATCAACACCACACCTCACGGAACAGAAAGAGGAAAGTAGAAAACCTACCTAACTTTACAATACTAACCTCATCAGCAGGAACTGCGGCCAGATGCAACATCCCCAGCGGATAAGGCACTCGGGACCCTTGGGTGCGTGATGCCTAAACATGTTGTGGCAGGGATAGGGCCCGCCACAATATGCCCCTGAGGGCCTCCGTTCCCACATCATCAGTCTGGTGTAATTTAATAATAATAATAATAATGCATTATCACCTCTCACACTTCGTTCGCAGGTGATAACTATTCCTTATTGGTAGGCAGTCCAGTATCGTCCAAACATGAACTACACTACAGGTGCCTATTCATTTATTCATACACAAAGACGTTACTTCATTGCAATTTTTCGCTTCAGAGAAAAGCTGTTCCACGAAGGAAATTTACCTAGTACTTAATTCTACAAAACGCGCGTGTTCATGTGGTTCTTTTCCGAACGGCACTCGGGAGAATATCTCAACCTCTGCTTCGCTGATCATCTACTGCATTTCTTCATTGTGGACTGATAGCAAACAAGGTTTTGATGTGGTGCAAGCCCAGGTAGTATTCATGCACTTTGTAAAATTTGTTGATGGGTGATGGCACATGAAAAAAATTTAAAACTCTAGCTTCAGAATCGAAACGGTCATATTCGAAATATTACAACGAACATGACTTTGGAGTGGGCCGCTCATACCCTTCAGACTCTTCAAGTAAAAAATGAAAATGAACAAGCGAAAAGTACTTTTCAGGTTACGTAATGCATCAGGCTACTGCGGTAGCGGGAGGAGGGAAGAAATATAATAAACTCTGGGAACACCTAGTCTGAAAGTCTGTTCATCACTAAATAAAAATCGTTGTGTACCTCTCCTTAACAGAATTCATGACCGACCCAGCAGCTAAAACTTTGGGGCATTTTCGATTGGGAGCCGAAAGTAAATCTACGATGCTTGCCTTTTTTATCATTATTATTATTATTACCATCGAGGGGATTTCACAACCCAAATTTTTTGAGATGGTTGAGCGATGTTTAGCTCTACGCTCTAGCGCCGGGTCGCATCCGTAACCTAAGGCTCAGAGCACTTTGCGAATAATGTGCACTGTTCCAAGCAGAGCGCTCTTCTGGAGGGTTCCTGGATGGAGATGGCCGCACTTCAGCTCTCTCAAGGCGGTCTTGAGATTCTTGGACATTGCCCCCAGAGCGCCGATGAAAACTGGAACGACGTCGACCTTCATCTGCCACAGTCACTGGAGTTCGATGGCAAGGTCGCGGTACTTTTCCTTCTTCTCCGTTTCCTTGTCCACGATTCTGGAGTCGAAGGGGAATGAGATGTCGATCAGTTTGGCCGGCTTCTCCTAATTGTCTTTTACGACGATGTCTGGTCGGTTCGCGTGAAGTTCTCGATCATTTTCCATCCGCTTGTCCCAGAAAATTTGCACGGCTTTACTTTCAACCACGGGCGCGGGTTCGTGCTCGTACCACCTCACTGACCGGAAAGTTTTGAATCCGCAGATGGGTCCAGTGGAAGTGGCGAGCAACTTTATCGTGCTTGAGCTTGTATTCCTTTTGCGGCAGCACTCCGCATTCGCTTATCACGTGGTTGTTGGTTTCGTCCAAACTCTTGCAAATTCTACAGGTAGTAGGCACGTTTCTCCTGTCGATCTTGTTTTGGATGTGCCTTGTTCTGAGGGCTTACTCTTGAGCTGCCAGGATAGTGCCTTCTGTTTCCCATTTCAGCTCACCCCTCAGAAGCCAGTTCCATGAGCCGGGGACTATTTTGTCCTGAACAGCCTCGAGATACGGGCCTGATATCTTCATACTCTTCAATTTGTTAGTCCGATCGAGGCGTCGTCGCTGTTTGAACTGGTCAGCCGTTTCGGTCTCTTTCAGCAACTTCGCCTCGATTAAGCAGCGTGTCCATGGGTCGTCGCTCTCTCTGACGTGTTGGGAGAGAGAGCGTTTTTCCGTTTCGACGCAGTCCTCTGCGCTGATGAGGCTACGGACCCCTCTCCCTATTAAGGTAAAGTCTGTCTACGCACGATCTTGGGTGCAGTGCTCGATTGATGGTCATGAGCTTCGTGGTTTTGATGTCCATGTCGGTGCAGTGTTTCTTGGTCCAGTTAATTATGCCAGCAGAATATCGGACTACGGGGACGGCCCAGGTGTTGATGGCCTTGAAGGTGTTGCCCCCATTGAGGTGTGATTTGAGGATGAGCCGGAGTCGGGTGAGGTACTCCTTCCGAATGGAATCTTTCATTGTTCTGTGGAGAATGGTGTAATACTCCAGGACACCCAGGTACTTGTAACCTGCCTCTTCGATATCCTTAATGGTACCTTCTTCGATGATGATTCCCTCGGACGCAGTAACCTCTCCCCTTTCTATGTTAAGGACTCTCCATTTGCTAACTCCGATCTGCATCTTGATGTCTTGGGAGTACTGATGGACTATATTAAGGAGCTGCTCTACTTGGTCCTTTGATTTCGCGTACAGCTTCAGATCGTCCATGTAAAGCAGGTGGTTGAGCTTCATGGTACGATTGTAGTTGTGGCCCTGGCTGGCCTTGATCAGGGTCTCGGAGAGGGGGATCATGGTCAAGACAAAGAGTAGTGGAGATAGGGAGTCGCCCTGGAAGATTCCACATCTGATGCTCAGCCCGCCGAGGTGTTTATTGGCGCTTGTGAGCTGGCTCTTCCAGTTGGGCATAGTGGTCGCGATCAGATTGCGGATGTTGCCGGCAATGCCGTAGATGTTAAGACATTCCAGGATCTAGGAGTGAGAGACCATGTCGAAGGCTTTTTTGTAATCAACCCAAGCCCTGCTTAGGTTTTTCTTTTTGCTCCTGGCATCTTTAGTGAGGAGCTTGTCGACGAGCAAATGGTCCTTCGTTCCCCTGGTGTTCCTGCGGCATCCTTTCTGTCGGTCGGGTAGGAGCTTCTTTGAGTCTAGATGTTGGTAGACTCTCTCGTAAATTATGCCCGTCAGCACCTTCCACATAAGGGGGAGGCACGTAACTGAGCGGTAATTGCGAACCTCCGTGCCCTTCGCTGTGTTCTTCTGGATTAGGACCGTCTTCCCTGTGGTCATCCAGGTATTCACGGTTCCGTGCTGCAGGCAGTGGTTGAGTTGTGCAGCAATTCTGGAGTGCAGCGATGTGAAATTTTTGATCCAGTAGCCATGCCCTTTAGTGCCCTTATTATTATTATACGAGCAGTGAGAATCCGTTTATTATGTCGCATCAGTATATGAATATTTTATCTAGGCATTTCGGCCATCTGCCGAGTACGCTATTACTGGCGGGAACTAAGCGCAAAGCATCTCCAACCCTACACGGCTTGACTAAACGAATTCGCTAGAGCCACGCGGCACCAGGCATTAGACGAAAACCGAAAAGAAAAGAGACAGAAGAAAGAAAACACGCTTACTGAGGGTCCCATCAGTGGCCCTTACACGGGAGCAGATAAAGATCCCATAGCATGAATCGCTTACCACCATTCGGCGGCCCACATCGCGGAACAGAAGAAGTATAGAGAAACTACCTAACCTAACCAACTAACCTTCTTAGCACAAACTGCGACCGGCTGCAACATTCCCTGCGGAGGAGGTACTCGCGACAGCTCTTATATTCGTAACAAAGTTTGCTTGTTCGAAATTTCAAGCAGGTGGAACTCGGTGAAATGAGTTCCATGCAATGACCCTCAATCTTGCTCCGAAAAAATGGAGTTTTCAGCAGGCTCAACGTAATCGCGTTACTGCTAACACTTGCACAGCGACAAAGCTAAAGCATTAGTCTTAAGTTTCCGGCAAGTCAAACCCCAAAGGCTTAATTTCGGCACCCAGTCGAACATTCCTTTTGTTAGGGAACTGATGATCGGTGGTTCATTCGAAGAGAATTAACACACGCACTGACACAAAAGTGCCCTAATGGCGGACAGGCAGATGTATCTTGCAATTGTAAACTTATTACATACGCTAGGTTAATTAACTCCTTAAGGCATTCACTCGAGATTCTTCCATTGTGTTGGGTTTTCTGAAGAGTCTAACTTTCCACCTGAGCTTTCATGTTGCGGTATGGGTGGACTAACGAAGATCCCTCACCCTTACCATTTATTTCGCAGTAGTCGATAGAAAATTGTCTTAGTACAATTATAACTAATTAGATGGAAACTTGCATCTAACTAGAGGCATAATCATGAACGAAAAAAAAATGTATTGAAGGCTAAAGTTTCCCGTACCAGTTTCAATGCTTGCAATTATCACAATAATAGCCAGTGGTTAAAGCCTCCGTTTCGCACGAAGACGATGTCACAAAGGAAAGGACAAGGAACATATAGTATGTCCATTGAAACGGGGAACCCAGGCAGCAAGGTGTTCACACACAGGATCAACGCGCATAGGAACAGTAAGTCGGGAAAGATGAGGAACAACAAATGAAAGTAGGATCAGTAGGAGTACGAAACAGGAAAGAAGAAAAGGGGCACGAAAGACAGACGGCCCGACAGCTTAGCTAATGGTTAAGGCAACCTACAGGGTTCCCTGAGGGCGCTACTCCCCATAACATAAAATTGGCTAACTTTAACTCCCCTAACCCTTTGGCCCTTCCAGTGCTCTCTGAAGGGTCAGTGCAGGAACTCAGGGCGTATGTAGAATGTAAAGGAGAAGCTTATATCCAATACATGGATGATCAGGCAACAAGGAAGAAAGAGCCCGGAAAAAATGACCGTGAAATTTACATCATAAGTGACTGCCGATTTTCCAGCAAGTCCCCGGAAGTTATCAATCTACACTTTGGTGTACTGGTAACGTGGTCTTTTTGATGCCCACACTTGGCATGGGCGACCTGATTTCAGGGTAGCGAGAAAAAAAATAAAAAAATAGCGTTTCTGATGATACTAGTTATTCTAATTCAAATGCACGAATTAACATGCAATGATCACCCAAAATCTGATCAAATTAGCCCAGAAACCTGTTAGAACTCAACACTCCCCTACTGTTCACAGACTCCTACCAATTTATTTATACATAATACAATATATTACATCATATACATCCTAACCACCCAAAAATTTTTTCATCCATCAGGCTCTTCTCGAAGTGTCTGGTTACCAAGCAGGATTAGCCTAAAAACCCACACTATATGTCCTGGCACAGACGTGGCTCGTCATAAGCTGTCGCTAGGGCTTACCCAAGTCCTCATGAACGGTGGCCGAGTTCTTCATGGGCGCTAAGCATCTCAATAATTTTTTTGCATACCTGAATGTTTATATTTCCATCAGCTCTCTTCTTTAATTTTTGAATAATTTGCCACGCTAATTCCATCTCTAAACATCTCATAATAATAAGCGGCAACTCTGGCCAGCAACGTTTACTTCACTCTGAGCGTTTGTCTACACGTTTCTAATCAAGCTATTAATACGACATGCAGGGGTTTGTTTGCCGTGAATTGCTGCTCCACCAACGGAAAGCTAAGATTTAAGCTTATGCTAAAAAAACATGAACCTAAGAATGGCTTGGAAGACGATTCATACATTGCTACGGAGAAGCTGTCAGGGCTGTGGAAATATGTATACAGCTTCGCCACTGTGACATGCGAGTGCATGTTGCCGTCCAAGGGGCAACGTCTGTTCGAAGCCCCCCTTGCTTGTGTCAGCACTGTCGCTCAAGGTTATGCCCTACTGCGAGCATGAGTATCTTCGAGGATTTAATTTTTTACAGTTACAATCTGTTATTGCTAGCTGATGATAACATAAGGGCGTTATTGTGAACACAGGCACAGAAGCAACACGCCCATGTAGAACAAATATGACAGGAGGGCTAAGAACTCAAAATATAATTCTCGGGCCAGCCGTCCGACCTCACAAGCCAGTTCATATATTCCTGTCCAGCAGCCGCCGCGCCGCAAACACTGGCAAAAATGACGACGTCAGCAGAAATTGGCCATCGCTCGTTAGAAGAGGCCGCCGGCCACTTCGTCCTTATATGCTCTCGCTGACTTCCTTCCTTCCCAGCACACACACAAGCTCGCACGCTGGTGACGGAGCAAGGAAATGCTTGCAATAGTGTGATGATTTGTGTCGTCAAAACAAGGATAAGCAGGAAACTGGTACGCTGGTGACGGAGCAAGGAAATGCTTGCAAAGTGTGATGATTTGTGCTCCCAGAACAAGGACAAGCAGCAAGGTGGTACGCTGGTGACGGAGCAAGGAAATGCTTGCAAAGTGTGCTGATTTGTGCCCCCAGAACAAGGACAAGCAGCAAGGTGGTACGCTGGTGACGGAGCAAGGAAATGCTCGCAAAGTGTGATGATTTGTGCCTCCAGAACAAGGACAAGCAAGAAGCTGGTACGCTGGTGACGGAGCAAGGAAATGCTTGCAACCGGGTGACAATATCAACACATTTATATAAGAAGTGCAAAGACACAAAAAGCTAATACGCTGCTAACGTGAGAGGGAAATGCTTGTAAAAGTAAGCGGATAAAATTTTTTCTTTCCTATAAGTTTGAAGTCGTATAACTTTACACCTACAGCTCACAATGGGTCAAAAAATTGTTAAAATAGAGGAGTAAACCCTTGAGTTAACTACGCTAGAAAAAGGAGACTCTGTGATTGCGTAACCGAAGCTCTGTGGATATCAAGAGAGACAAGCTATCAGCTGAAGCGGTCTGGGACAAAATTACCAATAGAGACGGACCATAGAAGTCAGGCTCTGGCACACCTAAGAAAACTACATTGAGAACAAATAAGCTTCTGAAGCGTGAGATTACCCCCAAACCATGCTTTAACTTGAACTCAAAAAGAGACACCCTGAGCTCCTCCAGAACGTCGCAACAAGGACAATTCACTGCCGCCTGCAGAAGGACCTGGGTCTTCAAAGTCGGCGTGCCGGAAAGAAACCCATGCTCTTCACGTTTCACGATTCAGTCTCCCTTTTCTAGCAGAGTTAACGCAAGGGTTTACTTCTTGATTTGAAGCATTTTTAACCCACTGTGTGCAGTAGGTGTAAAGTTTCATGCCACTGAAGTATACAGATTTTTTTTTTTACGGCACTGTAGGCTGCTGTTGAGCTCCAAGAAAACAACTCTGTGTCTGACAAGTAAAAGCAACGTTTTTTACGCCGCTCTACCATTGATATTTATATGAATATTTAAATTTTGTGGCAAATGGAAGTGATACGCATATAGGCTTATGCTAGGCAGGGAATGAAACGCAATGTTAGAAACAAAGTTAAGATGAAAAGGGCTCGTCATCTTGTGCAGACCCGACGGCATTCAAGTACCTAGTTCTTGCTATATATCGAAACTAATTACCCAACTCAGGTTCTAAATTGTATTACAGCGGTACCTAGAGACTCAAATTTAATTCGTTCTTGCAGGTGGTGCGACTACTGAAAACAACAATTTACTAAAGAACTGTTGGAGAAGCTATTGGCTCTCCGACAACTACCTACAATTTTACGCCTTTGGCGCCTCTATTTTTGAATGATTGCCTTGGAGTAAGACTGTTCAAGTCAGATTATCATTCGAGTAACAGGGTCACTAGTGTATATGAAATTAGATCCTTAATACATACCTCGAACACGAATACTGCAGAACTGCTGTGTCGGCAGCCTGACACGCTGCGCTAAATACAGCCGTAACTTTAACAATAGCTGAGGGTATCAACTTTTTTTTCTTCCTTATCCAATCAGCTCTCGTACAATGCCGAGGCTGAGTTTTTTTTATTTTCAGCTATTAAAGTTGATTCACAAAATTGTAGGCCGTCCCAGAAATGAAAGGGTAAATAGTTTCTAGGGCAGCCAAAATTTCCGTTAGGGTTACCGCCCCAAAGAATTCCCCTCATGAGAGTTATGGATGGAAGGTTTTTCGATAAACCTTTGCAACACTTAATCCATTATAGTAGATATTTTCTGACGTGTGATGAATAAAAGGCTCACCGACAAAGATAAAGAGAAAAATGGAGAAAAAGAAGGAAACTAAAACAAAAATAAAACAGCTGAGCAAAAAAAAGCAGAAAAACATCATAAAACTGATAATACATGGATATTCAACACACCTGCCACAACCAAGCCACATGTCGCGTATTTAGCCTTTATTGGTTGCAGAAAGCGCATTAATACAAGAATAAGAAGCACTGCATCGCAGACTTAATTCCCACAGAAGCAACTCTGTTATTAACGACTTCAAATTTTCACCCAGCGTTTGTACGAAAAAAAAACAGTAACACGAGAATCAACGCCAGAAAATGTGAAAAGGAAATTAATTTAAAATTTTGACCAAATTAATCAATTTTGACCAAAATCTGCCTTCCAAGGCGCAGTTGAAGAATTAAGCTGGGTAGTCGACAGTTAACAATGCATGCAAGATGAGTGGCACCTCCAGCTGAGGAAAGCCTCCTTTTTGGTACAGATCGGTAGTCGAACAAAACTTTTCTCCNGCTTGCAATAGTGTGATGATTTGTGCTCCCAGAACAAGGACAGGCAAGAAGCTGGTGCGCTGGTGACGGAGCAAGGAAATGCTTGCAATAGTGTGATGATTTGTGCCCCCAGAACAAGGACAGGCAAGAAGCTGGTGCGCTGGTGACGGTGCAAGGAAATGCTTGCAATAGTGTGATGATTTGTGCCGCCAGAACAAGGACAAGCAAGAAGCTGGTGCGCTGGTGACGGAGCAAGGAAATGCTTGCAATAGTGTGATGATTTGTGCCCCCAGAACAAGGACAAGCAAGAAGCTGGCGCGCTGGTGACGGAGCAAGGAAATGCTTGCAATAGTGTGATGATTTGTGCCGCCAGAACAAGGACAAGCAAGAAGCTGGTGCGCTGGTGACGGAGTAAGGAAAGCTTGTGGTAGTGTGACTGGTGCGCTAAGAACTATGACCCACAAGAAGATCACAGGCTCTACAGCTGAAAGCAAACGCACTAAAGAGATGGACATGAAATTACGTTAGTAGAAGCATGTTTAGTAAGAATAGTATAGCAAAGCTCGGCTAGCATAAGAGTGCGCAGACTGATTACATTAACCAAACATTGCACTGCGGTAAAACTAAAGTGCAATTTAAAGATAAGTGCTGTGTTGGGTTAGTGTTTGTCAGAAAGATTTTAGTAAGATTGTGCCTGCAAGGCTTGAAGTGTCTGAACTACACAAAGTACAGTGCTGGCAAAAAAAGCTTTACACTTCAATGGCAAGAAAAAACATTACACGAGAAATGTGAGTTAGTATTTCGTTTGCCCTACCCGGCATGATAAAGCTAGAAGATGTTAGTGATGATCCATGCCCTCTGCCCACTCATAGCAAACGTCCATCACTCAGCCATCCCTCAGCGAGGGTTGTGTGCTGCTGCAGTGAAGTTGATAGTGGGTCGCTCTTGCCGACATAAAGTTTTTTCTTGCTTATAAGTTTGAAGTCATATAACTTTACACCTACAGCTCACAATGGGTCAAATATGCTTAAGATGAAGGAGTAAACCCTTGAGTTAACTACGCTAGAAAAATGAGACTCTGTGATTGCCGTAACCGAAGCTCTGTGGATATCAAAAGAGACAATTATTATTATTATAGTGGGCTGGGTTACTAGAGAGACAAGCTATCAGCTGAAGCGGTCGGGGACAAAATTACCAATAGAGACGGTACCATAGAAGTCAGGCTCTGGCACACTTAAGAAAACTACATTGAGAACAAACAAGCTTCTGAAGCGTGAGATTACCCCCAAACCATGCTTTAACTGCCATTGAACTCAAAAAGAGACACCCTGAGCTCCTCCAGAACGTCGCAACAAGGACTATTCACTGCCGCTTGCAGAAGGACCTGGGTCTTCAAAGTCGGCGTGCCGGAAAGAAACCCATGCTCTTCACGTTTCACGTTTCAGTCTCCCTTTTTTAGCATAGTTAACGTGAGGGTTTACTTCTTCATTTAAAACATTTTTTGACCCATTGTGTGCAGTATGTGTAAAGTTATAAGACTTCAAACTTATAAGAAAGAAAAACTTACACGTTGGCAAGAGCGACCCACTATCAACCTCACTGAGCAGCACACAACCCTCGCTGAGGGTTGGCTGCCTTATGGACGTTTGCTATGTGTGAGCGGAGGAATGCATCATCACTAATATCTTCTCGCCTTTTTATGTCGGGTAGGGCAGACAAAATACTAACTCACATTTCTCGTTTCATGCCACTGAACGATAAAGATTTTTTTTTTTTACGGCACTGTAGGCTGCCGTTGAGCTCCAAGAAAACAACTCTGTGTGACAAGTAACAGCAACGTTTTTTACGCCGCTCTACCATTGATATTTATATGGTATTTAAATTTTGTGGCAAATGGAAGTGATACGCATATAGGCTTATGCTAGGCAGGGAATGAAACGCAATGTTAGAAACAAAGTTACGATGAAAAGGGCTCGTCTTCTTGTGCAGGCCCGACGGCATTCATGTACCTAGTTCTTGCTATAGATCGAAACTAATTACCCAACTCAGGTTTTAAATTGTCTTACAGCGGTACCTAGAAACTCAAATTTAATTTGTTCTTGCAGGCGGTGCGACTATTGAAAACAACAATTTGCTAAAGAACTGCTGGAGAAGCTATTGGCTCTCCGACAACTACCTACAAGTTTACGCCTTTGGCGCCTCTACTTTTGAATGATTGGCTTGGAGTAAGACTATTCAAGTCAGATTATCATTCAAGTAGGAGAGTCACTAGTGTATATGAAATGAGATCCTTAATACATACCTCGAACACGAATACTGCAGAACTGCTGTGTCGGCAGCCTGACACGCTGCGGTAAATGTAGCCGTAACTGAAAAATAGCTGAGGGTATCAACTTTTTTTCTTCCTTATCCAATCAGTTCTCGTACAATGCCGAGGTTGAGTTTTTTTATTTTCAGCTATTAAAGTTGATTCACAAAATTATAGGCCGTCCCAGAAATGAAAGGGTAAACCAGTTTCTAGGGCAGCCAAAATTTCCGTTAGGGTTACCGCCCCAAAGAATTCCCCTCATGAGAGTTATGGATGGAAGGTTTTTCGATAAACCTTTGCAACATTTAATCCATTATAGTAGATATTTTAGACGTGTGATGAATAAAAAGTCCACCGACAAAGATAAAGAGAAAAATGGAGAAAAAGAAGGAAACTAAAACAAAAATAAAACAGCTGAGCAAAAAAAGCAGAAAAACATCATAAAACTGATAATACATGGATATTCAACACACCTGCCACAACCAAGCCACATGTCGCGTATTCAGCCTTTATTGGTTGCAGAAAGCGCATTAATACAAGAATAAGAAGCACTGCATCGCAGACTTAATTCCCACAGAAGAAACTCTGTTATTAACGACTTCAAATTTTCACCCAGCGTTTGTACGAAAAAAAAAAACAGTAACACGAGAATTAACGCCAGAAAATCTGAAAATTAAATTAATATAAAATTTTGACCAAATTAATTAATTTTGACCAAAATCTGCCTTCCAAGGCGCAGTTGAAGAATTAAGCTGGGTAGTCGACAGTTAACAATGCATGCAAGATGAGTGGCACCTCCAGCTGAGGAAAGCCTCCTTTTTGGTACAGATCGGTAGTCGAACAAAACTTTTCTCCCCCACAACTTCCTGTGATGTCTGTCTTCCGTTGCTGCTTAAGGTCGCTGGCTCCTCGCAATGCAGAAATGCTGCGCAGTGGCTTCTCTTGTCAATCCACTGCCCCAATACCGTCAGTAGCACAACCACTATCAGTCACGTCTCGCTACAGCTAGTGGTCCTGGAAGCGACACTGCGCGCTGCAGCGCTAAGCCACTCAGCTCAAAATCAATTAACTTATCATGTGTAGAACGAAATATGGAGGTCGAAATCCATTAATTAACGCAACAAGTCGGTAGTTAACTATCAATCCTCCTAGTTCTCTAGTTTATGGTAAAGTTTTTATGTTTCCTGAAAACTCAATTTTAACCGCATTTTACAGTAAACTTACAACGTGCAAGCCACTCTTCACATACAATGCAATAATAGTCCGAGGTACTCAAACTTCAGGAGAAAAGTCCACAGACTTTCTGTCACTTTGTCCACGCAAAAAGTATGATTTACGGTTAGACTACAGTAGACAATAATTTTTTTCCATATCAGCTCACTGTAAATTCATCGGGAGTAAATTCATCGTAAGTAAATTCATCGAAGGTAATTCACTGTTACGACATTCACTGTCGAGTAAGTTCATAGCCTGGTAAATTAATGTCTTCCTAATTACCCACACTACGAATTCTTTGCGAGTAGCACATTATTCACACGTACAGTACGTTATCTTCGATTATGCAAATACAATATTTTTACTTTATTTTTCAAGATAAGTGTCTTACTTTTAAACATCAATATTAACTAAATGTGTGGCTATGTTGCAAAAATAAACAGCACTTGTAAAATAAATATTTAGCCATTTCCTAAGTTTATCAAACAATTTGCTTATTTACGAGTTCTTTTTACTGTTACCTACCTCAGATTATACAACAAGTTAATAAAAACGTCCTAAAGATGAAATAAATAAAAGTGAACATGAATATTTTTATTAAATGTCCACAACCAAGAAATTATGACCAAAACAATTCAATAAACACTGAAATAAGTGTTGGAAGTGGTAAACATAAGTTAATTTTGAACAGGACAACCGCCATTTTTCATGATTTTTATAAGGCGATTTTCAACGGACTTTGTCAGGTTTGATATTTCAGATGGTAGAATAGAATCTGCAGCTGTTTTTACTGCATTTCACAGGCTTACTTTGCTCGAAAACTGCCGACCACTTTCATAGACCTTCCTTTTAATCATTGCCCAGAGGTTCTCAATGGGATTTAAATCGGGGCTATTCGCTGGCCAGGTCATAATCCTTTTTGATTTAAATAATCCTTCTGCAAGCCAGTAAGCAGTGTACCGTGCTCGGTGTGAGGGAGCGTTATCGTGCTGAAATACCAATTTGGATCTGCGTGCGATGGTCTGTTCATCAAGCCATGGTATCAAGTTGGCTTCAAAAAACTGGCAGTATCTTTCTGCATTCAAAACACTATCCTAAGGCAGATTACAAACAATGAATGGAAAGTCGACAGCAAACTAAAACTAAAATTCAACGTTTCGTGAATTTTCTCCATCATCAGAAATTTCAACTAAAAACTGCAAAGCATGCCTAACAAAATTTTAGTTTGGATGACCTAAGTTTTGACGTGTGTTAACAGGGTGGGACCTAAAGGGCGAATGACCATGGTGCGCTATGGGGCTCTTATATAAGCGTCAGACGGTAAGGGAAGCGGAGGAAAACGGGCAAGTACAGTCAGAGGAAAAAGTGTCCGTCATGGGTTGTAACGAGTGGTACAGCTGTAGTCATTATATTGAGGCTAGGTTTTGTTGGATATGTAGTGATAGTGATTCTAGGGCGGAGAGAAAAGAACATGTACAGTCGGAGGAAAAAACGTCGGTCATGGGTTATAGTCTAAAAAGCGAATGAACAGAGCTGAGAGAAGGGGCCGGGTGTCAGCTCCTATACAGTCGGCAGATGTGGAGCTAGTTAGTCGTGGATAGTGAAGAGGTACAGCTGAGGTCATAATGTTGAGGCAAGGTCTTGTTCTATGGATATATAGGGATTCTAATGATGTGAGTTTGATTGGATAAGAAGAGTCAATGATTGAGAAGTCATTTTGCTGATGGGATGGTCGTTTTGCTCAGCGTGCAGGAGGGGAACTGAATGTGAGGGTTTTGCAAGGCCATCGATTACGGAACCTACAATAATTCGATAGGAACCACTGATCGAAACGTCGTCAGGAAAGGGTTGCATCACGGAGGAAGCTATTTATAAAAGAGAAGACCGTCAAAAAGAAGCTCCCACCTCTGTAAATGATCAAGTACTGGTGGGCGATGGATAAGAGTACAGAGAACACACAGTCCTATAGTAAGAATGTTGCAATTAACCCTTTCGCTAGGGAAACTGTGCTCTGTAATGAGGTTCTAAAAGAAGCTCGTAGAAGACACTATCATTGTAGTCACTTGGGCTCACCTACAGTTAAGTTCAGTCGTAGATAAAATACTATCACTGACTTCAGATGGCTTGTGAAATATGTTGTCTAAATTTCCATAGTAAGAAACAACGCACTGATTGTCATAATAGCTAACTGGCGGGACTTATACGTCCCGGAGGACGTTCATATTGATCAGTATCAGATCTTTTTTCTGCTTTGTTTGATGCGATAGCTATACAACAACAGACTCAGCCAAATTCATTAGTCACAGCAGCGTAACCCTCTATTCTCGAGATATTGTATTTCCTTAGACAGCGCACAGTCGCTTCAAAAAATAATTTAGAATCGAGATTTCCAACACCATCCGCTCTGTTCTCCCGCACCGTATCCTAGCTATGCATCTGGCCCTATTAAGAACATCGTGCGGCGCCACTAGCAAAGTGAACATAATATGGTGTGCAAAAAAAATGAAAAGCGGTTGATAATAATGATACCGGTGAAATGAACTTTGCGTCTTTGCTTCGAAACTGACTGTAATTTTTTCAAGATGCGAAAAGAAGACAGCTATGGTTGAACATCCTTCAAGCATAAAACCGCGCGTATTGCAAGTTGAATTTTCCCCTATCTAATATTGAAAAGTGTAACGTGCAGACACAATGACGGCGGACGGATGGAGCCTCAAACAGAATTACAAAACAGATAACCACCACCGAATATAGTAACACTCAGTTGGTAGGTACTTCTGTGAAATACGATATTATTACAGTTATTCAGTTAATTAATGTAACCAAAAATTTGTACATTGCTAGTAACCATCCACGATAACTAGTCCCCAAGAGAGTAAGAAAGGAGGGACATGGTGTATGGCAAGTAAAATAGAGTCGATCGATATACAGCAGTGCACCACACGTGGGGAAAGAAGACCTAGAGCAGAGTAAATACAGTTGTGATGTATGTGGAATTATTGAAATATTTAATAGACATGTTTCGTGTGGAATAACATGAATATAATATTAAGGGTAAACACAGTTACAGAGTAGCAGGCTGTAAAAAATGACAGCAAGCAATTTGCATCGACACCACTTCATCGGCTACACTTGTGGTAAGTATTTTGTTGAGGATACTCGTACAACAAATTTTGGTGATACGGTAAAAAGAAACTCATAGCAGTAAGTACCACGGTGTCGCAGGCGCATCTATGATACGCTACAATAGATGAGTGAAGTCCCGGTAAAAATTTCTCGCTCTCCAACTTAGAGACTTCGACGCAAGTCCAACTCTTGCCAACAGTTTCAAATAAGATTTAACTCTCTATTTTCTACATTTAACATTAGCTTTTCACGCTAATATCACAGCACAAGCGTGGATCCTGACGTCCACCTGACACGAGTAACTCTTTGCTGCCCACTGCCTTCGTATGTGAATATTTAAAACAACGCTTTTCCTGCAAACAAGCAACCTTCAATAATTGGAAGGGGAATGCGAGAAGTGCAGTAACTTCCTCGACTATACCTAATGCGTTGCACCACTAGACATATACAAAAGCCCTCCAATTTCCATAGCTTAGGGTCATCCTAGAGATTACATTCCTTTTGTTTCAGTTGATGGGCTGGCGAAATAGATAAATAAATGCATCTTTTGTATTATTATAGTGCTTCGATAATACAATCACCGGGTTCTGCTTCACAGCTGTATAAATTCAAGAACCGGAGCACCAGCCAGCATTCTGGATCATAGCCGAAGCCTGAGCGAGAGAGACAAAAAAAAGAACTGATAAGCTCACCGTCCAGCAGGTGCGCGCCGTCTCAAAAATTGAAGGGGAGTTGAAATTTCCGCGCGATGAGCAGGCTGCTGATTGCCTCAGAATATTTCTCGCCCATTGTGAGTTGGACTATAGAGACAGCGCGCACACAACGACCGTCCCCATTGAGCTCGGAGCACTTGCCTGTCCCAGGAAGTGCGGTGTGTGCACACGACGACTGGCTGCGATTCAACAGGTGTCCTGATCGGCGCTGTGCATACGAGGGTGAGAGTGTTTGTGTGAGTGTGGGGGGAACTTCTGTAGCTGTTGAGAAGGGAAGTTGTCGTGATAGCGCAGTCGGGTAAAAATGGCGGGTTGTGGTATCGGCAAGTAAAAGTAATCGCACTGAGGAAAGCAGTGGAAAAAGAAGAGTGAGAGAGAATCGGAGCAGCAGAAAACAGTTGCGTTGCCGTGGTAAAGAAAAGACTGTAAAGGAATCAGTGCAGTGGAGAAGAATTACCAAGGTGAAGAAAAAACTAAAAGGAAATTAATGCAGTGGAGAAGAGTTGTCGAGGTGAAGAAAAGACCAAAAGGGAATCAGTGCAGTAGAGAAGAGTTGTCGAGGTGAAGAAAAAACATACAATACGGTAGGTGCCTACGGAAAAGAGTTGTCGGAGTGACAAAGTGAAGAGACGGTTGAGAGGAAATAGGTGGACAAGAAAAAGTTCTCTCAAGTGGATAGGTCATACAAATACATGATCACATGGTCCCCGAAGAGCCTTGCCGCGCCTAAAGAATTTCCATTGCTCCCAGGAGGCTGTAGCGCCTACAATGTGGACCATTACGATACACTAGCTTCAACATACTAGGGTCAGCTGAATTTTGTAGTACTAATGCACCTAGCCGTCAAAAATGGCAGCGACTACTATGTAATTAAACTTTTTATTGTTTTGCTTGCGGTACAGGTTCTGTCGCAAAAATTTTGCCTCATACCTGCAGGCTCGATCTGTCATTATAACGAAAGTTATGTGTCTTGAGTTTACGAGAGCAAAATTTCCCTCCTGCAAGGGAAGGCGCGAATATCCGTTTGGAAATGCTCAAAAATTGAACAGAACGAAAAAATATAGTTCAATCAGAAGAATTCATCGCAAATGCTCAGTTCTTTCTAGATCCTGGATACCAGCAGATGGTTCAACCTCCAAGATCAAAATGGCTGCAATATTTTGGCCTCGGCTTAACGTGAAGTTTCAACTGCCACGCACAAATTTTGTAGGCGCCAACCTACTTGGCATCAACGGCCTGGATTTTGCTTTACCAAAGCTGTTACTGAGCTTTAGGATGAGGGTATTGTTACATAATGAGATAGTATCATCTATTTATTCAATGAGGGCTCGAGAAAAAATAGGGTTGCAAACATTGGGTGCTCTGTAGAAAATGGAACAAGTTAACTTTAAAGCAAATACACTACATGAAATATACCCAAAATTATTTGTTAACAAATTGAAGGAGAGAGCGCAAATAGTTGAAGACTCGAGAACACACTGATTACGCATCTATTATATTGTCCTAGGCATCTCTATTGGCAATCTAAGGAAAGGAAAAGGAAGGAACACGTAGTATGTCTATAGTGTATAGAAACGCGGGACTCCCGTACCAAGGTGGACCAATACACAAGGTAAGAGCAAGTCGGGAAGAAAGAGGAAGAACAGATAGCCAGCAAAGTACTAAATCAGGAAGGAAGCAAATTGGCCTCGGAAGAGAGACGTTCCAAAGGCCTAGCTAATGTGTAAATCAGCCTACCCATTCTCCCTGGGTCGGTGTTCCCATAACTCCGGATGGGCGAACCTGATTAACCTACCTAGGGCTGCTTGCTCATCCTGGGCTCCCAGGAGAGACTGCCAAATCTATCTTTTTAGTAGCTCATTCATTAATTGCTAACTTGGTATATAGCACAAAATACGTCACACCATAGGTAATTCTATAAATATAGGCATCACTTTTAAAGGACAGGAAAGAAGAAGAACGACGAAATCAACCTTAAGAATGAGAAACTAGAAGGAAGACCGAAAGAAATAGCAAGATATGTGTATGAAACTGACACTGCAATTTTGTGAGGGCTCAGCGGCTGGCAGCTGTTCGGTCCGGAGAGAATTCTTTTTCTCCAATGTAGGGGTTGAGAACTACGGCAACAAATTTAACTAAAATTAACCTAACGAAATGGATTATGCACGATAGGAACGAAAAATTCTAACAAGATTGAGCTTCTCTATCTGCTACGAAGAAATTTAGCTAGAAAAATAATATGCGAAACAGTTTATTGCCGACAGGATCAAAAACTCTGTCAAAGACACAACCTTTCATCTACCACACACAAAAGAAAAATGATGTCATAGGTATAGCACCGAGCTGCTTTTCAAAGCGAAGCGGGCTGAAGAAAATGCAGTATTTCGATTTTCGAGCATATATACAACAAACTAAATTTTCTATCGGAATTCAGGCCTGAAATTTCATAATATCACATCATGTTGTTCAGCAAATGAATTCTCTCCTTTCTAAACCTTAGAGAGCGTGACGGAGAGGGGGCCCAACTAGAGAAGCAAGCAAGACTACAACAGCGCATTATCATATAGTGGATTTAGTAGTGGTTAAGAAAAATATGAGGGAAAGCGAGAACCAGTAGTCAGCCGCAATAGTCTGCCAGGCCATGAAACCCCCCCCCCCCAACAGACAGCGCGAGCGCTGGATATAGAGATCGCAAAGCTGCTGCCTATACAGCCTCGCTTTTTTCTCTTCGCTACAGGGAGCTACGATCAAAGGATCAGAAGAGCAACTTCATACAAATCCAACCGGGGCAGCCAAAATTTCTCACTGCTGCAGTCGTGTCGGATCCTTGTCGGCTACAGAATAACACGCATCCAATTGAAATTCCTTCCCATTCTTCAAAGACCGGCACCGTCCGTCAGTGACAGTGTAAAACTGTCGGTATTTTGGTCATTTCGTCAGCATATTATTGGTAAAAAGCACGCGACGCGCCGAGCTTAACGCTATGATATTTGAATTACGGTCTAATAAACTGCACGCGTAATAACACGTGCTGCTTGTATAAGTGAAACCTCTCCGAACATCATCTGGTGGCATGCATAACGCCACCTGAACCTCGTTCTGCGTACGAAAGTAACAGATGTTTGATAGAACGCTACAACGATATAATTATAACAGGCCCATTATTCTGAAGAATGTCGTACAGTGGCAAAGTGCAACAAAAATCGACAGGGCTGCAATAGCGCCAGTAGGTGATTACAATAGTTATACTTTCCTCGAGTACTGCAATGCTTCCAACCAAAATGTGACGCATTCATCTCGGTTTCGATGCTTTTACATTG
The DNA here is from genome assembly GCA_001587735.2 of Parhyale hawaiensis. Taxonomy (NCBI): domain Eukaryota; kingdom Metazoa; phylum Arthropoda; class Malacostraca; order Amphipoda; family Hyalidae; genus Parhyale; species Parhyale hawaiensis. The sequence continues at coordinate 3,197,076 of LQNS02278147.1, read as the reverse complement.
CAGACCGTCAACAAAATCTTGGGACATTCCTGAACACATTTCGGGTCACCGTAAATTAGGTAAAGGAGAATACAGTGATTTTTAGTGCGTGATGATAAGCTAAACTGTACGCACTGAGAAAAATTTGATGCATGCAGGCGTTTCATGGCGTAGTTTGGTGTGTGATCGCAGTGGACACTGCAGTCAGAAAAACTAATTTCGACAAAAAGAAATTTAAAAAGTTTTGTTATACGTGCGAAGCGAGACGTGAGACTGTACCACGCAAGTCGCTCTTGTAATGTAGAGTTTTGTCTCTTGAGGTGCATCAATTTTGCCGGTCTTTGATGCATCTTGGGGCATCATCAGCTTTGCTCCAGAACCGAAGCATATAAATGCATCATCAACGTGTCAAGTGCATGATGAGACTCCTATATGCATCATCATGGTACACTTTAACTAACTTTACTATTATCATACACCTAACGTAAATTTCATTTTGCCTCTGTTATTCCAAAATTTTGACATAGCACTGGTAGAGCGCAAACCAGAAGTTTGTGCTGCAGAGGAATGAAAAATCTCTCGCCGGCTGACTTCGATTCTCCTATTTTCACAGCGCTTGCTTCTCTTTTTTTATATCTGAGCTTCCAAATTCTAAAATAATAGCAAAAAGGAATATTTCGTTAGGTATATTTATTGCATGCAAGATAATGCATGGTTCACTCTTAAGAGTTCGATNCCCCAACAGACAGCGCGGGCGCAGAGTATAGAGATTGCAAAGCTGCTGCCTATATAGCCTCGCTTTTTTCTCTTCGCTACAGGGAGCTACGATCAAAGGATCAGATAAGCAACTTCATTCAAATCCAACCGGCGCAGCCAAAATTTCTCACTGCTGCAGTCGTGTCGGATCCTTGTCCGCTACAGAATAACACGCATCCAATTGAAATTCCTTCTCATTCTTCAAAGGCCCGGCACCGTCCGTCAGTGACAGTGTAAACCGGTATTTTGGTCATTTCGTCAGCATATTATTGGTAAAAAGCACGCGACGCGCCGAGCTTAACGCTATGATATTTCAATTACGGTCTCATATACTGTACGCGTAATAACACGTACTGCTTGTAGAAGTGAAACCTCTCCGAACATCATCTGGTGGCATGCATAACGCCACCTGAACCTCGTTCTGCGTACGAATGTAACGGTCGTTTGATAGAAGGCTGCAACGATATAATTACAACAGGCCCATTATTCTGAAGAATGTCGTACAGTGGCAAAGTGCAACAAAACTCGACAGGGATGCAATAGCGCCAGCAGGTGATTACAATAGCTATACTTTCCTCGAGTACTGCAATGCTTATGGCCAAAATGTGACCCATTCATCTCGGTTTCGATGCTTTTATATTGCAGAACGTCAACGAAATCTTGGACATCCCTGAACACATTTCGGGTCACCGTAAATTAGGTAACGGAGAATACAGTGATTTTTAGTTCGTGAAGATAAGCTAAACTGTACGCACTGAGAAAAAGTTTGATGCATGTAGGCGTTTCATGGCGTAGTTTGGTGTGTCATCGCAGTGGACACTGCAGTTAGAAACACTTATTTCCACAAAAGAAAATTTAAAAAGTTTAGTTATACGTGCGAAGCGAAACGTGAGACTGTAATTCAAAGTTTTGTCTCTTGAGGAGCATCAATTTTGCGGTTTTTGATGAATCTTGGTGCATCATCAGCTTTGTTTCAGAACCGTAACATATAAATGCATCATCAACGTGTCAAGTGCATGATGAAACCTCTATATGAATTATCATGATATACTTTAACTAACTTTACTATTATCATACACCTAACGTAGATTTCATTTTGCCTCTGTCATTCCAAAATTTTGACGACATGGCACTGGTAGTGCGCAAACTAAGAGAACAAGTCTGGGCTGCGGAAGAATGAAAAATCTCTCGCCGGCTGACTTCGATTCTCCGATTTTCACAGCTCTTGCTTCTCTTTTTCTTTTATATCTGAGCTTCCAAATTTTATAATGATAGCAAAAAGGAATACTTTGCAAGGTATATTTTTTGCATGCAAGATAATGCATGGTTCACTCTTAATAGTTCGATTCACCACTTTGGATAATAATTTCAAGCGTTAAATCCCTACAAAAAATGAGTGTAATTAAGTATATAAGCGGCACCGCGGTGGCCTTATATATTGTTAGGGAATTTATGAAACGACCTCCTTACCAATAAGAAATCTATCTAGTCGATTTATATACTACGAAATCTCTCTGAACTTTACGTACTTCCCTGTTTCTACACAATCTATGTTATTATATGTAGGAAAAATAGCATAGTAAGTTATTTCCACGGTGCCAACTAGTGTCATATAAATATTTATCTTTGCTTACAAGCAGCGTGTTGAATATTCCTTTGAGAAGCAAAGAAGATGGTGATAGTGACCCAACAAGTCATAGGCAGTATGCATACAGTAGTATAATTATAAAACTCTCACAATCTTGCGTGTTTGTTTGCTATCTGTAGGTCACCGTGCACACAATCTTCGCCAATAAACATAGGGAATAAACTGGTGACTGCTCTATGTTCCGACACCCCTATGTTCCGACACCCCTATGTTCCGACACCCCTATGTTCCGACACCCCTATGTTCCGACACCCTTATGTTAGGTTAGGTGTCGGAACATAGGGGTGTCGGATCATAGGGGTGTCCTTACCTAGGGGTGTCGGAACATAGGGGTGTCGGAATATAGGGGTGTCGGAATATAGGGGTGTCGGAATATAGAGCTGTAATCGAATAAACTTAGAGGAGCTCGGAGATGCTAAGTAATAATAATGCAAATTTGTTATTTCAGCTCACCATTAATATACCACTGTGACCACTGCATCCTGGATACGGCTCGGCTGTACTATTATTGCAGAAAAATATTCGACTCTCTATATTTTGGAATAAAAAAAATTGATTTTAGGATAAGTTTTTATTGACCCAATGGGTCACGAGCACTCTAGTATACTAATAAAACTCCTATAATCTTGCTTGTGTGTTTACCTGCGTGTCACCGTGAACGCAACCTTCGCTAAAAAGTAGGAAGAAATTCGAGCGTTGGAAATAAATGGTAATGTATCAATCGGGGATGCACCTGAGCTCGGTGGCCTTCACTATGGTGGCTTTCTGAGGCAGTTCCCTACGAGTTCAGTTCTCGTAGTCACTTTTGGAATAACAGACATAGCTGAGTGGCCTGTACTATAACATCATCCACTTATTGAAGAACAAATATATTGGCGGAACCTTCTAGTTAAGCATTATCGTTCAGGAGTCAGGACGTGACGGGCAGGTAAGGATCTTCATAACTTGGATACCGATTGCTATAAAAGTCAAGTGCACAAGAGAATTGATATTCTGAACTTTTACTCGCGTGACCAGTACCAGCAGCTACGATGGTTGAAAGACAGCATCAGTCTACTGGTGGTTTTAAAGCTAAAAAGAACATCAACTTGCATCTAGCCCCAATAGTATTTTTATAGCTGAAAAATATTCATCTCTCTGTATTTTGGTACTGAAAAAATCTGACATAACCTACTGTAAGTCTACGAATCGAGCCAAAGATAATGGGAAATTTATGTAGGATAGATTGGTAGTGACCCAACGGGTCACAGCCAGTCTAGTGGCTGTATAAAAATGTCATTATTTTAATTTCATATCAGTTCCTTTAAGCCCATTTAATTAAGCACATTTTAGCTGTTCTATGAAAGGAAAAGGAAGATGCGTGTAGTATGCTGAGAAAAAGTGGAATCTATGCACCAATGTGTTTCCACAAATTAACAACGGGCATGGAAACAGCAAGTCGGGTGAGAAAAGGAAGAACAGACAAACGCCTCATCACTGAAAGTATGAAAGTGGAAGGAAGCAAAGTGGGCGCGGAGAAACGATGTCCAGGACCCCGAGCTACGGCTAACGTACCCTGTAGGGTTCCCCTGTGGGGGGGGCGCTACTCCCCATTACATATGTGCGACGGGTGGACTTAACTAACGTAACCCTGTAGCCTTTGGCCCATCATAAGCTCCTCGAGGGGAATATGAACATTTTGTGATCTTCATATCCATAACAAAGCGTGCGCTAATTAACCAACATTGGACCGAAAACATTACCTCCGATAATACTACGCAATGACAATCTGGATATCAAGAGCAGGCTAGACATGCGTCGGCACTACGAGCGTTGATCACCTAACGTGTTGGAGGCCTTAAAGATGAGCAGTTGAGGAGCGGCAGCGTACCTGGCGGCGCTGTTAATGAACGCGCCGCATACTGCCGGCGCTTAACAGCACACCAACTGACCATAATGTGCGACCCGAGTCATCATGCAAATTGAAATTCCCGCCCGTCACACTGCAGCCAGAGACGGGGTAGATCAGTCGCTGCCACTCTGGAAATGTTGAAATGTTAATGGTAGTTTCCATCACACTTCAGCTCGTGACAGAATAAGCAGTAGCTGTCGCTCTGACAATGTTGAAATTTATCCGTATTTCTGTTACACTGGAGCTACAGACAGTGTTAATCAGTCACTGTTGCTATGGAAATGTTGCATTTTAATTGTAGCTTCCGTCACACTGCAGCTAGAGACAGGGTAGATCAGTCCCTGCCACCCTGACGCAACACTGTAAATGAATGCCAAGGTAAAGTCTGCTGTCACAACTCCGGCAAATCAAAGGCAAGGTAACATCAGAAGCACAGCGCNTTTAATTGTAGCTTCCGTCACACTGCAGCTAGAGACAGGGTAGATCAGTCCCTGCCACCCTGACGCAACACTGTAAATGAATGCCAAGGTAAAGTCTGCTGTCACAACTCCGGCAAATCAAAGGCAAGGTAACATCAGAAGCACAGCGCGGCCGCAGCACTAAGCAAATTAACGGCATCGTACCACATATTATTGCAACTGACAGATGTCGTCTTACAGAAGACCTTCCCGCGCCAAATGGAAGGGTGTCCAATTAACCAGGCTACCTGTGATGGCAGATGAGCTCAACCAGACGAGAACTCGGCAGAGGCTGGCAGGCCGCCGAGCGCCAAGTCATTAGGCCTCGTGGGATTTTTCGGTCACTGACAACAGGCCGCCCTGCGTGAAGGACATTGGATTTTCGTGAAAAACTCCTAAATACTAATTGAAAGTACTTTTCGGCCACGGAAAACAAGCAGCCCTGCGTGAAGGACACTATTTTGCTAGGCACCTCCTTAATGCTGGCAGACTGTGTTTAACCCACCGATTTCACGCTGCCTTGGTTGAAGGACTTGGATGTTGAGAATTAACTCCTGAATACAATAAAGCTCCTGAAGAACGTACTCTCAAAGACCAAAAAAAAAGTAGGAGATCCCTGATTTACAAAATTTCCTAAACGAAATCAAGCTTTCGCAATCGATTACCTGCTAGATTTTACGCTGATACTTCTTCTCAGCTTAAAACTTTGCACCAATAAGTGGGCACATGGTGGGAACTATATAATATAATTTTTTTTAGTTTTTAATCAATTCAACAATAATAACTCCTCTGCTAATTCAAGATAAGCAGCACTTCAAAAACCGCAAGTGGGCTTTTCAACAGCACGTGACTTCTTGGCTCATATCAAAAAGGACCCCAATCTGGTGTAGAACCAACCTGCCCTTCATTGACAAAGACTAGTGGACCCCATCATTCCCTCACTTGACTCCAACGAACACTTCAAAAAGGCCATCCTTGAGGCAAAGGCATGCGTAAGATCACACTAAAATCTCCCTGTACTGAAGACAGTAGTTAATTATTTGTGCAAGGGAAGATGTAATTCAGGATACAGTACAGAGTATTTCTTGGTTGCTTCTTTTTCAAAACGTCTTCAGGCCGTAGTCAAAAGGACACAGTGAACAAAATGCCAGCGGTTTGAAAATTAGGTAATTTGAGGATAACTGCAGCAAAAAAAAAAAAAACCTTGTTAGCCCTAATGAAGAACAATATCTTCCAGCTGCAAACCAAGCGCCACCTTGGTAAATGAAGCTATGCACTGTTTCCAACTTTCACAATATTTACAGACATTTACACTGTTGTTCTGAAAAACCACAAGTATTTTGTTATTAAAAGTTAAATTTAGACAAACAAATACGAAAGTTTCATGAACCTCATCATTCGCTGTACAATCCTTGAGAAATGTTTCTATTCTTAAATAACTGTTCTCAAGAGGGAAATGGGCTTAATCTCTCAGCGACCGAGGCCCTGGGCGCTCCCTCTGCCGGTGTAGCCTAGGCAGTGAATATGCAGTGGCCTACTATAAGTTTCTAGCCTCGATTCCTGCCCAAATTAAAAAAATATTTGAAACTAGAAAGGAGTAACTCCTTGTTTGTAAATTTCAGTGCCCTGGATCCGATTTTCCCGCAAGTTAATAGAGTTATCGACAATTGCTTGATCCTTATATGACCACTCTTCTAGCAACATTGCTTCCAGGGTTGCCGCATACATGGGATTTTGGTCGCACGATCTCTAAGTCTTCGGTCTTTATAGGTACTCCCAAACGCGTTTTAATGGCTTCATGTAAGGCCATAGTTCTCTCATGGCAGTGACTGGATACCATTCCTTCCAGGCATTGACTAGCATGACACGGTGCTCTATATTTTTGAATAAGAGATACCGTAAAGTGGGAGAGACTTCGTGTGCATGGGGTACAAAACCTCGTCCAGTCAGTACTTGCCAATTGTATAAAATTGGCAGATGAAGAGTTAACATAAAAGTAGCACACTTTTTGTACCAAGGGACTAACTGGAATAATAACTACCAGACAGAAGTCAAGCCGAGCAGAGCTTCCCCTTGCGCAGAAAGTAGGCTACCTCCAATTTACGGTACATTATTGACACTCCAGACTGATTTCAAACGTTGGAAATAGCCCGTTCACTAATACTGTAATGCATTTTAGGCCATTCAACAGCTGCTCTAGAGGAAAATTTGCTCAGATTTCCCCTCCCACAGCCCAGAAAGAACCTTGCACCACTGCTCCGATCCTGCATTTTGTGTGGTCTCCTCCAGACACAAAGCCTCCCGCGTCTCAGTTTGATTTCTCCAAACACAAACCGCTTCAGATATTTAAGAATATTGGTAGAATTTGCTCTCACATGACCAAATTACTACCATTAAGCGTACTCTACAATTCTCTAGCCCAAGCCGTACGCAAAATCCTGACATCTGAAATGAATAGCTTCTTCATTGCAACAGTTTCCCTGATAGCCACTCTTTCATCATGTCTCTCGCCGCGTATGGTGTTCCTTCCATCTTGCCATGCTGCTGGCGACATCGTTTGACGCTGGGACGACGACGACCACACGCTATTACATTGGATTATTGCTCTAATCATGGGCGGCTAAAAACATTGCACAAGCCACTGATTATGGTTATTATAGCAATACCTTGCACACTAGCAATGCGTGGTATACTTTTTTGGGCGGCTAAACTATTTTGTTATCTTTTATGCACGATTAGTGGCCAAATAAGGAAAGATCTTGAACAATTAAGGGAAGTGGTGTATAATAATAATATTTTAAGGTTAGCATTATAGTGTACCCGACGTGCAGAACGATGGTGAAGAAATTGCGATAGTATTTCGGTGACCATGCATAAGTTACGACAACAACATTAGTGCCGATGTTTAGGAATGAAAGTGATTATTTTGTCTAATGCATGAAACTAACTTCAAAATATCAGTAATCCAGATTATCTTCTTGAGAGCACACATATTAATACCAATTAAAATGTTACTTCAAGCCTCCGAAAGCATATAATGAGGTGTTTTATGAGCAGAAGAGGGAAGGGACAAACATGGTCCGTCTGTTGGACTGGTCACTTCCTATGAAATAATCTCACTTATTAACTCAGTCCAGTAAAATTTGAAAGCTTGATCATGATTTGACATAGGTCATTTTTGACAGATTTTAAAGCAAACTGATTACACGTTTAGACGCAAAATTTCAATCTTTGGGATCAGGATTGAGCTTCACTGTAATCGGTTTCCAAGTATTGGCACAATGCAACCAAGATAAGCTTTTGTCAGTAGATTTTTGCGGTCCGAAACTGAAGTGATGACAATAGTTAATCGGGGGAATGAATGGATAACCCTTATTAAGGGCAATAAATAAAATAGAATTTTTTACTTAAAAATTCCTAGCTTACCGGTATTTATTACCCCTGATATTAGTTATCCATTCATCCCCCCGATTGACTCTATTGCTTTCGCCACTTGGAATTGATCTCGAACCAATCAACCTTTTAAGATGGTAAAAAATTCAATTCTGCTCCGAAACTTTTTTTTTAGGTTTTCAGCCGTCTCGACCGTTAACGGTTTCCAAATAACACTTGCAACAGGTGTGTACGTTACATGCCTAATCTAAGCTGGAGTGGTCAACTATCATGTAATAATAAAAACAACAAAAAATTGCGTATGAGAGAAGACATTATTAACTATCTTTCTGTAAGCTAGGAGCGCAACCTGAAATTAAATAAAATTTCCAGTTTTCTGTTTAGGAGCTAAACCGCACTAACATTTCTTTTCTCGAGCACAGGCAACACGCTGACCCGCGTCATAGAATTCAGACATTTCTTCAATAATACCATTTTAGCTCATTGCAGTATGTCGCCGTGCGTTAAGAATATTGGGCTCAGATGAACAGTTTGTAAATACGTACCCTTTACTGCACTGCCCAAGATAACACGTGGTCCGTGGAAAAAAGCGAATATCCTTCACGATACTTCGCGTCATCGTGCATCTAATTTGGAAGATTCATGTCTATTTAGTTCGTATCAAAAGTTACCAAGGGCTGCAATATTTAGAATTACCAAGAAGACAGTCCCACTATATATAGCTACTTCATAAGTGTAAATATTAATATTTTCTGGATTATGTGCAAAGTGTTGGCCTTCAGCAGCGGTGCTCAACTTTTAGACCGCCGTAATAAATCGTCGACGACCGATGAGATTATACGCTCAGTTGCTGATGTCGGTGTGTATGGCCCTATTTCCTTCTTGTGAAAACCCATCAACGCGCACTATTTTTAACAGTGGACGTTACTGATACCAAGTGCTATTCCTACCAGAACTTACGTCTATTTGGGCGTTGATGGGTAAAGGAAGTACCGAATTTTAGGGACATTTTTGAACACAGCAGCTTCTTAAGAAGCTCCGAGGGCATTTAGGTGAGGAGCAACATCGTTTAGTGGTGGCAGAGATGAGGAAATGCACCGGCAGCTGTGGGTACCACTCATGCCACAGGTGCAGAGCATGCACCCTGCACTGCAGACAGGCATCTGTGTCATGTATAGTACATGCCAGGTCTGTGATGTAAACAGCACTTGGTGCTTCTGCGCGTACTACACTCCACCGTCGCATGAGCCACCGTCGTCCTAACACCGCTGCATTAACCAACACTCACCAACACAGGGCTACATCGCTACTGATGTGATTCTAGGGGCATTTAAATTTCCCGGGCAAGTGCGATAAAAGCTTCACCTTCATATTAGAGACGACCGAGAATGCTACACCGATGTGTTATTGACTACCACTTTCTAATTCACGTATTGTTTGTTAGCAACGAGAGCAGCAAGGGAGCACCCACAATGTGTCAGTACTTTCTTCTCAGTATCTACAGTAAGTATATGCAGGAAAGTGCTACTGTAAAAGAAAGTCTAATCCACTGTGTGCACTTAATATTACAGCGAGAGGAAATAAGCTGGGTTGGAACAGATCATAATTTACAACATACATACTAAATATCGATCTATATCGTGCATAAAACCATACTCACATTTCCACAACACCTTCAAAAAATACAGTACAGTCAGTTTGCACAGCAATACCTCACAGGAGTTCCTAACGCACGTGCAGCAAATACTGCAAGTATTAAAACTATTCATAATCCGTGGCACAGGAGAAATCCTAGCAAGTACTCGTGATTAAGTGTATTCGATGTATTTCATTTTTTGCTGTCGCATCAATAAATCGTTTAGTTATTTGTATACAAGACTAAATACTGCTTGACATCTACCGAATATACAATTTTTACATCTTCCTACAAGCGCCAAAACATTTCATTATAAAAAAGCTGGTTTGATACTTTAATGCTGTATACCAGTCGTGTCTCTGAACAGTAAAGGATACCTATTCCCTGTAGTTATTAGCTATTCGTATCCACACACTCCACATTACTTCAGAAATGAAATTCGCCTAGCATTAATACAAACATGAATATCAGTTACCCTGGGAATCAGTTTCAAGATATTTATAGCGGGTCGTAAGGAATTTCCAAGCATTTTATTGGAGATAAATATGTATCAAAATGTTATATTTTGTACAATGGTAGCATCAATGTTTACGTCATGTTATATTATCTTATTGTACCCTATGCGCCCTACTGCCATGATAGTCATAGGTATATATGAAAGTTGAAGCTTCCCTAAATCAATACAGAGCTGTTATAAGGGGAAAGGAACTGAGATACAATATGCCAAGATAAACGTGGAACCAATGCATGAGGGTGTTCCAACACCACAGGAGCAATGGGCATGGGCACAGCAAGTCGGGAAAGAAGAGGAAGAACAGAACATATCACCAGTAGGCGTATAAAGTGGGCATGACTCAAAGTGGGCATGAAAAAGACATCTCGAAGACCTAGCTGATGACTAAGGTAGCCAACATAATCTCAGTGGGGTCGATGCTCCCCCTAACATAGGATAGACAAGCTTCTCTAACCTAACCCGCTGACTTATGGCCCATCCTATGCCCCCTGAGGGTACTGGCAGACTTAGAAGTTAATAACAATGGGTCGGCAATCAATACTCGTAAAATATTTCTTGACCAATAAATCATAATTAATGTGCCTATGTTTATAGCTTTACATTTATCTCTCAATCAGTTAGAACATAGCTTCTCTTGTATAGAATGCGTAATTATGAAGGGACGATGTTGCTCTTCCACTGACAGTTAACGTTCACCGGTCCCCCGCTCTGTGTTGCAGCAAGGCGCTGTCGGTCTGAGGTTAGCTCGAGTACTAGCGAAGCGTTCCTACCCCGACATTGCGGGTGTTGGTGAACGTGGGTTGTTCAGCGGTGCCAATTATACAATCAATCAATGGTACCAAGGAACGAAAATAAAATATTATACTGTAGCTGCGATGTTCGTATCAGATCGTAGTTAGATGATGCTAGGGCGAAAAAAACAGCAACAAAGTATACAAATTTTAATTTTATATGCGAGCCCAGCATAACAGGGTGGCGAATGCATTGTGTTTAGACAGTCTCGGCTCTCACGTTGCGACTCCAGCAACGCTGTTGACGGAGGACGGACACGGAACCGTATCAGCTCCGATGATACACCAGCGACGTGTCGCGCCAACAGAGCGCCCGACCGCACTCGGGATAAAGTAGCAAAACGTCACGTTCTCCACATTGAAGTGATAACCTCAAGCTCACATTGCGGCCGCTAAAGGTAAAATGAGCAAGGCTTCCCTGGTGGCACGTGAGCCAGGCACGGCAGGGACCTCATTATGGCAACGCATCTGAGGGAGTCGGAGTCATTGGCGGGACCAAACAAACAAGAGAGCGTCAGCCAGCAAGAGACGCTCGCCAGGCTCACTTCCCCCATTTAATAATGAAGCGCGGCGGCGGGCGCTGTGCGTGAAGTGGGTGACTGAGATCTTCTTCTGCTCCGGCCGCCCGCAAGCAGCATGAGCGAAGTCGAGTGAAAACTCGATTTTGATAAACGAGACAAAAGGAAAAGTCTGTTTTGACGAGCGATAGCAAATGAAAAGTTTACGTTCCTGAACAATTCTAAATGAAAAGTTTGTTTTGATGAGCAATTGCAAATGAAACATGGTTTTGACGAGAGAAGTATAGAATGAAACGCTAGGATGGTTTGGCAACGGAAAATGAAAAGCTTGCTCTAATGAGCAATAGCGAACTAAGAGCTCCATTTTATATACGGCAACAAATAAACAGTTCAATTTCAGCGAGAAGGGTTAATGAAAAGTTCGGTTTTATTGAGCGAGGGTGGATAAAAAGTTCGACTTTGTTGAGCGAGAGTGAGTGAATTGTTCAATTTTGTTCAGCGAGTGCGAATGAAAAGCTCAGTTGCAATGAGCGAAGGCGAGTGACGAGCACAGTGTGTGAACTGTGGGACAGTTCGGCGAGACAAGTCAGTAAGCTCGAAGGTTACCAGTGCTGTCAAAATTAATTAACAACGTGGCTGCGACGAAAGAATTGGAGTCGATCAGTCAGTTAAGACCGTTTAACTTTCAATCCAATTTCTGTGAAAGTGATGCATCTTACGGTCACTGAAATTGTTTCCTACTATAGTCACAATAACCAATTTGTATGTTGACTAGAAAAGATGAGTAACTATCGCCAAAATGTTTGAACTGGATGCCGATGAAGAAAGAACAAAATGCTTTCTAATAAAAGTATTTGTACGAGTCATACATGGAAACACCGCTAGGTGTTGCCGAGTTATGTTTTGTTAAAATTGAACCACGGTGGAGGTTATTTATTAGATTAATGCTATTCTTAGCATATATCAAGAATCCCTCGACTAAAAGTTTGCAACAAAAAACCCTGCGCGTCGAAAGAGCCGTATATGAATAAAGCAACAGTAGGTCTTTATAGACTTGGATTTGGTTAGTTTGCAAGTTTGGCTCAGAAGTAAGCATTCCGCAGTTTATAACGAGCTATAAAGTAGTGATGGGGCGAATATCGGCATCCGCGAAACATCTACACTTTTATGACATCCGCATCTGCGGATTCCGAGATAGTAGTACCATCTGCAATTGCATCCGTATCCGCAGATGTCAGAACTGTAAGATCCGCTAAAAGATCCGCGGCGAAAGAGGCGCGGATGTGCAGGTTTCTCACTGCATACTAAACTTATCCATAGTGCTGATAACTACAGATTCTGATTTTTAGATTGGAATGTGTGCAAGCGCTGTCCCTGTCAACAAAGCACCATCTAAGTTTTCTTCTGAAGTGTTGTACAAAGTGCCGTCGTGAGAGTGTGTGTGTATTTGTAATAGCGAGTATCTGCATCCGCGACACATCCGCATCACTTTTGGACATCCGCGTCTGCATCTGCGGATGTCGAAAAATTAACATCCGCACTTGCATCCGCGGTTGTCAGCACTGCAAAATCCGCTTAAAGATCCGCATCCAGGGATGTCGAAAAAATTACATCCGACCCATCACTACTATAAAGTTCAATGACCTCCAATATGTGCTTCGTTGCACCTGAGAGCAAAGGTTGGATCCGAGGAACGCTGGGCAGCACAAGACGGCGGGGTCTCGCACGAACGCCTAATTAACAAAAAAAATCATCTCTGAATGAGTGAGCTGGGACAGAAATGCGGGGGACTCAGCTAGAAGTCGAGCAAGCGCCAGCAAGCAAAGGTTGACCCAATGGACTCGACAGCCAGCACGTCTGCCGGTGTGTTGTGACTCAAAACAGCGCTGTGTAAACAACACCAGCAAATGAAGCACGGGACTATGTCCAGCAGCCCAGCACGAAAATACAGTAAGTACATCAAGAAGTCCAACATGGGATGATATTAACAAGCCCACACGGGATGACATCAACAAGCCAAGCACAAGATGGCATCAACAAGTCCAGCACGGGATGACATCAACAAGTCCAGCACGGGATAACATCAACAAGCCCAGCACGGGGTGACCTCAACAAGCCCACACGGGATGACATCAACAAGCCCAGCACGGGATGACATCAACAAGCCCAGCACGGGATGACATCAACAAGCCCAGCACGGGATGGCATCAACAAGCCCAGCACGGGATGGCATCAACAAGCCCAGCACGGGATGACATCAACAAGCCCAGCACGAGATGGCATCAACAAGTCCAGCACGGGATGACATCAACAAGCCCACACGGGATGACATCAACAAGCCCAGCACGAGATGGCATCAACAAGTCCAGCACGGGATGGCATCAACAAGCCCAGCATGGGATGACATCAACAAGCCCCCACGGGATGACATCAACAAGCCCAGCACGAGATGGCATCAACAAGTCCAGCACGATATGACATCAACAAGTCCAGCACGATATGACATCAACAAGTCCAGCACGAGATGATATCAACAAGTCCAGCTCGAGATGACATCAGTAAGTCCAGCACGAGATGGCATCAGCAAGTCCAGCACGAGATGACAACAAGTCCAGCACAATATGACATCAGCAAGTCCAGCACGATATGACATCAGCAAATCCAGCACGGTATAACATCAGCATGTCCAGCACAATATGACATCAGCAAGTCCAGCACGAGATTCTTCAACACGCCCATCATGGGATTACAGTTGCCGCAAAAGATATGTTTATCGTTACAATAAGTCGACGAGGGTTAAAATGGAAGATAATAGCTATGACGTCATCCTCTACAATCCTGAAGTATCAGGGATACCTGATGCTGCGCATTTGGGCGTGAACAGAGTGTCTGTCTACAAACTCTAGAAAGCTGTTCGTCTATATCTATGTATATTTGTCTGTCACCAAAATAACTTGAAAAGTTATGAAGGGATCTATACAGGAATTGTTAGGTATGTTAGGAGGAATAAATAATTAACCTTTGGTGAATAGTTTGTTTGTCGGCCTCTTTTTTTTTTTTTTTTCTCTGCAGCATATCTCAAAAGTTATGGACCAATCTTTATGAAATTTGCAAGAATTGTTAGGGTTGTTCCTAAGAGCAAATGAACAAATCTTCGTGTGGATCTCATTCTCCATTAGTTTGTTGGTCGCTATCTTTGATTTTGCTTTTATCAGTAACATAACTCAAAAAATATAAACGGATCTTCATGAAATTTGTGAGAATTGTTCAACATGGCAGAAGACACAAATGAGCAAATTTTGGCGAAGATTGATTTGTCCGTCCGTATGTGTAGCTGGTTAGAGTTCATCTAAGTCTTTGTCAGAACATAACTCGAAAATTTATGGACGGATCTTGAAGACAATAATGAAAGTGGTTACCAACCACAGTCAAAAGGCACATATGACCCAATTTTGGTGGATGATAAAGAAGAAATGGACCAGTGCAACAGCTAACCCCACTCTCTCACTTCTGGACCACTGCAGCAGCTAACCTCTCTCTCACAGCTGGACCACTGCAGCAGCTAACCCCACTCCCTCACTCCGCTGGACCACTGCAGCAGATAACATCTCTCTCACAGTTGGACCACTGCAGCAGCTAACCCCACTCTCTCACAGCTGGACCACTCAAGCCAGCAGCTAACCCCACTCTCTCACAGCTGGACCACTGCAGCAGCTAACCCCACTCTCTCACAGCTGGACCACTGCAGCAGCTAACCTCTCTCACACTCAGCTGGACCACTCATTCTTCATCAGCTCAATTTACTGTGCTCGGGAGCGCATTGCCTAAAGTCAGCTGTTCACATTTCAGTCCAGCCGTTCTATCTCTCTTAGGAAAAGCTCATTTCTCTAGGGAAACATACCATGAAATGTAACCAGTAGCTACTAGTCGTGGTAGTTATTGCACTTCCTTCATAATGTCGCTTGAAATAACTATAGAATATACAGAATACTTTGAGGCCCTACATTCAAACACTTACTTGTGGAAGTGACGTGACTAAATAAAGTAGCTTCATAGAGCAAATTTAGTGAAGATAAGCAAGTATAAAAAACTTGTACAACACATCAGTTTCAGAACACAATAAAAGTCGAGTCGTTCTGCATGGATTGGCCAATAAGCTGAATAAAAAAATGTTTCCACGTTCTGGTTTCATTTACCTGATGAAACAAAACTGGGACTCCTGATAGCATAAAATTCTTCAGTGCTCCAAGGAATAATTCGCAATCAGACTCCTTTGATGGACTAGAAAATGCAATCCTAAATCTAAGCACAGGGCAAGCCAAAATTGGCCACTGCCAACCACGGAAAAATGCCTACTGATGGATTTAGTTTTCTTAGTATTTTCATAAGGAAATTTACAACGACGACGTCCCATCCGATCACTTCCTTGTTTGCCTCATATCTTCGTAGTGAGCATAACAGTTTTATGTACGCATCTTCAGCCGCACCAAAAGTTGTTTAAGAGCTGCAAGTAATAAACCAGACAGTTTTCCTAAGAAGACCTTCACATGAGACATCCTGGGCGTCATCCTATTAGCTAAAATGCTTTTGCAAAAGAAAAGACGTTTTCGATTCAATCTACAGCTTGTAAGCTGTATATAATAATACATCTTTTGTCTTTTTCTGTTTTTATCTCTGTTTGTTTTCTACTTCTGAGGGATATGAAGAGCAAACAGGGACCGGGCCTGGCTCGGGGTGTCGTCTCCTCTATTGTTCATATTGGGGGACTGTGTGCGAACTTCACGGAGCTTTGCTTTGTGTTCCGTGGTGTCGATGTCGTGTGCTCTTCTGAAACGCTGGTGTCGGGTAAGACGCACGAGTTTGCCCCGGCAGGTTTTCAATTCCGTCATCGCAGGCTACTAGGATCTGAGGCTGAACATCGGGGAATGGCCGTCTACGTCTGGAATGGCTTCTTCGCTAAATTGCAGTCAGCATACGAATGTGCGTATCTGGAGATAATGATTGTTAGGGTTTGTGGCTGATATATATATTGATTCTCGTTTTATCAGAGCCCTACAACAGATGATTCTCTGTATGACTGTTTGCTGACAGCCATTAAGCATAACTGTCCGTCGGCGAAATGCCATGGGCAACAATTTTCCGTAAGTGAAGTATCAGTTAGGATAACTGTCTGTACGCAGCCAGTTCGTTCGAACACTATTATTATTATTATTATTATCGGAGGGATTTCACGACCCAATTATTGGATCGGTTGAGCGATGTTGGGCTCTACACTCTGGCGCCGGGTCACATACCGCGACCTAAGGCTCAGAGCACTTTGCGAATGATGTACGCTGTTCCGAGTAGTTATGGATCCGCAGAAGGGTCCAGTGAAGGTGTCGGGCAACTTTATCGTACCTGCGCTTGTACTCCTTTTGCGCCAGCACTCCGCATTCGCTTATGACCTGGTCGATGGTTTCATCCGAGCTCCTGCAGATTCTACAAGTACTAGGGACATTTCTTTTGTCGATTTTCTTTTGGATATACCTGGTTATATTATATTAGAGAGTTGACAATACAAGGACCAACAGGCCTATTCCCGTAGATCATCTGGGACTTACGCTCCGGTCCTCTTTGAGCTACTGTCATGACGTCAGAATCATACAAATATCTGAAAAATAAAAAAGAAGGCGAAGAGAATAAACTCAGTCAACAAGTTGATCGTGCAATCACAACCACATGCTGCAGATTCGCTGAGCTCGGAGACGTCAAGTCAGTTGAGGCATGGAAGACAGTGAATTACAGCGGCGTAGAATCATTAAGGAGTATGAGACTCCGTTTTCACAGAGGAAGAACGTACGTATATAGTTTGTCGATAGAAATGTGGAACCCATGCGCGTGAGTGTTGCCGCGCAGGATGAACGCGCAGAGGAACAGCAAGTCGGGAATGAAGAGGAAGAATAGAGAAAATCCAACGACAGGTACAGGTACAAATCCAAGGACATCATCATTTCCTTGTATAACGCTCTAGTGCGCCCACAATAAAAATTTGCTATTCAATTATGGTTGCCACACAAGTGCAAAGATGTCGATAACATGGAAATATTCAACATAGAGCAACAAAATCACTACCTCAGCTGCGAAACAAGCCGTGCGATTATCGCCTACAGCAGTGGTTCCCAAACTTTTTCTTACGCTTACCAGTCAGCGTTCTTGTGAATAGTTGGGGGTACGCGGCAGCTGTGCACAGTAATATTGTTCATCTGCAAATTTTAGGTAGGACTAATGTAGAATAGAAAATGTTTTGTGTTTGATTGAAGAAGATAAAACATTCAAGCTTATGGTTTAATTTCATTAGCCTCTAAAAATTTAAAACAATTGCATAGTTACGCAGTTTGCTTAATAGTTGATGTGTCGGGTAAAGCTTCGAATATATAATGGGTAATAATTAAAACAATAGAACTACATAATTTTTTGCACAATATAGCCAATACCGTTGTACGCCAGAATATTGAATAAAATCCTGTCGCGTTTAACAAATTAAAATAATTATGAATTAGACGATCATAAAGAAGGACGAGCCTCAAGTCAATAATCCATATATCTTTTAAAAGTATAGCTGTTACAATCAACTATGGATATTTTATGTTTAAAAGTTTTAAACTAATAGCGTAACACGGGATGCGGACTCCCCTCCGAAGTTGTCGGTGCGGAGACAGTCAACGCGCTTAAAATCGTTTGACAAACATTGGTAGAGAGACCCTCCATAGCTAAGAACACCTCTTCAAAGAGTCACAAACTCTTAACGGCCAAAGCTTCGGAGGCCACAGTAATCCCGAATCTTTTCTCTTCCGCCCCAACTAACTTAACGTCTCCAAACTCCATAGATCTGCAGCTATAAATCCTGCTTGCAAGATCTTCTCTTTGGCTGAGGTTTTATCCTCAGGCATCTAAATGATGCTTACATTATGGCACTAGATCATATACCTACCGCCGAAGCGCAAGTTCCAGTAGCTCTCTGTAAACGGGCCTATTGGTCCGTCTGCTGCCGCCTTTCTAATCTAAAAATATCAGTATGAAAGCGGTATAAAGCAAACTGGGCACAAAAAACAGACGTTCAGAAGGCCTAGCTGATGGCTAAAGTAACTTATAGGGTCCTCCTTAGGTCGCTGCCCGCCATAACATGAAATGGGTGAATCTAACTAACTTAACCCTATGGCACGGCACATCCTACGCGCCTTGAGAGGCCGGCCGCAGACTGTCCGCTCAAAGCGCGGATTTAAATCTACTGTAGTAAGTGCTTCCATCTGTTTAATACGTATATCTTTTGCTGCGAATTTCAACAGCACAAATAGCGTTACATAGAAGCTACTGAATAATTTGATGCCTCAAGTTGAATAGCTTTTTCTGACTTACAAAAGTTGCAGGCTCCTACATATTAGTGGTTCTCATTCTCAAACTTTTCTCCTCTATGCGATTCATTTTCCTAGTGCCAGAATGGCTTACAACTGGTTTTACAACTATCTGAAAATGTGCATTCAAGATAATATGCAAACAAATAGCATGAAGAGCCTTGAAGCCAACACTTGAAGTTTTCTAATCTGTTGCCCCAATTCCCCCTCTGAAGCCATGAACAGATTCAACACCCCCCATATCCCGCCAGAACAACGACGCCCTATCATCGCAGGCACGCCGCAGTATTCAGCCCAGCAGCCCTCCACCATAATTCAGCTTTTCACGCTACAGCAATTAAGAGCAATTATTTGCTATATTCAAAATAGCGTTCTTGTTTGTCGTGCATATTTGAACTTCTATAACTTCCCTCTCTGTTTACCACAAACATTTCGGACAACCAAATTTAGCTGCAATTACAAATATTGCGCCAACTTCCAGTACATTTTTCCAGATGAAGTTTACACCGGCAATTGCTGTAAAGTAAAAATGATGGCAAACTTGCAGAAGGTAATTAATATAAATTATGAAATGAATTAGCGTAGATCTGCATGTGCTCAACGCTAATCCTTTCTCCAACAAAGTTTATCAAAGGGCTTAGCTCAGTTAAAAGGAAATAAACGCAGTAATGAAACTAGTATTGAACAAGGTTGATTTTCTTAGAAGCTATAACTTCACTATTACAAGGAGCATAGCGATACGAGTTGTCGCTTATAAACATGAGGCTGCAATGCTTCTACGGCATTCGTAGCAGCATTTTCCGAAAAATTTACAAAATTCCGGAGTCTGAATAGTTAAAAGAACCATTGTGTTATTCACTGGAACAAATTTTTACTATTATACTTGAAAATTCTTGCTAAAAATAGCAAAGTTTCTATGGCAAATGTTTCTATTCCCCTGCACGTGATTCGAGCATCGGCACCGCATCAATTACACGGCTATAATAAAGAGCCATCAAACATTTATTGTGTGAATTAATAATCAGTTTTCGCAAGAATATCACTATTTGTAACGTTCACAAATGTGCCGAATATATACGTATAAGTTCAATATGATGCTAGTGAAATCTCCCAGAACAGTCGTAGCAACTCGGTACAGTTCGTACACAGTAATAGCATTTTAGGCCTCGTTACCGAGGGAGTTCACTGCAATTCAGAACTAAAACGCCTCGGTGGCGTAAAACCATGACCCACGGTGGGAGCAAATTTCTTCGCCGTCATTTTTTATGGCCAGCTAATCTTTGTTACATTGAGGGCAACCCACCAGACAGACTCCCTGCAAAAAAAAAAAAATATGAACATAGCTCAACTCTTTCGACTACTTATTGGGTGGACAGGCAAATACATAATATATATATTTATAATTGCGAAAAGACGACATGATGCAAAAGGGAGGTACTATTGCGACATTTACAAAAAAAACTCCACGGGAATTGATCCCATATTTAACTACAGTCTCTCGAAAAAAAAAATTCTACGAATCAGTTCCTCCGTCTTCTCGATAGTTAGATGCTGCCACCCTCCACCACCCTAGTACAGAAGCCCTTGCTAATGAGCTCTTACCCCAAGAACCTTGTGGTTAGGAGGCATGAACTGGTTCGTCAAGCGTACTATATTTTATGGGTTTTAATAGTTTTAAAAGTATTTTAGGACATTAGAAGAACCAGACCTGCCCCCCTTACCTGCAAGGTTGGCGTTGTAAAAGCTCATTGTTGGTTAGCTATTCGTTACTTAGCGTCAATCTTTAATTGGCCTTACTTACCATCAATCTTTGATTGGCCTTACTTACCATCAATCTTTGATTGGCCTTACTTACCATCAATCTTTGATTGGCCTTACTTACCATCAATCTTTAATGACGACGCTAAGGCAGGCCAATTAAAGATTGACGCTAAGTAACGAACGCCGACTACAGGGGGCAGTTCAATAATCTACCAAAAAGAAATGTCAGCCTAATGGCATTTTAGTAAGGTAACAGGAAAAATTGTCGGCACTTCTGTGTGTCTGTACTTAGTGCAGTAGCTGAAGTGAACAGGATGGATTTAATTTAAAAAACGACAAAACATTTGTATTAGTGAAAACTAGCTGGACCCGTGAAACTTTCACGGCTTTGTAAACTCCTTCAGACGGACCCGTGAAACGTTCATATTTTAGCATGGTAACACCACACTTATTCTTCAACTCAGGGACTCGATGTGTGATATATCCATCCTCTTTGCTGATAATAATATCCATAATTCCCTGCAGTGGAATAACCAGGGGAAGATCGTGGGGGTCACACTCCTTCCTTAAAAAGTTACACGCGCCCTTCACTGGAAATGAGGCCTTGAAAAAATGTACTGCTTAGGGCCTAGCTTATGTGTCTCGCTCCCCCATCCCCCCCCCCCTTGAATTTTGCTCTCTTAGTGCCCACGCCCACACAGAAATTTTTCAGATCCTAAGCCGTTCATTCAGAAGAGCCCAGGGGCAATAAAATTATTAAAAAAAGACCTTGTCCAGCTGCACAGGACTGCTGACCTCCGCGTATCATTGGACCCGTGGAATATTTACATAAGTTAGCAGAACCCGTGAAACGTTCCCTGTCTGGCTTAAGACGCTACAGATAGATCAGTGAAACCTTCACATTGTACCATGGCAATTCCCCGTCAACATCACAAACAACACCGAGATTCGATGTATGATATCTTATACGACCAGCCTTTTTGCTGATAATAATTACTGAAGATGCCCTTGTCTAAGTGGCCCGTGGATTATATTATAAGTTGCTCTGTCTAATTGGACACGTGGAATTCCTTTGGTAGTAAACCACGGTACAGGTTCCCAAAGATTTATTCTTAGAAATTTCGGGCGTAAAAGCAATTAAAAAGACCTGGCCTGTGGCCGAGAGATAAGTCACCAGCCGTATCACAGATACCCCAGCTTCCCGAACTGAATAAAGCTCGAATTTCCTTCTATCTATTAATGATGAAGAGCGTGACACAAAAGGTAAGTAGGTACGTAGGTACTAGCGTATTAATATATAGAAGATATGTCATTTATAGCTTTCGTCAAACTGGTATCATATTTACATCTTCATGAGATAACCGCTGAAATTTTCAAGATGTCATTTCAACTAAATGATTTGCTTCTCATTTAATTCTTCAATATGTACGCCATCTACAACCAGAATAAACAAATATATCTATATATTAATACGCTTGTTCCTACCTACCTACAAACCTGCGGTGTGTGTCACGCTTTTCATCACTAATAGACGGAAGGAAATTAGAGATTCGATGACTTCGGGAAGCTGGGTATCTATGATACGGCGAGCGTCAGTAATCTTTCGGCCACTGNATGAATAATGGGCATTGAAAATGGATATTGCACCATGTCATGCAATTCGTGACGCAAAAGTTTGCCGATTGCATCATGTTTCGGTAGGAAGGAGGTGGGGGCAAGGCAAAGGAGGGGATGGAGGTGAAGCAGAGGTTAATGGTTGAACAGAATGAGATTGGTTTGCAACTTTGGAGAGCTCTATAAAGGGGAGACACAGTATGTATAAAAATTAAAGGCCCAGTAGACTGTGAAAAATTCACAGGTACAGCTAGTATACTTAAATCTTCAACGAAAACATTATCACCTCTCTCACTTCGTTTGCGGGTGATGAAAACAACCAACAGTGCACTGCAATTTAAAGAAAGAACCTTTCAAGGCAAGGAAGAATGGGCGAGTACCCTGAAGTATATATTAGACAAAACGAGGTACCCGGGCGTAGTAACAGCAAGATGGGAAAGACGATGAACAGCAAGGCCTAAAACGGGTCCCTCGAACAAAGACTCCGATTAACGTACGATCGACGCGCGAACTGAACTAACCTAACCTCATAGCACGTCCTACGCCCATAGAGAAGATGCAAAATGCATTAAATACTTCAATGCAACCCCGCAGGATTCAGTGTTTGGTTGTCTCAAGTGCAATCGGCTTGTGGATATCACCTGAAACTCGATCCAAACCCGTAAGCCAAAAGTCCGCGACTCAATTCGGGAAAGTTCAAACTAAGCAGGTTAGATGATTTCGACAGTAGTGTGCCAATTGAAGACACCTTTACTGTGCCTGTATTCCCAAGACCACCCCAGCTGCAGCCCTGCACTACCACCACATCTTTCTCCTCTTCCTCCTCCGTGTGACCCCAGGAGAGCAGACATATGGAGCTCGGGACACATATGAACCGACGGACAAAGAGACATAGGGACGCACAAATTCTAAATGCATTGGACCGCTTCCAAAAATACATGACGGGGCTGCCAACTCAGCCGACAAGGTGGCGCGACGTCTTTTTGCACCTTATTTACATTTCATTTTCACAATTTAGATCTGTAGTAAAAAATACTAAGTGG
>LQNS02278147.1:3137579-3147869 GCA_001587735.2 Parhyale hawaiensis | reverse complement strand
AAAAAAAAAAAAAAAAAAAAAAAAAAAAAAAAAAAAAAAAAAAAAAAACTGTGGTTCTGTCTGACTTCAATCCTTCAAGTCTTGGGCTCAGCATAACTACGGAAATCAGTAATAATTTTCAGGAATTCCACAGAGTTCACGACAAGGGTGCGATAAAATTAGGAGCCTTGCAAGCTCTACACGTGCAGCTGTCTGTATCGATATTACTGCTGCCGCTTTAATACTTTTGTGCGGTTTTTAGCCTTTTATCTTGACAAGAATTTTATATTGTCTGACAACACAACTTCAACGGCAACATTATTTAGGACTAAAACGCAATTGCGTAAGGCTTAACCACTATACTATACCGTATTGAATAACTGCTTGTACGGCACCAGAATTAATACACGGGTCTTGCATTAGGAAATGTAGTTGCATCTGGGCCATGAGGTTAATAACCGCGAATAACCCCCAGGGACACAAAATGGGCTATTGAATTGCGTTAGTTACTTTTGTCCAAGTAGTCCTTCCCACTCTCAGCGTAACCTCATACGTTACCTAAGGTTCAATGAATAGATACTCGAGACGTATTCAGTTTCTCGCCCGCTTCCCTTTTCCTACTTGTTCTGATAATCTTGATTGGTTGCTTTCCGACGAGGTGTTCCTATACCGCGGTGTTCATCCTCTCTTGGGTTCCTTTTTTGTTATGACATACTACGGAATATTTTGTTCTTATGTCTCTATAGGTCCCACTGATGGCGTAAAATTTGGAAATAGCTAAGAACGCGCATATGATCCTCTACCACATACTGTATTCAATCGAATATTAATAACAGACTTCTGCAATAAAAGTGTACATAACTGGTTGAGAGGCTTATCTATCCAGTGTCTGCGCCTCGGTGATTACTTTCATTCATTGAGCTCACACTTGAAGACGCAGTTGACAAAAACTAAAACTACTAAACTAAACACTACACGTCTGCTGTACAAGATCGAATACTAAAGCTAAGCCCGAATTGAAAAAAACATTGTTTGCTAAAAATGTAAAGTTGAGGTTCGTGTAAAGTGCACGAACAATGTAAATTCCTCAGGGAATTAATTACTGGCAAGCCTTTGTGTCCAAATCGACTATTAAAAACAGATAAGCCCCGGATAAATTATTTTGCATCGCGCCTCTTTTATCACGCGCGCGTTGCGGATTTCTAAGCTAAAAAGGAAGTGGGCCGGCGTGTAGAGAGCGTTCAGTGCTTCGGCCAGGTTAGCTTTAATCTTTTTAGTCTCAACCCTGCCTTCGCCATCGGCTAAGTTCATTCAAGTACTCAGATTACATCCTTCTAATTCACTTTGAAATTTCAATGACTGGTGCATTTTGTTAGGCAACTCGATTCCAAGTTTCAAACGCGTTGCGTTGAGGGCTTTGTGTGTTTAGACTAACCCTTGTGAGGGGTGGCGCCAAGACTTAGGGGGGGGGGGGGTTGAGCTTATTCATATTGCATTGAACTTATAGCGATGGGAAAGTCATCATCGACGTCAGCATTTACGGAGCATGACCCCTGCACACGAGTTGATTGTTGTGAGAATAAACCCCTTTACTAAACGCCTAGAATAATTTCTGTTTGAAATTAGCATTTTGAAGAGTCTCGAACGAGCTCATACCTCGGTAAATGCTTTATTTCTTTGTTTCCTCTTGATAACATCTATTGGCTGAGGAGGCTTAACTCCTCCAATGGCATACAATAGGTTATATATCATTGGGCTAGGTTTGCCTATTCTGCATGTTCTGGGCATAGCTTCCTTCAGCATACGCCATATAGGTTTCATAAGTCTTAGTTAACGCTTCGGGACAGCTTACCATCGTGCCCCAAGAGTAATTTTTATTTTTGTCCGTTCAACAATGATGTTTTTGTTTTGTTCTTCCTCTTCATTTCCGACTTGCTGTACCCATCCACAGTTTGCTCACTGATCAGCTGCGGAAACAATTTCTTGCATTTGTTCCATATTGCTGTCGTAGTGTGTATCCCTCCTTTTTCCTTCTTGATACACCGTAGCAGTGACTAGGGAAGCTTGAGCCTTAAATCGAACCTCCTAATAGATTTAATAGGCTTCCAAGTTGCAAAAATCATATAAAGTTACGTAGCTGAACAATGTTGCACTGTGCACAGCAGCTCTACTCTCAGTTGTAGTGATGAAACTGAAACTTGTATTTTTTTGGTTGAACTGGGTTACCACATTAACGCCTAGTGCCCATATTTCTGGACGCTGTTAACCTGTTAAGCTTATCGCCCACCTGATCGGAAAACACGCGTCGGAACAGACACGAAGTGTCGGAAAAAAATCCTAACCATACATTTGAGCGCGCTGACGTCCACCTGATCGGATCGGAAACGAAACGACGCATGGGATCAGAACGGAAACGACGCGGATATCTTGGAAATACTATTTTTCTCATAATTCTGATGCGTCCGAGAGACTGCGCATGCGGAGAACGGTGTTTGGAGAGGTTGTGATGGAAGTGTCTCGAAGCTTAGTAGCTTTGAATATTGCCTGGGAAAATATTGAAAAAATTTCATTATACATATATATTTTTTCAAATGAGAAAAAAGGTGTAAAATATTCGCCTTCCTGTTCTCTAGAAGCACATAGCTATATGATGAATCCACTGCTTTTCATATTGTTCTTTTTCTTCCTCCTCTTGAGCTGCCTATGCTTGGGTTAATACAAGAGCTTCTTCGTCACTGATAAAATCACTCATTTTAGCTGGCATAGGTTGAAATCACGGCTGAGCTGCAGCACCTTTCTATGTCCGAAGTACACTGAAGACAGACAGGATAGGAACATAGCATCCGCGTCTCGTTTCAGTTTCGATGTCGTCTGAATTAAGTGGTGTGCGGACTCAATGTCGTGTCGTGTACATCCGAGGCTTCGTAACCTTCCGCGGCGTTTCCGATTCGATCTGGTGGGGGACAAGTCTTACCGGAGAGCTACGAGGAAGCCTGACTTTTCCTGGCGGACGGACGGGTTTATTGCCAACCATCTATAAAAAATCGAAATTTCATTTTTGAACACGTTTGGGTCTTTTCCTTTGAAAATTTGAATGCTACTGTGGTTTTCACTGGCCGTGTTAGTAGGGGTGTTTTAAACAAATTGTCGGATCTCTATGGTATTTCAACACAAAGCCTTTTACACCCATACCTAATTTATAGTCCGCATAGCATATGGTATGTGTATACAGAGCAGTTTACTTTTGTATTTTAGGCCTATATTAAGCTGAAGCCTGGAAGTCCGTCTACACGTTCGAACGACGACCCAGTGTTGCCAGGTTGTCGAGGCGAAATATCTGTTGAACAGAGCCGAAATATCTGCATTTCGCCAAAAATGTCTGTAGATCTAAATACTTTCATTAACGTGTCTTGTTTGTCATTTGTCTATTAATTTTATTACAGACCGTTTCGAACTCTATGCGTGATACTTCCTATGACAAACTATACCCATCGATCGACTATAGATTCAAGAAAATGCCAATCAACGGTAGCCACATCCGACGAACAATCAGAACAGTGGCGTATAGTTTGTCTTAGGCCTTATCACTCACAGAGTTTGAAACGGTCTGTAATATAATTTGTAGACAAATGACAGACAAGATACGACAGTGAAAGTATGTAGATCTACAGATATTTCTGGCAAAATACAGATGTTTCGGCTCCGGTCTACAGATATTTCGCCTCCATATCCTGGCAACACTGGGTCGTCGTTCGAACGTGTAGACGCGACTTCCAGGCTTTAGCTTAATATAGGCCTAATATAAAAGAGTAAACTCCTCTGTATACACATACAGCAATATGCTATGCGGGCCATAAATTAGGTAGGGGTGTAGAAGGCTTTGTGTTGAAATACCATAGAGATCCGACAATTCGTTTTAGAATTTAGAAAACAGTGTAACACGGCCAGTGGAAACGATAGAAGTTAATTATTTGGGATTTAATAAATACCTCTACACACAACTAGTGTGATTCAAAGCCAGTAGGGAACAAAACGGGAGATCGACATATGTCGACGCAAGCCGGTAACAGGTTAGTAGCCTCATTTCTGAAACACCGCGCTGCGTCTTGGGTGGTAAAACAATGAATCTAATGATTATAACAGGTTAATAGTGCTTGTCTTGTGGGAACAAAATAAAGGCTTACGTTGTGCGGTAATGGGTTAAGTAGCCCTTAAAACCATGTGCTTCTGTTGAAGGGCTTCGCAGGGACACACCAATTACGGTCATTAGTTATTGTTAGGGGCAATTGAAACTTCGGACATTAAATCATTTCTCTACACACTACAGAGGGAGAGACGTGACAAGGATGGCTAAATATTGTAAGTAGTACTGCCACTATAAAAACGATAACGTGTTGTTTTATTTATAATGGCATATATATGGTTGTGTCTTTTTTCTTCAGCCCACATTCAAAATAATAGTAAGTACGTACCACGTACATGTGTCTTAGAATATATTTATCACCCACGAATGAAGTTAGAGAGGTGATAATGTTTTCGTAGAAGAATTAAATACATATATATTTCGAAACGGGTTATTAGATAGCTAAGAATATTCATATACGGCCTGTTAAGTAGCCTTCTGGTTCGATAGAGGTACCAAAATCCTGGCCACCTAACGGCCTCAATCTTCAAAAATAAAAAAAAAAAGCACATTAAAGTCCGTCGATTTTTTGCAAATTTGGTCTCATTTTGAAGGAAAATAAGTCTACGTTCACGCCCTGTTCTCGATAGTAAGAAGGGAATTTTTTTTTTTGTGCTGCCACCATCCACCCTAGTAGCAACCCCCTTACAATGAGCTCTTACCCCGCCAACCTTGTAGGTTAGGTCCTCCAGGACTGGTTCCCGTAGTGAAATATGAAGTTTAGAACACAGTAAACCCGTATAAAGACCTATATTTGATTTGGGACATTAGCAGAACCAGTAGTTGAGCAATGTTCATAATTTTTTGCAGGGAGTCTGGTGGGTTGTCCTCGATGTGACCCATGCCAAAAACTCTACGATTAGCTGGCAATGAAAAATGACGGCGATGAAATTTGCTCCCACCACGGGTGATGGTCGTACGCCACGAGGCGTTCTAGTTATATTTCACTTCGGTTATCAACAGTATTCTGGGTCGCCCTCAGATATATACTTAAAAGGCTTTAAAACAAGCTTGAAAGATTGTGATCTGAATGGCTGAAGGCCAGATTGCTATAAAGTAATTTTTGAGGAGTTAAAAGTTTTACAGCTCCGTATTTTGCCTAAGCCTGTGACACGGAGTATATATTGCGTCGAGTTTACTGGTATTGGCGACATATTGGAAGACCGACAGACAGAATAAATTTTTGCTTTAGTTTTAGCAGATTGGAAAAGAGGATGGCTGTTTCATCGAAGTACAATTGGCGTCGCTCTCGCCGCACTGATACTTCACGTCGAAGATCAGGTCGCAATCATGGCAGCTATAATTCACTATCCTTTAAAAAATATTGACTAAAAGAAAAATAATCTATAAATCTGTGTCACTGCACACTTTTTGCCGTCATTATTGACGATTCTGTACACTAGTGCTTCATTTTTATTTAATTTTTATCTATTTGCTTGTATTTCGTGTCCCACCCGACTATAATTGCTGAGAGCTGAGAAACTGAATCAGTTGTATCTATATAATACTTAGAATGCGGGTGGTATTTAACTCCTGCTGTATGTATAAAGTGAGTCAGATGTGTGTGTCTTGGATACGGGTGGTATTTAGCAACCATTGTATTGTTTGTGTAAAACCGAACTTTCATACCTATCATTATTACTAGGCCGCATGAACAGTTAATTGAAAGTTTGCTAGGTTAATCTCCCGATTGTTTTGTTTAGCTCTCGTAAAAAAAAACTTCAACTAGGTGATTACCAAAAGTACTAAGATATTAGCCGTCAAATTAACAAGTGTCATCGAATCTATCTAGTACTGAGTGTCTAAAAAATGTTCAATTTTAATTTACATTAGATTAGATAGGCGGCAGTAGACGAACCAACAGGCCCATTCTCAAAGAGACACCGAAACTTACGCCCCGGCTCTCTATGAGCTGTTGCCATTATGTTAGTAGGATATAAAAGACTGGGGAAAAGAGAAGAAAAAAAAAGGATGGTGAAGAATCTCAGCAAAAGAGACTATCATGAATGCACGCAATCACGATCAATAGCCGCTGATATGGGGAGTTAAAGATGTCAGACAGTGTAGTTGGAGCGGAAGAGAGAAGACGGATTAAGGAAGCCTCGGAGGCTTTGGCCGTTAAGAGTGTGTGACTCCGGGAGGAGGAATGCTTGGCTGTGGTTGGATGTCTCTCCCAATATATGTCAAGACGATTATTAAACGCGTTGACTGATGGCTCTAACAACGTCGGAAGGTAGTCTTTTCCAAATGCTGACTATGAAATACGGAAAGAAATGCTGACTTAAGGTCGTTCTTCGAGCTCTGTGCTTGAGTTTTTGACCATTGTTTCTCAAGCGTTCATTAAGATCTCTTTCAAACTGAAAGAGTCCCGTTGTAGGTACGTCGTTGAAGCCATTCAAATACTTGAATGTTTCTATTAGTCGCCCTCTGAGTCATCTTTGCTCGAGAGAGATCAGACCCAGTTCCTTTAGGCGACATTCGTACGGCTTGTTTCGCAGCTGAGGTATCAATTTCGTTACTCTGCGTTGAACTCTTTCCATGTTCTCGATATCTTTGCACAGATGAGGCGACCAGAATTGAACAGCAAATTCTAAGTCTGGCCGCACTAACGCCTTGTACAAGGGAACGATGATGGTCTTAGACTTGTATTCAAAATTTCTGGTGATGAATCCAGTACTCTGCTTGCCATTTTCACACTCATGTCAACTTGCTGACTGTGTTGTATTTTCTTTTTAATAGTGATTCCCAAGTTACGCTGTTGGGTGACAGGAGCCAATTCCGACCCATTCATTTTCAACGGAGGTGAAGGGTTCACGAGCCCCACGTGCATGACTGTGCATTTGTCGACATTAAATCTCATCTGCCACCTTGTGCTCCATTCTATGAGGTGGTCAAGGTCTTGTTGGAGCTCGGCTCTTTTCGTGGCAGAATGACATAGTTTTGTGTCATCCGCAAATTTACTGATTTCACTACGGATGTTAAAGTCCAGATCATTGATGTAAATTGAGAACAGAAGTGGGCCAAGCACGGTACCTTGTGGAACCCTTGATGATACCTGCGTCCAGTCGCTCGTTTTTCATTCAAGGTTCACTCGCTGCTGCCGACCCGTAAGCCATGCCCCGATCCATCATAAATAGTCTCCCCGGATGCCACGGGCTTCCAATTTTTTCATTAGCCGTTGATAGGGGACTTTATCAATGGCCTTTTGGAAGTCTAGATACACAAGGTATACACCCTTCTCGTTATCTTTAATATCCGTAACTTTTGAGAAAAAGTCCAGAAGGTTTGTTAAGCAGCTTCTTCCATTTCGGAAGCCATGCTGAGAGTCCGATATGAGCTAATGCATCCTCAGATAGTCAGGATGCGCTTTTTCAGGAGGCGTTCGATAGTTTTGCTGACGACGGGTGTAAGACTGATTGGTCGATAGTTGCTGGGGCTTTTCGTGTCTCCCTTCTTATGTATCGGTATCACGTTAGCTAGTCTCCAATCCTGCGAAACTTCTCCCGTTCTCAGAGACCGATTAAATATTTCGAGCAATGGCTTCACGATGATTGGAGCCATTTCTCGTAGTACACTAGGAGTAAGGTTATCTGGGCCAGTGGATTTGTACACATATAGGTGGGTCAGTTCTTAGAGGATCTCGATCTCCGTGAAAGCACATGTGTTTATGGGAGCAACTTGCTTCGGTTGTGGTTCAGGAATATTCGTAACATTTTCAGTAGTAAATACAGCGGTGAAATAGTCGTTCAGGATTGTGGTTTTGTATCTTAGGTCATCGATGATTGCACCGTTAGGTTTTTTGAGCGGACCTATGGTTTCGTTTTTTATTCTTCATTCATTTACATATTTATAGAATGCCTTTGGGTTGCGTTTTGCCATAGTGGCTACGGGTACTTCTTTTTCCCTTTTTGTGGTCCTGACTATTTTCTTTACATCCCGACTTGCCCTTATGTGACTATACCTGTTCTCCTATGTTGGATTACGCTTCCAATCTTTGTAACGCACCTGTCGCCTTGCAATGCAGCATTTGACTGTCTGATTCATCCAGAGGGGATCATTACTGATACTAACTCGTTTATTTGGGATGTATCGTACAGCTGCTCTCAGGATGCCCGTCTTCAAAATGTGTGAGCATTGTCCAACTCTGGCGTCTCTCATCGGGGTTTCGAAGTCAGTTGTTCCTCTTTCAGTTGCCATTCCCTGAAAATTCGCTCATTGATAGTCTGGCCGCTTGAGACGACTCGCATTAGCGGTGAATTCATTACTAGTTTTGAGCGTAAATTCAGTCATGTTGTGGTCTCAGGCCGGTCTAGGATGGCTAGGTCAACAGTTTCATAATCAGGAGTGGAGAGAACCATATCTAGAGTATTACCGTATCTCTAGGTTCATTAACGTACAGGGTCAGGTGGTGGTGGCTGAGGAGTTTGAGCAGTTTGCTGCCTGGGCTCCTATGGGCGAGCATAATATTTAACGACTGTCGAATGCCGAGACGAGCATGGGTAGTGATAAATTCATATTCTTTAGTTGCTGCAAAACCTTTACAGAGGGGATTAAGGTGTTCCTTGATATATTTAATTGAATTCACTCCTCTGCCAGTTTCTGTGAGTCGGTCTATATTGAACAGTGTGTAGCCTTCCAATGCAACTTCTGCTTTCCAGATTTTTGTTTGAAAGGTTGATCCAGGTTTCATTGAGTGCTGCTGGCTGCTGTTTCAATACTATTGGAGCAGATAATGAAACACGTATCAAACAGAAGAATCTATCCTATATGTGTTGGGAATGTATCTTATATGCTGAGATCCATTTAATGCTCCAATGGAAAATGTAACATATTTTTTTGAGACACCCGGTACTAAGAATGATCGTCGTGTGATTATATATTTACTAGTGGGCCCGTCTTGTGGTCATATTTTCGTGGAAAAGATGGGAAAACGACTCACAGAGTAAACGCATTTTTTGTCTGTATTTAAGAGCGAAAATTTTGTACTTTTTTCATTCTACTCACAGTCATTTTGTCTTTTTCTCCAACCTGCTGCTCCCATTCATAAGATTCCCGTTTTTTTTTCTTGACATCTAATCTAATACTAAGAATGACCGTGGTGTGTTTGTATATTTATATATTATTTATTTATAGATTTCGTTTCACGTTCTTAACAAAATAGGCAAAAATTAGCTCTGGGCTTCCTGGTTTCATCAATGTATTCATCTGCTTGAAGACTGTGGTCATCCTGCTCGGCTTCATTGAAAACTGATTGGTAGAAAATATTCCAGGTTGCAGATGATGGCACTCGAACAGCTTATCTGAATTTTCCGGTCTTTCTCTGACTACGATGAAGTCCACTCGGTGTAGATGCATACTGCTTCTCTAAACAATCTCTTCCATCGTGATGTGTACTCTCTTCTGATATTTACTTCATCCAAACTTCGGCTGATACTCTTATTTTGTTAATTATCGAGGCAATTGGAAAGATATTCTTGAGCGGTCAGCAGGCGCGTAAAGACCACGATGATTTCTCGGCAGCAAATTATTTTTCCGAGTTTTATGCCGCCCTTGAGTATCTTGGATACAGAGTTGTGTATTGTGTATTTATTAGAAGTAATATCGACTGTTGGCAAAAAACTTCTCTTTTTTTTGTGTATCACCGAAAGAAGCTGGGTGTTGTTCAGCTTTGCACGCTTATCTGTATGGTTCCCTAATTCCAATTGGCAGTTGCCCAGCATCCTACACAAGGAAGTTAATAAGAGCCTTATATGTTTAGAAGGGAGCTCAACCGTAACCCACTTATTTTGGGTTCTTCTTTCAACAGAACAAGTTTTCTTTTGAGGAAAAAAGTATCCGAGTTTTATGCCGCCCTTGAGTATCTTGGATACAGAGTTGTGTATTTATTAGAAGTAATATCGACTGTTGGCAAAAAACTTCTCTTTTATTTTTTGTGTATCACCGAAAGAAGCTGGGTGTTGTTCAGCTTTGCACGCTTATCTATATGGTTCCCTAATTCCAGTTGGCAGTTGCCCAGCATCCTACACAAGGAAGTTAATAAGAGCCTTATATGTTTAGAAGGGAGCTCAACCGTAACCCACTTATTTTGGGTTCTTCTTTCAACAGAACAAGTTTTCTTTTGAGGAAAA
>LQNS02278147.1:3085141-3122006 GCA_001587735.2 Parhyale hawaiensis | reverse complement strand
GGGATGACATCAACAAGCCCAGCACGGGATGGCATCAACAAGCCCAGCACGGGATGACATCAACAAGTCCAGCACGGGATGACATCAAGTCTAGCACGGGATGACATCAAGAAGTCCAGCACGGGATGACATCAACAAGTCCAGCACGGGATGACATCAAGAAGTCCAGCACGGGATGACATCAACAAGTCCAGCACGGGATGACATCAACAAGTCCAGCACGGGATGACATCAACAAGTCCAGCACGGGATGACATCAACAAGTCCAGCACGGGATGACATCAAGTCCAGCACGGGATGACATCAAGTCCAGCACGGGATGACATCAACAAGTCCAGCACGGGATGACATCAACAAGTCCAGCACGGGATGACATCAACAAGTCCAGCACGGGATGACATCAACAAGTTCAGCACGGGATGACATCAACAAGCCCAGCACGGGATGGCATCAACAATCCCAGCTCGG
The DNA here is from genome assembly GCA_001587735.2 of Parhyale hawaiensis. Taxonomy (NCBI): domain Eukaryota; kingdom Metazoa; phylum Arthropoda; class Malacostraca; order Amphipoda; family Hyalidae; genus Parhyale; species Parhyale hawaiensis. Next base: position 3,121,538 of record LQNS02278147.1, on the reverse strand, counting down.
GATGACATCAAGAGGTCCAGCACAAAATTATATCAACAAGCCTAGCACGGGATTACATCAAGAGGTCCAGCACAGGATGACATCAAGAGGTCCAGCACAGGATGACATCAAGAGTTCCAGCACAGGATGACATCAACAAGTCCAGCACGGGATGACATCAACAAGTCCAGCACGGGATGACATCAACAAGTCCAGCACGGGATGACCTCAACAAGTCCAACCCGGAATGGCATCAACAAGTCCAGCTGGTTATTACTTCAACACGCCCAGCATGGCATTACAGTGGCCGCAAAAGATATGTTTACATTATTACAAAAAGTCGACGAGGCTTAAAATGGAAAATAAAACCTATAACATCATCCTTTGCGATGATTTGGGCGTGAGCAGAGTGTCGGTCTACAAACGCTAGAAAGCTGTTTGTCTATATCTATGTATATTTGTTTGTCACCAAGATAACTTGAAAAGTTATGAAAGGATCTCTACGATCTTTACAGGAATTGTTGGGTATGTTAAGAGGAACAAATAATTAAGTTTTGTAGAATAATTTGTTGATAGGCCTCTTTTTTTTCGGTAGCATAACTCAAAGGTTATGGACCAATCTTTATAAAATTTGCAGAAATTGTTAGGGTTGTTCCTACGAGCAAATGAACAATTTTTCGTGTTGATCTCTTTCTCCATTTGTTTGTCGCCTCTTGATTTTGCTTTTGTCAGTAACATAACTCAAAAAATATAAACGGATCTTCATGAAATTTGTGAGAATTGTTCAACATGTGAAAAGACCCAAATTAGCAAATTTTGACGAAGATTGATTCGTCCGTATGTGTAATTGGTTAGAGTTCATCAAAGTCTATGTCAGAACATATCTTGATAAAGTTAGGGACGGATCTTGAAGACAATAATAAAAGTCGTTACCAACCACAGTCAAAAGGCCAACCACAGTCAAAAGGCACATATGACCAAATTTTGGTGGATGATGAAGAAATTGTAGAAAATCGCAATTTCAGGACTAATTTCAACATTTCGTTAACATTGACTTGCTTCACAGAGGTATGCGCTCTCCGAGTTCTCTAGGTAGATATGTTACAAGACATGAATAATCAAGTTTTGGTGATGATCGCTTTGTCTTCTATCTGTGAGTTTAACAAAGGTTTGTCAGTAACATAACTCAAAAATTTATCAACAGATATTTAAACAATTTATAGAAATTTTTCTAAATGTTGACAGAGACAAATGCTCAAATTTACTTACACATCTTCAAGACACTTGCAGAAACTGTTATTATTTTGGAAAGATTTTGGTGCTGATCACGATGAAATCATAGTTTCAGAACCAATTTAAATGTTTCTTTAATGCTGCCTTGCTTGGCGGAGGTAGGCGCTCTCAGACTGCTCTAGTGTTATCAAGGCACTAATGAAAATTCTTCTGCAGTTCTGTAGGTCAAAAACTTAGCTGCCGTTCCAGCTCTCAACATAACACTTCCCACTAAATGCGTCATTGAAAGTATGTAATAAAAGTGAGGTCTTTACGAAAACTACCGTAAGCCGTATTAGCGGATGTATATAGTTCACTCACTAGCAATATCATGCTGAAATATGTAATGCAAGGCTGAACAAAAAGGGCCCTTAAAGGAAAACCTCATCACTGTTGGACCACTGCAGCAGCTAACCCCACTCTCACAGCTGGACCACTGCATCAGCTAACCTCAGTCTCTCACAGCTGGACCACTGCAGCAGCTAACTCAACTCTCACAGCTGGACCACAGCAGCAGCTAACCACACTCTCTCACAGCTGGACCACTGCAGCAGCTAACTCAACTCTCACAGCTGGACAACAGCAGCAGCTAACCCCACTCTCTCACAGCTGGACCACTGCAGCAGCTAACCACACTCTCACAGCTGGACCACTGCAGCAGCTAACCCCACTCTCTCACTCCGCTGGACCACTGCAGCAGCTAACCCCACTCTCTCACTCCGCTGGACCACTGCAGCAGCTAACTCAACTCTCTCACAGCTGGACCACTGCAGCAGCTAACCCCACTCTCTCACAGCTGGACTACTGCAGCAGCTAACTCAACTCTCACAGCTGGACCACTGCAGCAGCTAACCCCACTCTCACAGCTGGACCACTGCAGCAGCTAACCCCACTCTCACAGCTGGTCCACTGCAGCAGCTAACCCCACTCTCACACTCCGCTGGACCACTGCAGCAGCTAACCCCACTCTCACAGCTGGACAACTGCAGCAGCTAACCCCACTCTCACAGCTGGACCACTGCAGCAGCTAACCCCACTCTCCCACTCCGCTGGACCACTGCAGCAACTAACCCCACTCTCCCACTCCGCTGGACCACTGCAGCAGCTAACCCCACTCTCCCACTCCGCTGGACCACTGCAGCAGCTAACCCCACTCTCTCACTCCGCTGGACCACTCATTCTTCATCAGCTCAATTTACTGTGCTCGGGAGCGCATTGCCTAAAGTCAGCTGTTCACATTTCAGTCCAGCAGTTCTATCTCTCCTAGGAAAAAGCTCATTTCTGTAGGGAAACACACCATGAAATGTAACTAGTAGCTACTAGTCGTGGTAGTTATTGCACTTCCTTCATATTTTCGCTCGCCATAACCATAGAATTTATAGAATACTTTGAAGCCCTGCATTCAAACACTTGCATGTGGAAGTGACGTGACTAAATAAAGTAGCCCCATAGAGCAAACTTAATGTAGGTAAGCACAAAGTATAAAACAAAAAAAAATGTGCAACACATAAGTTTCTGAACACAATAAGAGTCGAGTCTTTCTGCAGCAGTTCTTTTTGCGTTTCATAGCGGACAGCTGGAATAAACCCCGTGCCACGCTATTAGCTTCACTAATAAAATTAGCGTTTCAGGTTTATTAATATTATCTTTGTGTATTCTTGTGTTAGAGTCCTTCTCTTATGGCGACGTGTTTTACTAGTCTTTGTTGCGGTCGGTGTCTCCCGTGACGAGATATTACACGCACGCATTGTGATTTTTAAATGTGCCACAATAATAACTGCTGCAAGATTTCGTTAGACTGGGTAGACGCACAAGTCTTACTGATGCTGAGAAGCTACCATAATGAAACAATGGAATTCCTCCTAAAGTGATAGCACGCTCCATCGGCCGCCTTTTTGACACTGTGAAGCGACATTTGGCAGACCAATCACCTAGGAAAACTCGATCGGATTGTGGAGTGCTAAAAAGAGTGACTACTCATAACCTTCATTCTGCGAGGAAGCAATTGCTCAAGAAACCAAGAGAAACATCGAGAAAATTTTGGCTGCGGATATCTGCCAAACAAAGGCAAAAACATCAAGATGTCGGTCTACAGAACATAGTAAGAACCTTAAACATTAAAAAACAACCCACTTAATCCTCGACACAAAAAATAAGGTTCAAATGGACACAAAAGCACATGAAGACAAAACATGAATGTCATCATATTCACAGATGAAGATAGGGTAACACTTGATGGACCTGACGGGTGGAGGAAAGGATGGGTTTGCAAAGGAAAAGATCGCCACTAGCGTTTCCGTCGGAAAGAGTTAAATGATTTGGGAGACAATAGTTGGAAATGAAGTAATTGGACGTATTCGTGTACCTGATGACGCAAAAATTTCTTCTGCGGATTACTGTCGACTTTTTGAATTAACTTTTTTCCCATGGCTTGAAAGACATACCACTGCAAAACAGTCGCAGGTTGATTTTTCAGCACGACAATGTTTCGCCGTATACTGAAAAGACAAGACAAGTTGTCTTGTCCTCACTGGGCTTCAGTGGTAAAAGTTTGATGGTGTGGCCTCTTATTTTCACCCAATTTGAACCCAATCGAAAATTGTTGGGGAATTCTAAAGCAGGCTTCTTGCGAGGATGGCCAGCAATATACATCCAAAGAAACTTATAGAAAATGATTAAGTCTAGTGCTGGCAAATCCTTTTATTTCAAGTAAAAAATCGGGAGATTTTGAGGACAAAAGAATTCAACTCATTTATCAAAACAAATTGGCTCCTATGTAAAGTGTTAAACTTTTTTTTTTCATTCTATTCCATTTGCTATCATGTATATTTTTGTCCATCACAAAACTTGCTTGTACATTAAAGTTTGTGCATAAAGTTTTCTGACCTTATTCAAGATTGAATTTTCGTTTCTAATAATTTTTTGCATAATTTAGCTAATACCGTTGTACGCCAGAATATTGAATAAATACTGTAACATTTATAAAATAAAATAATTATGAAGTAGACGATCATAAAGGAGGACGAGCATCAAGTCAATAATCCATATATCTATTAAAAGTATCAGGCTGTTACAAACAACAATGAAGACTTTATGTTTGACAGTTTTAAACTAATAGCGTAACACGGGATGCGGACTCCCATCCAAAGTTATCGAAGCGGAGACAGTCAATGCGTTTTAAGATCGTCTTGACGAACATTGGTAGAGACACCCTCCATAGCTAAGAACACTTCTTCAAAGAGTCACAAACTCTTAACGGCCAGGGCTTCGGAAGCCACAGTAATCCCAAGTTTTTTCTCTTCCGCCCCAACTAACTTAACGTCTCCAAGCTCCACAGATCTGCAGCTATAATTCCTGCTTGCAAGATCTTCTCTTTGGCTGCCGTTTTTCCCTCAGTCATCTAAATGATACTTACATAATGGCACTAGCTCATAGACCACCAGAGTGCAAGTCCTGAGGGCTCTCTGTGAATGGGCCTACTGGTCCGTCTGCTGTCGCCTTTCTAATCTAATAATATCAATATGAGAGCGGCATAAAGCAAAGTGGGCACAAAAGACAGACGTCCCAAAAGCCTAGTTGATGGCTAAAGTAAGTTACAGGGTCCTCCTTAGGTCGCTGTCTGCCATAACATAAAATGGGTGAACCTGCTCTGCCATAACCTAAAATGGATGAACCTAACTTAACCCCGTGGCACATCCTATGCTCCTTGAGAGGCCGGCCGCAGACTGTCCGCGTACAGCGCGGATTTAAATATTCTATATTGGATGCTTCAATCTGTTTAATACGCATATCTTTAGCTGCGAATTTCAACAGCACAAACAGCGTTACATAAAAGCTACTGAAGACTTTGATGCCTCAAGTTGCAATAGCTTTTTCTGACTTACAACAGTTGCAAGCTCCTACATACCAGTGGTTCTCATTCTCAACCTTTTCTCTTCTATGCGATTCATTTCCCTAGTGCCAGAATGGCTTACCCCCCGGTTCTGGAACTATCTGGAAAGGTGCATTCAAGATAATATGCAAAGAAATAGCATGAAGAGCCTTGAAGCCAACACTTGAAGTTTTCTAATCTGTTGCCCCGATTCCCTCTCTGAAGCCATGAACAGAGTCAACACCCCCCATATCCCGCCAGAACAACGACGACGACACCCTATCATTTCAGGCACGCCGCAGTATTCAGCCCAGTAGCCCTCCACCATAATTCAACTCTTCACGCTAAAGCAATTAAGAGCAATTATTTGCTATATTCAAAATAGCGTTCTTGTTTGTCGTGCATATTTGAGCTTCTATAACTTCCCTCTCTGTTTACCACGAACATTTCGGACGACCAAATTTAGCTGCAATTACAAATATTGCGCCAACTTCCAGTACATTTTTCCAGATGAAGTTTACACCGGCGATTGCAGTAAGGTAAAAACGATGGCAAACTTGCAGAAGGTAATTAATATAAATTATGAAATAAATTAGCGTAGATCTGCATGTGCTCAACGCTAATCCTTTCTCCAACAAAGTTTATCAAAGGGCTTAGCTCCGTTAAAAGGAAATAAACGCAGTAATGAAACTAGTATTGAACGATGTTGAATTTCTCTAGAAGCTATAACTTCACTATTACAAGAAGCATAGCGATAAGAGTTGTCGCTTCTAGACATGAGGCTGTAATGCTTCTACGGCATTCGTAGCAGCATTTTCTGATGAATTTACGAAATTCGGGAGCATAGCGATAAGAGTTGTCGCTTCTAGACATGAGGCTGCAATGCTTCTACGGCATTCGTAACAGCATTTTCTGATGAATTTACAAAATTCGGGAGTCCATTGTGTTAATCACGGGAACAAATTTTTACTATTATACATGACAATTCTTACTGAAAATAGCAAAGTTTCTACGGCAAATGTTTCTATTCGGCTGCACGTGATTCGAGTATCGGCACCGTATAAATTACACGGCTATAATAAAGAGCCATTAAACATTTATTGTGTGAATTAAAAATCTGTTTTCGCAATGATATCACTATTTGTGACGTTCACACATAAGCCGAATATATACATGTAAGTTCAATATGAGGCTAGTGAAATCTCTCAGAACAGTCGTAGCAACTCGGTACAGTTCGTACACAGTAATAGCAGTTTAGGCCTCGTTAACAAGTGAGTTCACTGCAATTCAGAACTAGAACGCCTCGGTGGCGTAAAACCATCACCTGCGGTTGGAGCAAATTTCATCGCAGTCATTTTTTTATGGGCAGCTAATCTTAGTTTTCTGGCATGGGTCACATCGAGGGCGAACCACCAGACTCCCTGCAAAAAATATGAACATTGCTCAACTCCTTCGACCACTTAATGGGTGACTAATATACAAATATATATTCTTATAACTGCGATAAGACGACATGATGCAAAAGGGAGGCATTATCGCGACATCTAAAAAAATCCGCGGGAATTGCTCCCAGTATTTAACTATCTCGAGAAATTCTACGGATCAGTTCCTCCGTCTTCTCGATAGTAAACGCGCGCTTAGATGCTGCCACCCACCTCCACGCTAGTACAGAAGTCCTTCCCAGTGAGCTCTCTTACCCCGAAAAGCTTGTGGTTAGGAGGCAAGGACTGGTTCGTCTAGTGTACTGTATTATAAGGGTTTTTAAGTGTTTTAAACGTATCTTAGGACATTAGAAGAACCAGACCTGCCCCCCTAACCTGCAAGGTTGGCGTTGTAAAAGCTCATTGTTGGTTAGATATTCGTTACTTAGCGACAATCTTTGATTGGCCTTACTTAGCATCAATCTTTGCTTGGCCTTACTTAGCGTCAATCTTTAATGACGACGCTAGAAAGGCCAATCAAAGATTGACGCTAAGTAAGGCAGTCAAAGATTGACGCTAAGTAAGGCCAATCAAAGATTGACGCTAAGTAACGAACGCCAACTACAGGCGGAAGTTCAATAACCTACGGAAGAGAAATCTCAGCCTAACGGCATTTTGGTAGGCTAACGGGAAAAATTGTCGTCCTAAACCTCGATCTATAAATATATATACATACAAATATATATACGTAAATCTTCAACGAAAACATCATCACCTCTCTCACTTCGTTCGCGGGTGATAAAAAAGACTAATAAGTTCACTGCAATTTAAAGAAAGAACCAGCGAGTTCATTGCAAATGCAAAGAAAGGAAGAATGGGAGAGTATCCTGTAGTATATATTCGACAAAACGAAGTACCCGGGCGTAGTAACAGCAAGCTGGGAAAGACGATGAACAGCAAGGCCCAAAACGGGTCCCTGGGACAAAGACTCCCATTAACATACGATCGACGGCAGAACTGAACTAACTTAACCTCATAGCCCGTCCTACGCCCCTAGAGAGGATGCAAAATGCATTAAATACTTCAATGCAACCCCACAGGATTCAGTATTCGGTTGTCTCAAGTGCAATCGACTTGTGGATATCACCTGAAACTCGATCCAAACCCGCAAGCCAAAAGTCCACGACTCAATTCCGGAAAGTTCAAACTAAGCAGGTTAGATGATTTCGACTGTAGTGTGCCAATTGAAGACACCTTTACTGTGCCTGTATTCCCAAGACCACCCCAGCTGCAGCCCTGCACTACCACCACATCTTTCTCCTCTTCCTCCTCCGTGTGACTCCAGGAGAGCAGACATATGGAGCTCGGGACACATATGAACCGATGGACAAAGAGACATAGGGACTCACAAATTCTAAATGCATTGGACCGCTTCCAAAAATACATGACGGGGCTGCCAACTCAGCCGACAAGGTGGCGCGACGTCTTTTTGCACCTTATTTACATTTCATTTTCACAATTTAGATCTGTAGTAAAAAATACTAAGTNAAATTCTAAATGCATTGGACCGCTTCCAAAAATACATGACGGGGCTGCCAACTCAGCCGACAAGGTGGCGCGACGTCTTTTTGCACCTTATTTACATTTCATTTTCACAATTTAGATCTGTAGTAAAAAATACTAAGTGGTGAAATTCCGCACGACAGCCTATGTAGGCAGCATGCATCCATCGCTACTCTACAAATGGCGTTCGAAAATTAATTTAAAAACAAGAGCACAAAAATTACATCTGTGTTTTGACCCACATATAAGAAACTGAGCTGCATAACCTGGACAGTTCTCTAAATGCGTATCAAAACCTATTAGCTGTGAAAAAATATGACAAGAAAATTAACTGTGCAAGCTGAATGACCACCTGAAAGTGCTGCATCTTCATCCAGCTATACTTTTCCACCAGCAAATCTTGGCCCTTACCGTGAAGTTACTCAAATTATTTTCAACATAAATTTGGGCAAGTCAACAATTCTAAATTGCGAGTAATTGTACCCACTCCCTCCTCCCCCCCCCCATCGCTGAGCTGGAAATATTTGGGAAGAAAGGGAAGGATAGAGGAAGGGGTGATTGGGAGAAGGGCAATGGGGCGGCATTAGAAGCGGTTAATTAATAATTAATGATTTACATAATAATACTAGATACGTACCCGCTGCACTGAACAACTTTTTACAGGCAGCGCGCACTGAGGCAACCACTCACACAGTCCACACAAGGTGAGGTCGCGTGTGGCCCGAGACACAGCGTACTTTGAGGGCAGCTGATGGTGACAGTGGCTACACTTTGTAAGGAAATGATAACTGGAGCGGGACACTGCTGCAGGAGAGGTGATAGAACTGCGGTAAGCTGTCGTTCAGCAGGTAATAGCAGCGGGAAAGTGCCATAGGGCGTGTCTGCCGAACACTGTAAAGGATTTAGTCCTGCAGAAATTATTCGGTTGTTCTGAAAATACTCTCCGTTTCGAGTGTACGGTCTAAAAACTTTTTATACCAACTATCAGAAGTGTTTAGGTAGACTTTGAAAATCCCAACAATGGGTGAGTACTTTTTGGTAAATTTTGATTATTTTCCTTCAAGATGCAATTGCAGACTATATGTATGAACAGTTACTTTCAAAGTAAAGAGATACCGTGAGCTCTCCCTGCGTACCTTTTTGAAGAAGGACGGAGAGTATGCAGGGCTTAGCAGCAGGACAGGTGTTTCCCTTGGTTGTCTGTCACACATTATTATCATATTCCTGCTTTCACCACCGCACCCACGTCATACGACATCATCCAAACAGCGAGACTCGGTTATTATGTCGCATCAGTATATCAATGTTTTTTCTTGGCACTCCTGCCGGAAAGTCTCACTCGGCCAAGTGCGCTACCACTGACGGGAAAAAGGCGCAAATCATCTCCAACACTACACGGCTCGGTTGGACGAATTTACTCTGTCATGCGGCAAAGTGCAAACGAAACGAGCAGACAGATGAAACAAAACACTCTGAGGAGAGTCCCTTCCGTAGACCCCACACGGGAGCAGATATGAGTCCCATCGATGGGATGAATCACTTATCACCATGTGGTGGCCCAGTTCGCGGAACGCAAGGGGAACTATAGAGACCCTACGTAACCTAACAAACTAACCTTCTCAGCAGAAACTGCGGCCAGCTACAACATCCCCAACTGAGAAGGCACTCGGGACAGCCCTTTGTTGGCCTTCATACTTCACACTGTACAAACGCATGTATTCCTCCGGTGTCTATAGGAGATTTTAAAAAGCTAGTAACCGCCTGTAGCTAAACTGATCAAGGAATATTGAAGTCTTGTATTTTCAAATTAGAACATAATTTAAATGGTTCTAACTGTGCCTTCGCACAAGGGGTTGCCATTGTACAGCTGGAGCATACTATTTTCTCTTTCTTTTTCATTCCACCGACAGTTCCCTTTGGTTAAATTATTGTACACAAAACAGACGAATATATAGGCTTCATAGGATAGTTTTAGTGATGACAGTATCACTCCGTTTATATTTAAAACAACCAGACCTGCAGGGTTAGAACTCTCCTCTTGAAACGATATTTTTTTGGTACAAAATTTTTCCGCTGAAGATTGACAGATGGTCCGAATCTAGCTGTTGATAAATATCTGTACCGGCAGCTATTTTTGTCTTTCTCTTTATTCTGCTGTTCCGCAGCGTAAATATTCAAAAGATTTTACAGAAGAAATGCATGCATGTCCTTTTTTCTGTACTTCAAGTGAGTCATGGGTGCCACACGTTACATCTTCCCCATACTTACAGAACATCACAGCCAAAGTAGATTTGCTGCATTCAATTCATTCATCTGGAAAAGCGAGACCCTAATTGTACGTGAAGCACTGCAGTCCTATTGCGCTTTACGACAATGAAACAAGCAGCCTCAATGGCATGCATAAAGGAAATACCCTGACTTTGTATCGAGAAAATCATAGCATATCACATCTTCCATAGTCTCCCAAGTTTCCACCAAAGAGCTGCCCTTTCCAAGAAAATGGAGACGACTTAAGCAGTTAAGCGTTCCCGTTCACAACCGATTATTGACACCTGGATTTCAAGATTTTTCACCTTAAAATCAAATGACTTTTATCGCCGAGCCGTAAATGATCTCAATAGGTGAGCAGTTTCGGCCCTGCCACATGAGCACAAAAGGCCGCACACAAGAAGACATGCGGCCCTTTTGTGACTGGGCTGCAAGCGGCCACAGAGGCCCACTTCATGTGATCATATGGACTGATGGTGTAGCGATCAATGCATGGGTACTTGGGAATCATACTTTGTCTAATTAAAACCTCCTCGGAGTGATTTAAAAAAAAAATCAATAGCTATCCGTGAGCAACCAAGACAATGAAGCTGCCGCATACGCAGAACGTAAAAAGAATCAAAATGGGAGCGGTTTAAAAGATATTATCAGCGCCGAAACAACGTGCGGGAGCACGTCATATTTGGCAGTTACAAGTACTGTTTTTGGTCACAGTGTTGGTTTGAAGCTCACACTGTTGCACTAAGTTCGTAAATCATTCCGAAAAGTATAACATATTGCAATAGACGGACCACGAGACCCATCTCCAGTGAGGAGTCAAGACCTGGGCTTTCGTTCACACAAAACTATTACATGATGGTGAAGTTAATTAGTTCACCCTAGGTAAGTACATGCACAGAAATTTTGCATACACTACATTCAACTCATATGTAAAGTATCTAGTATATCTGTAATTAATAAACAAAATCCGCGCAACGACGCTCCATAATTAATTTCACCGTACGTATTTTTACTTGCTGGGTGTCTTAAAAATATGTTGAATGTTCAATTGGCTGCTGTGTTTCGGTATATAAGATACATTCGCAACCCATATGGGATCTATTCTTTTGTTAGATGCCTATTGAAACAGCAGCAAACTGAAAATGTAACATTTTTTAGACACCCAGTATATTTGGAGAAACTGTCGTACCTGCCGACGGTATCGTAAGAAAATACAGTGCATCAATACAGCTTATTTACTTGCAAAAAGCTTGGATATAGCCATATATTTTTCAAAACAGCGGATAGGTTCGTAGTAAATTTCATTCGAGTTCATCAAAGAGTGTAAGAAATAAATGACCGTAGAGGTTTGATCTGCTCTCTCGATGCTCCCGTGCTCTTTACGTGCAGAATCGACCAGAAAAAGAAGCAGGTTTCAATGCAAATGAGTTAATTTCAATCATAAAAAGCTCTTATCGAAAGCAAAGAACAAACTCCAATAAATTAGAGGAGGTATCGCCGCCAGCCCTCCGTCGAGCGAAGGAAAGGCGTAAGTTTTTGAAGCCTCTCATTTTCGTCGGGAGTTTTTGTCTGCAGCGACGAGATCAATTAAATTAGGGAAAAGTAAGAGCTTGAAACCCCTAGCATCTCACCCGCCCCCAACTCGCTCGCCCCTCTCGTCCCGTATAGGCAAACAAAATCCAGCGTCGTCCTTTCGGCGGCTCTGAACAGAGCGCCCTCGCGAGACGTCGTGTTATCATTACTTGTCCTTTATTATTGGGCATAGCTGTATTACATAGCGAGCTCACTTATTAATGTACCTCAGCTAACACATGTGGCTGTGAGAATCAGATGAAATATAGTGTAGGTACAGTACCTAGTTCACACAGAAAACTGTAGTTTGGGGAATCAAATAACTCAAAACGAAACTCTTTGAATTTTGTGGCTAAAAAATTTAGGTAAGTGTGCTGTGTTTATGACAAAGACCTGTCGGTTTTGGTCCTCTCAATCAAATGGGATAGGTTATGTTAACTAGTAAGTTATCTGCATGTAATCAGTACACTAACGAGGATTTCGCCTCGACTTTTAGCTCTCGAACTTGGACGACTCAAGAGAATGTACATCGAAGAACTACCATAAATGGAAGAAGCAGAGCTGCTTCCTGGACAGAGAGTAGGACAAATGACACTTGTTTTCTTGACCTTCGAATTGGAACGTCAAAACTCGAAGGTGGTCAAATGTACTTCGAAGCTATAAGTTATCACGAAAATGAACGTCGATCTTCGAATCGAAGCAGCAGATCAATACATCCCACTTGCATCAGTCACGGCCACGATAATGAACATTTGAGCATAAGCATAACCTAAGGAAATGCTTGAAGGGTGACAGAAAGTCAACCGATAAATAGATACTAGAGAGGTAAATACGCAAGAGCCTGAAAATTAGCCATAAAAGTAAATAAAGGTAACCTTTAGCCCTTGCTTATTCAGGGGGCATACGACGAACTTAACGCCATTGGGTTAGGTTCGTTAGGTTTGCCAATTTTATGTTATGGGGAGCAGCGACCCAAGGGGAACCCTGTAGGTGCCACCTTAGCCAGGCCTTCGGGAAGTCTTACCTTCCTTCCACTTCCATGCTCCTACAGCTGTTACTTTCGCTCGTTTTTACTCTTCTTTCCAGACTTGTTTTTCCCATGAGCGTTGATCCTGTGTGGGGAAACCCTCGTATTTATCGACCCTCGCGTCTTGCTCTGTTAGATCGCTTTTGTTGTAGAAACGGAGGCTTAAAATACTTAATAAAATTATAAGTAACGCTTTGCATCTTCCTGCAATTGCTATGCTCCCGCTGAAAGTGGTAGGTTAAGAAGTCGTATTCTTGTTCTTGCTGTCCAGCTATTGGCTACTGCAGACTTAGTTTACATTATATTTAGAAATTCATAACACCTCCGTAACACAACACGGTGCTACTCAAGAGGCAAATGAAAGGGACTTGTAACATGTCACGATATAAACTACCCCATACAGATGATGTAGTAGTTGCCAGGCACACAGGAATATAGAGAGACCTCTTTTCGTCTCGGTGATTTTGCTTACGAGTGCACATATCAGAAACGAAAATGGTTACAAGTCATAGATATCATTAGCTTATGTTGTTACTATTATGGGACCACTAATGAAGGCAAGAACGAAGACAACACACACACACAGGAACAGAGATGTGTAACAGCACTCTTTGTGACGTGTCAAATACATTATTTGACAAGCACTATCATGCTGCACATGAAGTCGGCATGAGGATGACTGTACGGCTGACACGAGTGCATCAAAGGAAAATAAGCTGCGTCCGTGGACCAAATGAGGCTCTGCGGGGACATGGTTCAGTTTGTGTCGTGACAGGAGCGAGTCCCGGCGTGGTTTGGCTACCGACGGCACAGCACAGGCAAGTAACACACTATCCTGACATGATTTGGTCAACCGCTGGGCTACTTGTAGAAGTGCGGTAATCATAATCCTATTATAAAAACATATACGATTGGAGAACAAAGTTACTGTATGTTGGTATGTTAGTTCAAGTCTGGCTAGTCACTGAAGAATTGTTTCCAGAGATGAAGAGGAAGTTAGTACATCGATAGAAACGAGGAATCAATGTACATACGTTTTCCCAAACAGAACCAACTCGCGTATAGGAAAAACAAGCTGGAAAAGAAAATGAAGCAAAACAACAAAAGCCATCGTCAGCAAGCGTATGAACTAGCTATAGGTCGGAGTAATTTTTTTTTTTTTTACATCCGCGGATGCGGGTCTTTAAGCATTCTGACATCCGCGGATGCGGGGGCAATTGCGGATGTTACCATCTCGACATCCGCAGATGCAGATGTTCAAAAGAGGTGCGGATGTTCCGCGAATGCAGATGCGGATATTCGTCCCACCACAAACACACACACAACCCCTCTCCCGACGGCGGTTTGTACAATACTTAACAGAAAACTTAGATGGTGCTTTCTTGACAGGGACAGCGCTTGTATACATTTCAATCCAAATAAGAATTTGCAGCTTCCAGCACTACGGATGAGTTTAGTGTACAGTGATAGACATGCACATCCGCGCCTCTTTTGCTACGGATCTTTAGCGGATTTTTCAGTTTTTAAATCCGCGAATGTAATAGCGGATGTTACCATCTTAGCATCCGCAGATGCGGATGTCAAAAAAGGCGCGCATGATCCACGGACGCGTATATTCGCCCCGTCACTAGACTATGAACATTGAAGGAAAAGTGGGCACGAAAGAACGACTTCACCAAGTACTTCAACTGTGGCTGGACTTCACCTCCGTCGAGGAAAAAAAAAGCGCAGCATCGACGTCCATTGAATAGCCTAATAATACACAGTTGTAGGTTGCCTTCTGGGCTTCACTGAGTCACGCTCTTAAAGATTTAGATAGAAAGAAATTTAAGGCGAGATACAATGAAGTTTCAGCCCTGAATTACGATAACCAATATAGTTTCTGAAATACATTACTGCATTTTCTGATTCACCACTTCACTTTGAAATGTATCTTGATGCATCTTTTTTTCTTTTTGTTTTTGGGCTTGGTAGACGAAAGGCGTTATCTCTGACAGATTTTTTTTATGCTGACATGCAGAAGCTATTTTGCTTGCATTTAGCCGAACTTCGTAGCAATTAGAGAGACTCAGTTTATGTTGGAATTTTCGTTCGTATCGTGCATAACGCATTTCGCTTACGTTTTCATTAGCTGACTTCTTCGTGGCAGTTCAAACTTCAGGCTGAGCCGAGGCCAAAATATTTTTAATTTACATTGCAGCCAAATTTTGCTCATGAAGGTTCAACTATCTGCTGGTATTCTGGGTCCAGTCAGCACTGAGCATTACCGGTGAATTCTTTTGATTGACCTATATTTTCTTGGTACTGCTCGATTTTCGAGCATTTACAAACTGATATTCGCGCTTTTATACCTGCAGGAGGGAAATTTTCCTCACAAACACAGACAGCACAACTATCGTTACTTTTGGAAGATCAAACCTGGAGGTATGAGGTATATTTGTTTTGACAAAATCTGTACTGCAATCCGGATAACCTAATTACAAAATCATTGTCATTTTTACGGCCTCGTACGTTCGTTCCTATTATATTAAATTATGCTTGCAGTCGTCTGCAACCTGGTCTACTTTCTACCTATCAGCTTTTAATGAAACGCAAAAAGATGACTCGAGTCTTCAATTAGGCCTAATTTCCACCTGTTTTCTTGAAGCGTTACAAAAATGGATANTAAATTATGCTTGCAGTCGTCTGCAACCTGGTCTACTTTCTACCTATCAGCTTTTAATGAAACGCAAAAAGATGACTCGAGTCTTCAATTAGGCCTAATTTCCACCTGTTTTCTTGAAGCGTTACAAAAATGGATAACAAATGAACAAATAAATAACAAATACACTGATAAGCATTGCACTTTATTATATTGTATATTCTAAAGTACGCTCGTCAAAGTCTGGACACATGTCCAAAATACTGAAGTCTACATTTCTAATGGAATGATCATTATATACCGAACTATTTCTAATAGCTACCACAATAATTTGGAAGGTGAGATGGCAATTAGGTTCTAAATTATATTCCTTTATACTGAGATACTCCCAATTCCCGTTTTATTTTGGTGTCACCTATATAGTACTAGAGGGCCCAGCCGTCATAAATGACGGCAGAGACTTAGAACTTCACGAAACCCCCGTTGTTTCCTGTGCTTAATTTTTACTTCTCGGAAGGCTTCTTAAATGGAAATTCTGCATTCAGCCTGGAAAACTGACATCTTCCGTAGCACCTTTGAACATCTACGAACAGAGTGATGTAGGCGAGCTCAGATTCCTCAGCTAGAGTTCCCTCTAGTTTCTTAATATCTTACTCCCATAGAGCATGAAAAATAGTACTTAAGAAAAACCCCTGTTGTTGAAAGGCCCGGCCAAGCCGTGAAATTTTCACCTGTTTGCTATGCCCTTGAATTTCTACATATCTTATTCCCATTCATCGCATCGCTACGCTCTCAAATTTCCAACTACCTTATTCCCATTCATCAGATTTTTTTTCTTGTTTCTTCCTATCTTATTCCCATAGAGCGTGACGCGTGAAGGAAAGATGGACAAACATTAGAGCAAGCAAGCGACCAACAACTGTGTTTAATTATACAGTGGATAAGTGGTCTCTGCATTCTGTCCGTACTGATACTTAAAGACAGCAAGAATCTACAGAAGGTGGCAATGGGTCCTTAAGTTTAGCAAAATTTTGTGCCCCAAAATCTGCATTAAAAATTATTCTGAACATCATCTGAGGGAAGAATCTTTTTACAAGAGCTACAGCTTTTCTTTTTTAAGAGGAGAGCATGATATTCCGAAATATGGCAAAATCATTGAGATAATCCTACGTTCAACAGTTAGAATAGTAGTTGTAGTAGTATAAGATAGGTTTAGCCACCCTAAATAAGTACTAAGCTTTTCTAAGAATGGAAGGGACTACCTAGCCTATAGGATGTCGATAGTCACGTGGAACCCATGCATAAAGGTGTTCCCAAACATGCAAGAGCAACGCGCAGGGGTACAGCGAGTCGGGAAAGGATAACAAAAGCACAAACAAAAGTTATACAAGTTGAAGTATGAAATCGGAAGGAAGTAAAATGGTTACGAAAGACAGACATCTCGAAGGCCTAACTAACGGTCGAGGTAACCAAGCTACAGGATCCCCCTGAGGGCACTGCTCCCCATAACATACGATGGGCGAACCTAAACTAATCCATGGGCCTATGACCCATCCTATGCCCCAAGACGGGAAACAGAAATACGGAAAGAGTTATCAATAAAGTATCTGGGGTAAAAGTCTTCAAGTAGCGAAAGTTGAGCAGTGAAGTACCAGAGCAAATACTTAACGCCCGAATAATCAAGCAAGCTGTAAAATTAAACTTCATAGCTAAGATAGAGAGAGGAGAGGATCCAAACTCAGTCCCAAGTTTGAGAATATCTTTTTCCCAATCCCAAATTCAACAATTTCGAAGGTGTTGCATTAGATTAACTAATTTCAACACCTCGGAAATTTTTTAGCCATAAAATTTTCATCAAAAATAATTTAGTAACAACACGTCACCGCTGTTCTCTACATTACATCAGCCTCTCGAGCCAATACAAGGTGCAGCAATGTTCAACACCTACGTTTACTAATGTGCAGACATAACAATTAGATTAGAAGGCCGGCGGTAGACAGACCAACAAGCCCATTTCTAGAGAGCAACCAGAACTAACGCTTCGGCCAGCACCAACAAGGTATCGCGAAAAAATAAGACAGACCGGACAAACTCCAATTTTCGGGTTAGGAGAAGACTGCACTGCGGCGACAAATTATAGGTTTCTATAGTTCTGCTTTTAGTATAAAAGGGTATATTTAAAAAAATGAGGCCGCATTTCACGCAGGGCGTAACAGATAAACGAAGACAAGCAATTTTGCAGCAGTTAAACGAAAGTGGAGGTGGAGGCGCGAAGCTTGGGATTGGATTAGCAATGGATTAGGTACAGTGACCTACGGTACCATGGCAGTCCATCTTACCGCAGTAAACTTATTCATTTCCTAATAATAAAAATATGATGACAAAGAACTTCGTTTCATACTTCCTATTTTTCTGCTCGCGGTGGTGATTCTGCTAGAGAGGATATAGAGCACCTGCATACCTCCTTGATATTCCCTTTAACGTAGTGAAAGAGCAACAGCAGTGAGTGCAGCCACTGCCTCTGTTTACAAAGCCAGCCTAGCATTCCTTCTTTCTGTGCAGCATGACGAGAATAAAAAGAGAAATAATAAAGCAGAATGTCAGGACCCATTATTTAATTTAAAAGGAGCTGCCATCACTCACTGTTTGACTCCCCTACTGAGCACAAATCAAATAGAGGAGAAATACTCACAAAGTGAGCACACAAACGTGCTAATAACATGCGTACGATTGAGTCAAGACATTCGTTCCTCACCAAAGCGAGTACAAAAAACTGCTAATACCATGCGCCTAAAGGCCCGATACGCACCAACACCAGAACTTGAAGGTATAGGGAAATGCATGTGGTTATACGCCCTCAAGGGCGAGACGAACAGTTCAGCCCAGAGAAACTGAGCTGCAAGGTGTACCAGAGCGACACGGCCGGCAATGAACTCCGCAAACGTCCATAAATCAGGCCATAACAAGAGATATACGTACTGAGAGCATCGTATTACCGTAATTCAGTTGGCCAAGTCCCCACTCGAGAGCCTCACAAGTTCGATAAACATCACAGAATTTAGTGATCCGGTGAGAACCCTTCCATAGAATTGGATCCCTTAACTGTATTGGGAGTCGATCCCACCAGAACTTCGGGGCCCAATAAAAAGCAAAACAGAAAATGCGACGCCGCCAAATTTAACCGCGCCCTTCTGGCCAATTTTAGAGCAAACACCATTGGTTACGGAAGGAATTACAGCGCGCACGATCACTGGAAAGCTGATCCGGGTCTCCAGGGACAACGTTGTTCTTGCCGAGGCACAGAGCTGCAGCTAAATGAACACCAAATAGAAATTTAATGCGGCTCTTCTCAAATTATAAATTTTAACATTGCAAGATTAAAGCACTTCTTGAGCAAATCTTTTATCGTACCGTACTTAATTCTCGCTCACTCTTAAATTAAATTGGCTTAGAAAATTTTGCCGTGGAATTACTGGTATAGCACAAATCCGAAGAGAACCGCCAACGATGAAACTTTGTATCCAACTGCAAACAGATTCCGAATAACTGTTGTGCAATCAATACACGTTCAGTCTATAGCACGGTTTAAACAGCTGTATTTCTGCAGTGAGATTTATTAATTATGATACAGTAAGAAAAAAACTGCTCATCAGACGACGCACAGCTACAACTGAAACGACAATGAATATAAATATAACACAATTATTCGCACATTAAACCTTTTTGCAAGTTCACAGCTTTCACGTCCGTGAGTGAAAACGTTAACGCTCGTGTCGTATTGGTATTCAAGTTAGATTGACATCAACCGGAAGTCTACAATTCTTTTCAGTTTATTATTACTATTGTCAACAACACAATACCTGGCCCTCATCGTCGGATAACGTCCCTTAATAATGTTACATGTAACAGTTCATTTCCGTAACTATGTGACAACGCTTACACCCAACGAAACTTAATTTTCACTTAGGGTGCCGCAGTCCCTCTCCCTCCCCACTTGCTGTACCAATCGATATAATGGCATTGCTTAATGTAGTGTCACCCGTCAGGGCGGTAGTTGCTAGAATGAGCAACTTAGTTCATATCCGCAGCTAGCTACAAGGAGACAACATTCATGGGGACAGCTGACGTGTGGTTTTGTAGTGTATACAAGCTAAGCAGACCCTTGTAAATTTAAATGTTGGAAATTACAAGGGTCCTATAAATGAAACGTAAGTAGTTTCGCTGTGTGCACGTCATCGTTCAGTTTCTGTTGGTAGCTAAAAAACACTGCTTGGAAACATCAAGTTAATTTTTTTTGCAGTGTTACCCATCAAAATCCATCGGATGGTGTAAAAAAAGATACGCACATATCTAAATATACATCCAGTCTACAGTGCAGAACTCCCAATGCAAATAGCATCGTTTATAAACATGATTTTCATTATAACGTCTTGCTGAAATGCTGTATGGACAAGAACAGCAGTAGCAACACATTAAAAATTATGGCTAATATTAAAACTACCACATGCGAGTCCTTTACATTTCCCCAATTTAAAAATACATCACCAATGTTACTGCGGCAGATTGTCCTACTATGATAGTTATCGAAGCAGCGCTTGTCTACTACTAATGGTATTATGTAGATAGATAGATATATATATATATATACCTTACGCTTCCGGTCTTCACTAATAAATTTGCACCAAATAAAAGAAGAAAAAAGAAGTCATAGCCATCTGTGATTACTAACATCTCCTAGGAACCCGCGCTGTCAGAAAATGACAGTAGGAAATAATTACTTCAACGAAACCTTCAATTGTTCTGTTATCGTGGTACCGGTGACAACGAAGTTCATATCAGAAAAACAGAAATATCGGTCACGACCAAAGCCCAAAGGGAAGAAGGTGTGGGCAGCACCAGTGGCCTATAGCGCACAACTAACTAATACATGGCATCTAACTTGTGCCAGCTGCTGCTCCCTAACTTTATGTCTGCCAAACTTGTAGCATTGGGGAAAACATACAAAGTTGGGACATACCTCGCTGGATCCATGATATCATCACGCTGCGTTACAAACACTCCAAGCACTATTCAATTGGCAGAAATGAATTTGACAGCGCGTAGACTCTACTCTACAATTACATATAAAGAAAACAATGCATCTTCTGAAGCGTTGTAGACTCTTACGCAGATATTCCTCGAGAAAGTAATTTTGCAAAAGTGAACTACGCACTCGTATGTTACATACCCTTAAGCCTCGTGCAGCATTGATTGTAAAGCCAGGAAAAGGAATGGACATCAAGCTTGTCAAATAAACAGTGGAATACCAAACACAAAGAGCGGGAATAACCAAGAAATAAAAGATGATTAGGGAGTTGATTACATACTCCGTGCCCTATACAGTACTGTATCTCTTGTGTGCGTCTAGATGAGACGTCTTTAGTACGTAAGCATTGTATTAACACTTAAAAAAAAGGTTGCAACTCAAACAGAAAAAGGTAGAAAATAAAAGCTTTTGTGCAAAACTAGTGCTAATATAGTTTAGGCACGTTCAAGTTTTAGCCTAAGGTTTTGAATACTGCCTCAAAGATCGCGAAGTTTTCACCACATGCAGCTAATAACATAAGAAAACTATAGGTTTACTGCCAATTTTAAGTATTTAAACGGAATGATGGAATATATATTCTGGAAAATGTTTTTTTGTGGATGGCGATGAAGTCAAAAAAAGAAATTCGATTCTCGAAATTTCTGGAAAAATTTTATGAAGCTAAAAGCTCTCCCTGCAGTCTGTGACCTTCCCAATGAATGCTCTGTTGCTTAAAGACCTTCATCCTTAATTAAAGGCATTCGTTTTTATTCTCATTCTTTTGTTATACCTTCCACAGCATGAGTTGGACAGGAGGTCGAATGTCTTTAAGGGTTATGGCAATAAGATTTTGATACTGAACCATTACCATTTAGCATTGCATCATCGGAAAGAAATGTTCCCTTACAAATCCTGAAAAAGACAAATTCTGGTACCTAGTAAGTATGGAAATAACCTACTTCGATTGCCAAAAAGACGAAAGGTCCTGAACTGTAAAAAACTTTTTGAAAATTATTTTGCAGTATGAAGCAAACAGTATTGTGGAGTCGAATGTTTCACGTCCAAGTCCAACTCCGACTCCCGGCCCTCCAATTTTTTCGGCTCCCACTCCTAGTCCTCCAGTTTTTCCTACTTCTACTCCTTAATACAATTAGCATTTAGTACGACCATTAATTTTTGTCCAGCTGCTTTTTAGCACAAAAACACATAGATTAAGCTAAACAGTTTTTTCTACCATTAGCACCATTTGGGACCTTACATTTTCATACATTAGTAATTCTATAATACTTATCACCCAAAGAAATCGTTTATACAGTCTTAGTACTGCATGCCAAAGATATACACCAGAATTAGCCGTAAGAAAATATTCTATTAGCATTTCTCTTGGAATCCTTTATCATTATTTGCTCTGTTTGGGACTGAAATTATCAGGATAGTTTATAAAATAATAATACTTAGCATTAGGTAAGACTCTGCTTGGACCATCTAAGTACTCACAGTCAAAAGCGAAAACATAGATTAAGCTTATTACACTACTTGTTCACATTTACAATATCTATAATTATTTTTGCAACTCAAAACCAAAAACTTTAAATGCAATTCAAAAAATTTTGTAAGCTGGTTCTTTGGAGTCGGGGTCCGGCTCTAAATTCCTCCGACTTTTAGAGCAAGTGAACTTTCGACTAAGACTCCCCCTCAAACTACCCCTCTCTCCCGACTCCGTAACCCTGATAGCAACAACCCACGTACGATTCGACCGCCCAAACTGTCTGTACCTGGTGAGCCTTCGTAGACTATCAAGAGTTTGCCAAAAGTGAAAAGGCTCGAGAGACCTTCTAATGTCATCTATAATATTAATAGCGTTGATCCTGCGCTCGCTCGTTCGTTCGTTCCTTCGTGTGTTACGCTCTTCAATAATAGATAGGGGAAAATTCAACTCATAAGAAGCTCCGATTTTCGCTGGAAGGAAGTTCAACCACAGCTGTTTTCTTTCAGCTCGGACTTGAAAAAAATTTCACTCAGTTTCAAAGCAAAGACATGAAGGTCATTTTGCACGTATCATACCTACCATGATACCAGTTTTAAAAATTATTAAATCCGGTCTGAAAAATTTGTACTGGAAATCGGACATTACTTTTCACCAACCTGATACTACATTACTGGAGAAAATGTACTTCCTCTTGTTGAATGTTCACAACGTAGGTGTGATTTTTCAAAAGATAACGCTTCTACCTACACCGCTGAAATGATGCAAGAATAGTTATAAGGCGCGAAAGATCAGTATTCTACAAGGCGATCGACATCGTCCAGTGAAATCAAATGATGTAAATTAGACAGAAAATCTCGTGGAAATTTTGCTGAGACAATCGTATGAAAACGGTAGACAACTTGGAGGATAAAGAGTGTTTATGGTTTATTAAACCAGTGCATGATCTATAGGCACAAGTTCTGCAATCCAAGGGAAATATGAATAAATGTTGCACATTTTGTTCATTTACCATTATTTGTTTTCTGTGGATTCCTTTCTGTACTACCGGTCTCAAAAAGTAAACTTCTTTACAAAGCTTCAACCACTCCATTGAATTTTGACGCAGTAATCAGAAAGCTATGCCAAAATTTAAATACATCGCATCTTTTTTGCTAATACGTAAGAAGTGTGCAGCAGTGCGCTAGAATTGGAAATTACTGCGTTATAGTTGGTGCACCTTTAGAAATTCCAAAAGCGCTGTCATTACATCTGATGCAAGGGCACATGATGGAGTTAAGGACAGCTGGCTGTGGACTGTAATTACTACATGATGTGGAAGTATTGAAGGGAAAACAAAAACAACAGCGCTCTCTAATGGTAGTAAGTATATCAGCGGCCAGCGGCGACAGTGAATAACAATGGGAAATTCTTACATTTTACCTTATAAGTACAGTTAGAACAACATTTTGTGCATTTCAATTAGCTAAATTCAAAGTTGACGACATGAAGGCTATGGCTCTACATGTGGTTATACAGTAGTGAGAATGAGGCGTATTGATCATCAACTCTTATAAAAAAAAGTACAACCAGAGGAAAAAATTATAGCAGTATTTACAGAAAGGCACAGAAATATCTGATATAGGGTTTATTTTACACTAATTTCATTAAGAGTACCCAGTACAACACCTTCAGCATGCGTTCAACAGGAGATGCTGTCGGTCGTGACTACCTATAAACACACCCCAAGTTGAAGGTACTCATCTACTGAACACATTGTGAATGAAGACATATTGAGGTGAGCAAATCTTGCGTTATAATTTAAATTCTTGCATACCTCAAATTTTCGCAGTAAATGATGTTTGGGTACATTCTAGGCATTCTAGGTCGTTTCGGTTGCTCGACATCCTAAGAGGGTAGGGGGGAGACAATAATCAGTCCTAGGTAGTACCAGTTGTTTCCACAAGGCGAGCATCATGTCTGCACCCTATCGCTCCATTTCTTCCCTAGCTACGGTTACAGCTCTATCCACATAGTCCACAGGAATAGGATTATCTGGCATTTTACTCCTAGGTCTCGAGAATATTAGGATTATTTTCAAGAAATCAAGGTTTGCTTTTTTACGCAGTTTTAAAATAAAAAGCATCACCAGAACCGTCACAATTGAAAACATTTTACTCAACTAAAATGCAATAATAAAATAATCAGTAAAATAAAAATCATCAAAATCCCAAACTAAGCAAACGTTTCGGGTCTTTGCCCATTTTCAGTACATCTGAAAAATACAATGATATAATTGAAATTCAAAGTTAATAGGATGCACAGCACTTATAGCAAATTGAAATTTGAATGAATATAACTAAAACATACTACTAGTTAACAAAAAAAAAGTAGATGGGCACTATTTTGATCATATAAAACAGATTTTTGCCGAAAGATGCTAAGAGATTCTAGGAGCCTGATGTCTGAACTATTGCAAACTGCTAAGGATATAAAATGATCTGATCGCACTAGGGAGCCATAGGCTTCCGCATGCTGGCGCACGGCAGAAAAGGGTGGGTGGGCTAACATGTTGCCAGTACGACAACTGCTCCCAGCATGATCTCAAATTCTCCTAAAGTGCGTACGGGTAATCGAGAGAGCATCGAGCGCAAGCAACGAGCTTGAATAACGTTTAGAACAAAATTTATAAACAAGAGATCTCTGCAAGCTCGGAGGAAGTTTATCGTTGTAATGGAAAAATGAAACTATAGTAAATTTATTTCACACCCATCACTCGTCGTGTACGACGTTGATTCAAAAAGAATAAATTTCTCCCGGATCGTAACCGTTCACACTTTGATCCGACGAAGTTCACGTTGTTATCCGATGATCACCAAGAGATACTGAGTAAATCTATTTGGACACTTCGTGCGCATAAAAATATTAAAAAGCTATAGGGATGATATTTGGTTGAAAAAAGTACGTGGTCGAGGCCTTTACTTGGAAAATTTCAAGATTTTGTGATCTTGGGCTGTAAATTCTTCGGGATAGATATATTTTGAAAAAAGTTTTGGAGGCAGCAATCTTCACTTGAAAAAATTGGTGTAGAGGATCTTCATATTATCCTCATTTCCACCTGAAGAAGACGTCGGTCAACAACACTACAACAGACAGTCGATACGTGAAGAAGTCGAAGTGAACGCCGTGAGATTTCGGTGTTTAAAAGGCTGACGAATAGAAAAAAGCGATGCTAGAGTGCTAAGTTTGGCGACTACCCAGTGGAAACGATTCGTAGGATTCCACAGGCCTTTGAAGACAGCGCAATGGTCATGTAACGACTCTATTTGTAGTACAACAGTTTCAAATATGGCTGCACATCAGGGGACAGTGAAGCACATTCTAATAGGTCCTCACCATGCAAAACTACGGTCAGGATCGACCGAGTAAGGGACCCTGCTGAAGTAAGATCGTTGATGCTCGGTTTGAGAACTAGCAGACGCAGAGGGTGTTTGAACCGGATCAGTTTATTATATTACGAAGGAATTGGGCTGCCGTCATTGTCACAAATGAAAAATTCTAAAAATAGACCAGCAGCTTCTGCAACTAGAAATTCTCACATACGAGCGATAGGATCGTCAATGTATAATACGCGTACCAGACAAGGTCTCGGTAACATCATTTGTGGATGCACGACGACAGAGCGGGGGGGGGAGGGTTCGATACCTTTTGGACTGATATGGAATTGGAGGAAACTGTCCTTCAGCCCAATATGTCTTGGTACACAATACAATTAATGCTTGCAACATAGGTTTTGACGATCTATTCGACCATCAATGTTCTCTGTGTCAGTGTATATCAGGACCGTTCCGTCAAACGTAACTGAATGGTAAATATCTTATATTACTGGGCAATATGCACAAAAACTTTCCTCTGTGACAACCCATCAAGACAGTTCTTTCTCTTATCAAGTATTAATCCCAAGCGCACGTGCGATGATATGTAACCATTATCTCTATTAACCCTTCGCACTCGCATATCGCAACCAGTCTCTGTGATTTATTACCGCCCGTATGGCTAGTTTCGTTTGATGCTAACTCTAACAAAACATTACTTCATGTACATTGCACAATTTTAATTGGCAACTAAACAAAATTCTCTGACGATGTAGTCACAGGGAGGTCAAATGATGCAAATAAAAAATTCAAGTAAGTTAAAGAAAACAAGAACGGTTAAAGAGCTACATTTACCAAGTTACCGAGTATAAACGAGACCAAAGTTGCACTTCAGTAGCATCTGAGGATATTATTAATTGCTACGTGCCGATCAAATGCGACGCACTCCAGCATGTCCAACAAGTTAGCGAATTATTACAGCGAATAAATTTATTGACGGCTACACGAGAGTGTCATCAATCATTTCAATCATGGACCAACGACGAGTGTAAACATGGCGGCCACCAGCAGCGCATCAGCTGAAGCTAAGGCTGTTTATCTGCTGTTTGACAGCACAGCCGTGCCTGGTGCTTGCTGAATTAAGCGAATTTCTGCTTAATTCTGCTGCAGAGGCTTGGGTTGAGGCTCAGTGCGACCTTCCAGGGATACTGCCTGTAGCAAATGCGAGGTAGATATATGTATAAGATACTTGTTCTGTCAGCCAATGGTTGCGTTAGGGCATAATAACGTAACGGGTACGACGGACAGGAACTAGAGCACTTGGAGAGCGCATACCTCCACCGTTGCCTTACGGCAGAACGGATTTTCACCAAGAGTTAATCATGTTTCTCATAACAAAGCTCACAATCCCTGCAAGTTTCATCAAGATCCGTCCACAACTTTTTGAGTTATCTAGGTGACAGACAAATAGATAAACTTGACAAAAATATAACCTTTTTGGCGAAGGTAATTAGTAGAATTGGTAGATAACGCTGTGACACAATCTGAGTCAAGCCAATTTACACCGCCAGAAACTCTATATGCAATCTTTTTATTTCTTCTTATAAAGCAATGAATTCAATATCGAACTAACTTTATCCACCTCAATGTATCTTGTTGGTAACAACTTTTCTACAGAACTGAAAATTTCAAAGTAGCAGTAGCAGATTGACAGTAACGTCGTCTTGAGGCTGGCTATTTATTCATTATACGAATCAGTAGCAGATACCTTCTTTCATCTCATTAACATTTCCAACTCCTATTCTCGTCCTTTAGAAGGAGTTTGCTACAAAAAAACAGCTCAAATCACTCCTCCTGTAGGATACAGATGCTAGCACTTTAACTATAAAACTGCATTTTCAGCACTTGCTATTGGAATGTCATCAAGTTAATGCTATTACCGATGGAATTTCTTTTATATAAGTGCCGCAGTCACATCGAAATATATTACATGCATGTCTGTTGTATTTTTCTTGTACCCTAATTACTACAAGCGAAAACAGCAGTAGACGGGATACTAAGCCGAAGCTATTCTCTCCAACCACTGCTCAAATGTCAACAATAAACTGCGCGGGTGCATGGATCTCTGTACGTCACAGCATGATGTCGGATGCTATTTTTTCCAAAATGACGATAATTGTTTTCAATCAGACATATCAGTTACTTTATTATTCCCTAGGTTGCGTGAGTATACCTGTCACCAAGGTTTCCGGTGCTTCTCATGGTAGAGTTTTTTTTTTATTTGTAATGTACACTAGCGATATGTTTTCCTCCTTGGAGAACAGTATGGTCAATTATGCAGGCAATACCACTTAAGTAACTGTGATTCCGGCCCCTGGCTTCCTTAATGAGGTTTCCCGGTCTTTAAACAGAGACTTGTCGCAGATCGACGCATGGAGCTTCTCATGGAGTATGAATTGAACGCTCATAAAACGACGTTTATGAGTATCACTCGGTCTCGTTACCGAGACCCTTACCTTCGCATCCCCTCCACTAGATACATAGCACTATTCTGCAGAGGTCAAGCTCTCTTGAGAAACATGGTGTCCTTTTTGATGAGCAGCTGGCGTTTGAGGTGCATATTAGGCGTCTGATCTCATGTGGTTTTAGTAAGGATTTGATTTGGCGTAAAGGGGCTTCTAGACTGAACGCGGCCCTGCCCCTGGCGCGTTTTCGCTGCGTCCGTCGACAAGCGGCGCGTCTGTTTTGCTTCTAGACCGAGAGCGAAATTCGGACGCCTCAGCTATGAGAAATCGGCGTATAGGGCGACTATTTTATTCAGCTATTGCTATTGAGCCCTGACGAAGCTATAGCTTCCGTACAAGTTGTGTTTGATATATACACGCGTTCGAAATGTGTTTGATCTTCTTCTGAGCCGGGTTGCGGTTTAGTGAATGACCAAATTATCAATTGTAATGCCGAAAAAATGTCTTTCACTGCCAAATTCCACTGTTCTGAGTGTCATATGCCAAACTAGAATTTTTCATTGCTAAATTGATTTTTTACTGCCAAATATGACCAAATTGGGCAGTGAAATATGCCAGCTAGCAGCCCTGGCACAGCACACAAACAAAAATAATCTAAAGAATCGGATGAACGCGTGGAAATGAAGCGTCCAAATATTAAACCTCTGCCGGACGCGCCCAACGCGCCGTACAAACGGATCGGAGCAAAACGGACGCCCGCGTCGTGTGTAGATACAAGTGCGCGTTTTACATAGCATTGCATTAAATAGAATTTTTCGGACGCTCGCGCCAAACTGATGAAAACGCGCCGCCGCGTTCAGCGTAGAAAAGCCCTAAGGTTCACCCTGTGTTTAGTGACGTTCGAGTTGTCCGAAGACGTTTCCATGCTTTTTTGCTTCCTTCGTTTGGGTATTATTCCCCTGTCTGGGTTCAGCTATCGCTAGTCATCTTCGTCTACTTCATTGACTTATCGGCTCTACCAGTCGGTTGTGTGCCCATAAAAATTTGCTAGACTTATGCCATTAACGGGAAGCTGCTTGCCTGTGCGTGTGCTATAAGTGATTCAATAATGTAGGTAATGAGTTATACTCCTCTGTTCTTGCTCCTAGTATCGTTGAACGGAGCACGTGAGCTAATTCCGTAGTTCATCCCTTTACTTTGGGAGCGGTTAGGTGTTCTATTCGTCAGTTCTTTCTGCGTTTCAAACCTTGAACGGTACTATAGTATGGAATTCGCTGCCGGGATGCGGTACATGTTTAGTCTTCTTGATCTGCAGGTGTTCAAGTCGGCCATAATATTTTTCGTAGGATTCTTTTTCTCCTTTTTCTCTTCCTCTTCAGTAGCACCTTGGGCGTCTTGGTGTTTATTTGTGCTTCATTTGATTTTCCCTTCCTTTGATACCCTAACGCGAAGCTTTAATGATAACAAACTCCAATCGAAAAAGCCTGCCGGAAAAGTGACGCATAAAATTAACTTGTTCTATCCTTCCAGTAGTGGTACTAAAGGTTTTACTAGCGCTTCAGTGGCACAATGCCTATATCGCCTATATCGCGCCTATATCCTTCCAGCATGTCACATTAATGGTTAGTTTAAGACACGTCAAATTACTACATGGTGAAAACATATCCGCCGCAATTATTGGAAAATATTATGATCATCAACTACAAAATCAACTGAAACAAGTGTACATAGCTTCCATCTTCCAAATCCATAACGGGACTTCGCTAATAGACCGAAGTTCTCGAGTGAGAAATCACCCTACACGCTACACAAAATGGTGAGAGAAGCTGGCAAGCTAAAGCGTCTACAGGCAGTGAGGCGCCCTCAGTTTTAGGCGATTATACCTGGCCTGGACTCGAATTGAATTTCTGCCATTAGGGCAGGAGGCTACCGAAATCCTGAAATAATTATGAGCGCCTTTTGTGACCATTAGCACACAAAGAGCCAATTAATAAAATAAGAGGAATGAGGTGAGAATTTCCATAGACTTTCAAAGATAATTTCTTGCATGCGCTCGCTGAGAGATCCGAAAACAGTCCAACATCTCACTTTCATGAAAATGTTGTTGCAAGTGGGGAGAGAAACCACGGGGTTATTATGATGCAAGAGCTCTGCGTATGGGCATCTAGATTGAGAAGAGATTCCAAAACTCACTTTGATAAAATTTTTATACGGGGGAGAGAAAAGTGCATGAACTACTGTGAAATAAGAGTTTGGCTTGTAGAAACGTCTAGAAAAGTAATGATTCTAAAGCAACGATTACCATGCGGATAATATTATTTAACAACAACCTCAATATAAATGCTTGCGTGAGCATGAAAAGAGTTACAAATGTTCCCAAGTGCTTGCCAGGCGGCGTTCATTTAAAGCCGCTCGGCGAATAAGATCGAGTCGGATAAGAGCCAAAGAGAGCCCGGTTGAGTCCCGCTGAAAGCTTCAAGTCCCCCGTCATGGTGGCGCTGAGGATAAAAACCCTCCAGTCTGCCAGTTACGCTCAAAACTCCTACGTTCAGGCCAGCCGTGCTAAAATTCCCACGATTTCTTTATTTCACACAACAAAATCCTTCTCTAGTGCCTCGATTTTTATACGGCAAAATCCGGCTCGTTCGTCTCAGCAAGAGGGAAGATTCCTCACGGTTTTTCGCTTTGTGTTAGAAAATTTTCCACATTTGGTCGCTGCCTGCCAGAAAATGTTCATTCGCCACTTTTTCATCCCACGAAATTCACGCATTTGGTGGCGGGTCACAAAGGCTGGTCCTTGGTTCCATTTTACCGTTCCTGAATTGAAACCCAGGACGGACTCTTTGAACTCGCTTATCGATTCTACACGTACATTAAAAACTGCCTCAGTATCAGTACAAAATTGAATCTTTCGGAAAAAGGTAGAGCTTCAACGACAAATTAGCAAACAGTCACTATTCTCAGCTTTAGTAGTTAACGCTAAGCATAGCCGAGTGTCAATTTTCTAGTTACAGTATTCCAGCCATTTTTGTGAAAAACTTATTTGATTTGGTGCTTTGCGGTTACAGTAAAAGACCAACTATATTGTAATTATCAGAACTAAAAGAAATAAAAAATGTCTGCACTATAGACACATCTGTGATACAAGCAGGTACATTACCACGTTTCAAGTTCTTTATAAGTACAGCCAATGGCAGTAGGGATAGCGCTGTACCCAGTCTGTACAACTCATACGATCAATTAAGTAACACGATTTTCACACACCTACGGTACATATTATATTCTAAATAACTACAGCATGCGACAATACACGCTTGCTAAGTTTGTAAAAACCTTCCAGGCAGTGGTTGTTCACGGATACAGTATTCGGTCACGTGATGCTGTATTGATATTTACCTCTGCCAAGGAGGTTGTTTTCGTCGTGTTTGTCTGTCTGTCTATTTGTCTGTCTGTCTGTCACCAAGATAACTCAAAAAGTTTTGAACCGATTTGGATGAAATTTGCAGGGATTGTTAGGTATGTTAGGAGAAACAGATGATTAACTTTTGGCTATGATATGCCCATCCGTTTGTTTGTTTGTTTGTCTGCCTGATTTTTCTCA
The DNA here is from genome assembly GCA_001587735.2 of Parhyale hawaiensis. Taxonomy (NCBI): domain Eukaryota; kingdom Metazoa; phylum Arthropoda; class Malacostraca; order Amphipoda; family Hyalidae; genus Parhyale; species Parhyale hawaiensis. Next base: position 3,089,954 of record LQNS02278147.1, on the reverse strand, counting down.
GTGCTATAACTAAAAACGTTATGGATGGATTTTTATGAAATTAACACGAATTGATAGGTATATAACAAAGAGCAAATGACCAAATTTTGGTAATGATCCGTTAGTTCGTTCGTTTGTCACTGTTTTGAATTTTGTGCTTATTAGCACAATAACTCAAAAAATAATGAATGGATCTTTATGAAATTTATATGGGTTGTTAGTTATGTTGAAAGACATAGATTATTAAATTTTGGTGCAGATCGGTTTGTTCGTTTGTATGTTTGACTCAGGTTTGTCATAACGTTTGTTAGCAGTATAACTCAGAAAAGTTATGACGGATCTTCACGAAAATTGCACAAGCTGTTATTACTATCAGAAGACACAAATGATTAGATTTTGGAGTCTATACAAGGAAAATCATGGTTTCAGAGCCAATTTGAAGTTTTTCCTACTGTTGCCTCGCTTGGCGGAGGTATGCGCTCTCAGAGTGCTCTAGTATTATGTAAATTTACAGTACTTTAAGCCACTAATTTGAGGTTCTATAAGAAAGGAAAATATAGAGCACATGGCATGCCATTAGAAACGAGGAACACACGCAAGAGGGTGTTCCCACTCTGAATCAACGCGCATGGGCACCGCAAGGCTGGAAAGCTGAGAATAACAGAGAAAAGCATCACCAGTAGGAGTATGAAACTAAAAAGAGGCAATGGGGCACGGAGGAAAGATGTCCCATAGGTCTAGCCAGCTATGGCTACGGTAGGTAACCTATAGGGTCCCCCTGCATCGCTGCATGGGGTCGTTGTTCCCTATAACATAACAGGACGGGGGAGCTTCAGTCACTAATGTTGTCCCTTAATAGCGATGAAATGACACCTAAATGACCTAAACAAGAAAGAGGGAGGTAATATATAGGCCTGTGAAAACGTTGTAATAATAACCTAGGAAAACTCTAACTGTGGTTTCTTTAGGCTCGAAGAGTCTCCACCATCTGAATAGGATATAGGTACTCATGAGTAACTTTACACTTAATTATTTACATCCAATGGATTAGAGTTACACGGCAGTAACTATTTAGGGCTTACTGTCGCCACAGAACGTAGCAAAATACGCGACATTCTGGCATGAACTACTGCTACATTATTGGACGAAAATGGACCGATGGTTGATGATCAAGAGATGAGCGAAATACGTACTCTAGTCAGCCGTCATGTACCAGAAAGTTTTTAGTAAAAAGACCAGTTACTCCGAAATTGATATAATAAAAGAAAGTACTTGACAGATTTTGAAGTCACAAAACTAACAATGAACTTGGCGGAAACAGTGTTTTTGGACCAGATGATGTTTCTACAAAAATCCTCAAAAATGCATGTGCAAGCTAAGTATTTCTTATCCGCTTTATCTTCTGTGACGTAAATTATTGCACATGGGCTAATGCTAAGCACTTGTAAACATGCAATCATTACTCTAAGCCCAAAACTGGAAATAGCACGGATCCAACTAACTACAGACCTGTCTCATTAACCAGCCACGTCGTGAAAACGTTCAAAAGAGTGTTCCGCGAACACTTACTGGTGCGCCATCAAGAGAGTAATGATCTATTCACATCAAAACTTGGCTGTCGATGTAAGTGTTCCCTTAATTCACAGCTGCTGGAACATTACGTACGATTCCACTGTAGGATCGTTGTACGAAGAGAAGAATGTTGACGTAATATACGCGGATTTGCTAAGGGTTTTGATAAGGTTGACCACGGAATCTCAATGCTAAAACTGCCCAGTATAAATATTTGTGGAGAATGTCGTTGATAGCTTCTGACAAATAGAACCGTCTTCAAGACTGCCGGTACTCAGCGGAGTACCACAGGGCACCGTATTTTCACTCGTACTGTTCTTTTCATGATCAGTGACATGGGGTACGGCAGCAACTATGCAGTCCCGTCGTCATTTGCTGACGATACACGAATATTAGTTGCGGTGCAATCAGTGGAAAACGTGTTCGTCCGTCCAACGAGATTTGGAAAGTAACTGCCAATGATAGGTAAAAAAAATGCCATGACTTAATGAAACAAAGTTTAAGCTACTTATGTACAGAAATTATTCAATACTCTGTTTCTACGGCAAATACTTTTAGAAATGGACATGAAATTGAAAGAAAAACAGTTTTAAAAGATAGTTGCGAGACCGAACGACGACGCTACCTTTGAAGATTATGTAGCTAGAGTTATCGCTGTGAGAAAGAATGGGAATGGATAGGGTTGACGAACTTTCTCGTGACGCGAAGCAAAGGTGACGCTCACTCTATGGAAGTAATTAATTCTACCGGGTACTGTTCTTCACTTTAGATGCCGAGTGCGGGACAAAAATTAAAAAACTTCAAGCTATTCAATGATGGTTCACTGCCAAAATTCGAGGCATGCTAGAGTACGATTACTACAAATGACTTTGCTGTCTCCAGCTGTATTCAAAATAACAAAGATTTGAGCGCTTCACAATCATGTAAGTTTGGAAAATTCTGGAACGTATCACTGTGAATGAACGGATTACCGGCAGGACTTGTGATGTAGGTATTCCAAGCAGAGACGGTGGCAAAGCCGATAGACAAATATTCTAATAACTTCACTGGACGAGCAGCAAGTCTGCTTAACAAAATGCCGTGACATATCCGAAACGCCACTGATAAGAAAGTTACAGAATTAAAAATGCTATATTCTCATTTTTAATGATACCAGAGAAACCACCGGTCAGCGGTTACGTGCCCTGTGGAGATAATTAGCTGCCAGCTCTCTTTTGTCGCTAACTGGCCTTACGGAAGAAACCCAGCTTAGTGACTCCACACACGTGGGGTGACGTGGAGAGCGTCACCTGGCCTTCGTCCAAATATTCACAAGGTAAGCTGCCATGAATTGATGAAAAGAGCAAAGGCTTTGATAACGATGCAAACAATATTGAGATAAATTTAAATTTATTACTCTTAAGTCAGACTAATAATGCATGCATTAATAATACAGAACATATGAGCTGACTACAAAATATGTCGCAATATTTACTTGTATTTCAAAGAATTTCAGTCAAATATACAAAACAAAGGCTAGTTCCTTGGTGCCGTAGCAAGGAACGCAGAGACCTGTCGCGAGTGCTTCAAGCCTTTTCTGCTGCCCTTCTGTCAGGCGATGAGAGATTCCTGAGTGTGGCAGTTAGGTGGCAGCGGCATGAAAGATGGTGCCATCGCGGTGCCGGTGGCAATGGGTGATAGTGCGGGCGGTAAGATTATGGCGGGGGTGGTGAAGGCATGCTAGTGAAGGCGCCATGGTGAAGAAAACTTTGAGGTCTACTCGAGCGTCACTATTTGGTGAACACAACGGCAAGTAAAACCAATGGAGAAATTCTATCCGCAGAAAAAAAATGAAGCAGAGCGGGCATAGAAAGAAAGCCTATAGCTAAGGGTAAACTAACATGCAACATGCTTCATCCGTTTAGTCAAAAACTTCTTCAAAAGTCTTAATAAGCCTATGGAGTTTTCAGCCAGCCCTCGCAGAAGTGATACAAGGACGTAGTGGAGAAAGTGGCAGCACGTTAGCCAAGGAAGGAACAATTAAGATTTTTCAAAAGCCCCGCATTCATGCACAGGGGAGCTGCCTGTCTAATGCAGGGTAGAGGAATTTTACGGTGGCGTCGTTTATTAGTGAGAGGCAGCTATGCTTTATACAGCCGTGCTTGTCTGAAGAATGCGCTAACACGCTTTAGTTAATGCCAACAAGCGAGGGTGAGGCGAGAATTAAAGAATATCAGGTAATGAAGGCCGAAAAAAGAAGCATGAAGCATGTAGGCGATAGCAAAATGCAAAATAAATTAGCTCACTAATAAAGAAGGAATGAGCTGGAAATCAGAAAACGTCGCTTAAGAATGAAATGAGGCGAATATCATGCAATATGTGCAATGTCGGTTCCACAACGATAAGGAGCGAAGAGAATACCAAGAAATAGTACCATGATAATAGCAGCAGAATATAATTTAAAAACGAACGAGCGGGAACAAAGAGCTATACGAGTACACTTATTTTTTAGAATTGACAGCATGACTGGCAGGTAGCAACATTTTTCTGTAAGGCTTAATATAACTTCGAAAGGTTTCAAACTGTAATTAATTTTTATATATATATAATTAGCTGTTGAGCATAAGATCTGATTCGCAGAAACTTGATGTTTGCCTTTAGAACGAGGATAGCTGCAAATATACCTATATATTAAGCCGTATTAGTTGGATAGGTTCATTAAAGTTAATTTAAACGCCTGAAACACTTCAAAAATATTACATGTGTTTGTCACATCTTAAAGTAGTTAGAAGTGGCATTTGCTTTGAGTGACACGAATCAACCAAAGGGACTAGGTTAGAATGGCCAAGAATTAAATATACCGTACCAGTAATGTCGTTTTGCTGGATGCATCAAGAAGACTATGCAGTGAGCTCAATAGTATATTCGAGCAAACCTTTCTATACTACGTGCAGTGTGGAGATAATTCGCTGCTGGCTCTCTCTTTGGTCTCTAAATGGGTCCCACAGAAGAGACCCAGCAGCGGGATTCCACACGCGTGGGGTGACGTGAAGAACATCACCTGGAATTCTTCCGAAGACCTACGAAGTCCACAAGGTACAAGTCTAGTCGGAGCACGTGTTGCATGTCAAGGTCAATGGCTTTCCTTACCGGTCGAGGCACAGCTGTATTTAGAAGGCTCGCTAATGAATAAGTAAATGCAGTACGTAACTCAAAGATCCCCATTATATCAGTCTAGTGATGCTGTATTGAAGCCCATGAGAAGATCGTCGTTTGAGAGAAA
>LQNS02278147.1:3051464-3066048 GCA_001587735.2 Parhyale hawaiensis | reverse complement strand
CGACACTTTTATAAGACGAAGCAACGTTCACACCCGGGGCCTCAAGACCATAAGTTAGCACCCGTTACTGAAGACAGTCTCCGCTGAGGAAATTTGAACGCTTTCAAGGAAACAGCGACATTCCGAGCGGCTGTTTGAGGCCCCGACTACGAGGCTGCCAACAAAGGCCATTGCGTGGCCAAACCCGACCGAAAATTCAATCTTGGCGAAGAACGAGAATTCCGATGGCGTTGTCAGGATTTTTCTTGTGGTTTCACGCAAGCGTCAATGGTTCCCTTTCAATGAATTTCGCTTTAATTTATTAAGTTGAATGGATGATTGTATTTAAGGCAGGGTGTGCATAATAATATTGTTTTGGTGTGTGCATAATAATATTGTTTTGACTGTTGCTGGCATTAGCAAGATTTTGCCTCCAATTTTCGGTATACACATGCTCCCCTGTCAGTCCTACTTACCAAAAACTTTCTGCCGGATAAGATGCAATTCACATCAATAATAGTAAAAATCCTCCATACGTAAGACAATGGTAACCATCCCCCCTTTGGAACTTTGCACCTCTTGGAGGATAAGTCATCCCAGTTTAGAAACACGGCATTTCATTAGTAAAATTCGGATTAGTTCCTCTATATATGATCAATGCAGCTGCGCAGTTCAGCAACTGCGCAGCTGCATTGATCATTAAAGTAATTCACTGCCTGGGAAAATTCAATCGTTCTCTTATTACTTTAATAACTGAGAGCGCAACCATTATAAAAAATTATAATGAAAAGCTGGTGGCATGTTCGCTCAGATTATTCCTGGAAGTAACTGATTGAAAAACCAAATTAATTTGTTGTCAGTTCCTTTATTGATTGTGCATGGTTGACACAAAGGATTTTCCAGTACGAAACTACGCGCTGTAAAAGAAAACAAAATTCCCATTATGTTACTTTCTTAATTGTCCGCAGAAATAACATTGCTTCAATGGAGGAATATAGGGAAGAGACATGCAGTATGTCAAGAAAAACAAAAGGCTATTAGCTAACGTTCATTCTATCATGTAAGGCCGATATTATGTTTGACCATACGACCAAAGATGCCCGCTGTTCTGAGCGGAATCTTCCGTTGCCATCTGCGGCCAGCTGCAGCAGCAGCGCACCTCGCTATGACACATTTAGAGACCATCAAGCGGCCAGGTGCATTCCACCACAATGTCTCTTGGTTTGAACGGTTGCGTCATGCATACGGCACAAGCAACGATTAAGTGACGAGACTCGTTTATGTCATAGTTTTACTAATTTTATGGTGGACACTATAGCAATTGGAAAATAGTATGGTGCTTAAGCCTCTTGACGTGCTCATGCATAGTTATTTATCCGAGATATGTTATAATGTATTTTAACCCTTTAGTGCCTCAATAGAACATCACTTTTCGTAGGAATAACACTTCATGTGATATCAAATGTGTACTGTAGGCACTAAGGGTTAAATATACACTTTCCAACATATGGCCATTTTGCTTTATCGTAGGTCTCGTTGGATATCTAGGTGCTACTGTTATATAATCAAAAAGTGTGATCTCTAGCCAAATAAAATTTTTTATTATTTAGGTAATAAACTAGCCTGAGTACTGTGATGAAATGCTAGAGGTGCAGGTAGAGGCAAAAACGTTATGATTTAAACAACTCTCGATTAACTGAAAACCACGTACTAGTATTAAAATATTGATATAATTAATTGCGTAGGACCGTTGCAAGTTTCAAGCAAATGGGTTTCAAGAGCAAAAATGGAAAAACGAGCAACATAGTTGGCGTGTGTACAGTGGATGTTGAGCATAGTAGACCAAGGCAAGGAGAATGACCGTCACTATACGAATAGGAAACAAAAAGAAACAAAGTGAGCATGGAAAGAACGATGCTCGATCAGAAGGCCTACACTAGGCTGTATACATATAAATATTATTTAATGTTATAAAATTTACGGTATACGTATTTATATATCAGGCAAATTTTGTATGTGTGCGGTATAGGCAGTGTCTATACTATAAACGACGTATACTAGTACAGTAAAACATGCTGGTTCACACGAGATGCGTTCCAATAAAGCAGCGTGATCGAGCTACCACGAGAGCGTGATCTGGCACCATATGTATTAATTTAATTAATCATATACTGACTTCGCTTTCATTTGGATAACACTTGCGCTAGGAGCAACTCCTCTGCTTCTTTGATCAATAATCCACATACAATGTATATCATAAACTTTTAGTTCTATGGATTACAACATTGCGAGGACGACTCACTTAATCACTGATGCTTGCTGTAACATGTACTGAAGCTGCTTTTATACTTAGTGCAGTTTTCTTAATACTACTAACCGTTTCTTCAGGAATATCCATTCCTCTTGCTATCTCCATAACTTTCTTTCGTTCGTCACATAATTTTAGCTCTTCTAGCTTAGAGTTCCAGCTTATTGTTTGATACAGTTTTCTTCCTTTAGCTTGAGACGGTTTCTTCAACTTTGGAGGCATCGTAGGTACTTAGAGAAGGAGGAAATGTTACTACTACTGCTTACGTGCCAGATCAGCAGACACGTGTTTGCTTACATTAGAATTCTAGGTCCAATATAGCCGTTCCTACGGTGCGTGAACTGAAAGTCTATCGTGAACTGACCTCGCACTTGACCTAAAACAATAGCGTGAACTACCACCAGCGTGATGTGACCTCCCGTGAACTAACACGTTCTACTGTAATTACATTTTTCTGCTATGAAAAATATGAAGATGATCCAACTTAATGATGAAGGATACTATTATTATAAAGGGGTAAAGGCACACTACTTTCATTATTTCTTATAATGACAACTGTTTCGACAACGCTTACCGTGAGCTTTTTCTTACGTCACGTGCATGATATACTGTAGATATCCACCTAGCCTATACATGGGGTACAGATGAAACCGCCTCCACCGCTGCAATCGAGAGAATAAAGCCTGGGAAAATAATGAAGAAAGTACGACGAAACCATCAACGCTGAGGTGATGCCAGTTTTCCATTAGTATCATCTAGCTTACCACGCCACTGCAGCATCCCATTAGTGTCAGCTACACTCTCTACAGCGACCCAGTGACAGCATCCCATTAGTGTCAGCTACACTCTCTACAGCGACCCAGTGACAGCATCCCATTAGTGTCAGCTACACTCTCTACAGCGACCCAGTGACAGCATCCCATTAGTGTCACCTACACTCTCTACAGCAACCCAGTGACAGCATCCCATTAGTGTCACCTACACTCTCTACAGCGACCCAGTGACAGCATCCCATTAGTGTCAGCTACACTCTCTACAGCGACCCAGTGACAGCATCCCATTAGTGTCACCTACACTCTCTACAGCGACCCAGTGACAGCATCCCATTAGTGTCAGCTACACTCACTACATCACTCAAGTGACAGCATCCCATTGGTGTCAGCTACACTCACTACATCACTCAAGTGACAGCATCGCATTAGTGTCAGCTACACTCACTACATCACTCAAGTGACAGCATCCCATTAGTGTCAGCTACACTCACTACATCACTCAAGTGACAGCATCGCATTAGTCAGCTCTACACGTCACTACAACGCCCCCGTGACCTCAGCATCCCATTACTGTCAGCTACACACCACTGCAACACCCCCAATGACCTGCAGTAGCGACAGTACCCAGCATCCGTCACTGTCCCACATGCGTCTGTCAGAACGCCAGGGACGTCAGAGATATGCTCCTGTCAGACTAGCAACGCAGCCAAAAGAACGAAGCTCCGTAAAGGCGACTAGAGGGGCATTGCCTCTTTTGTCTTGCTCGCCCCCGTTACCGCGAGAGCCTGGGCAGGCTATAACTGTACGTTTGCACGACACTGTCGCAAGGGACATCAGCTCCTCGTATCCACTGCAGATGATAATGCGCAGCAGTATTGCTATTAAAGCATCTCGATGCGACGCAACAAAGAAGCGACATCAGCGGTACCGAAGAATGTATAAAAATACAGTGCTTGAAGCCAAAGAATTTCTGTGAAACTTGACATTCAGTTGGCCCAGAGCATGCACTTCTGTTGGCAGCGCGTACAGGAGCAGAGAATCATAAAGACGCGAAAAAACGAAGACGTGGAGCAAAGCACCCGTGAAGAGAGTCTCCTCGGCAACTCTCTACGTAATATATTACCAGCAGACATTGCACTAAGTGCATGGAACTTAAATGCATCGCCAGCCCGCCTCTCGCTGAGCAGCCATAGTAACAACAATGGAGACCTCCTGCTTGTTCACCTCATGATACAAAGCAATGTGCCATTTCGCACGAGAATATCATCTCGTTGTTTTGTAATTAATGAAAGCAAAAGAGGTCCACGGTGCTTAATCAATTAAGAGAAAAAGAACGTTGTTCCCGCATGTGCAAATTAAATCATCAGGCTCAGAGTAATTTGCAAAGGATGTGTCCCAATAATTTTCTTTGCTCTATAAAGTTTACTGCAAGAGTCGGAAGTGTCAAACAGAAGGCACCGCCGGATATTGAAGGCTCGAGCCCTGCAGTTAACCAATGCTATCAAGTCGCCAGTATTCTAATAATGAGATATTTTTCAAATTATACGGACGTGTTCATATGAAAACCTCAGGATAAGTGAATAATTAAGTTGTTGAAGCCTCCCTAGACACTACTAAGGTCTTTAAAAAGAGGAAAAGGAAGGGAGATGTAGTGTATCGATAGAAAAGTAGTACCCATGCAGGGGATTGTCGATAGAAACGTGGAACCCATGCACGAGGGTGTTCCCACACATGAACAATATGTGCATGGGAACAGTAAATCGGGAAAGAAGAACAGAATAAAGCATCATCAGTAGGAGTATAAAAATGGAAGGATACACAGAATGCATGAAAAAAATACGTCTCAAAGCCTATCTAAGACTAATATACAGTAACTTACAGGGCCCCCTTAGGGCACTACTTCCCGTAACTAACTTGACCTTCTGGCTTATGACTTATCCTATGTCCCACGAGGGGATGCAAGTAGCTAATCGTATTAGGCCATCGCGTATACAAGTGGGAGCACGGAAGACACTCCGAAGGGAAACTGAGCTATTTTAGTCACGTGACTCCCTTTATTTTTAGTAAAGGAATCAACCTACTTTCCTATCAAGTCAGCGAATGCGGGATAAAATTAAGACTTAGCTCTGCCCTTGAAATAGCCACGTGCAGTTCCGACCGAAGAGGAATGTTTGGGGAAAGTCCAAACAAACAATAAAGATGTTTTACTTTAGCAGCCGGGAATAGCTGTTACATAAAAGCTTTGACCCGATAGCGAGACTGAAAGCACCTAAATAGATACCAGTACATTCTGTCAAATGCAAACACACACACACACACACACACACACACACACACACACACACACACACACTCACCGCTCACCTTCAATACTTTGTGTGAATGATTGTTTCTGAGTTCACAAGAGCAAGTGAGGGTTCATTTGCGTCGACACAAAAGCAACACATAAGGCCGCTTGTCATTTTCGCAACTCCGAATACAAATTAAATGGGATACAAGAGTGCAAAAGCTTCCGGGAAAATTCCAAGAATTTGGTGAATAATTTGAAATGAAAATGTTCATGCAGAAATCGAAAAACTATTTGAAGTCCTTGCCTAGTCGAAAAAATGATACCGATGACAAATGGAGGTTGCTAAAGCATATGCATGTTGTCTCTAGTTTATTCTGAGCACAGGACGCGCTGCAACGGAAATAATGGCGGTAAGATTGTAGACGTACGAGCGTGTTCCTTTAGTTGAAACCAATTGCAAGGAACTGTGCACTTCATCTGGAATGAATGGCGATAGATTATGGATGATGGCAGTACTTCAGTTGAAGTCAATTACATATGAATTAGGCAAACTATAAGATGTTGTTCACTGAATGCTCTTAGTAATTAAATTTTGTTACAATCACAGTTGCTAAGTTGGCAAAACATGATTGCTTCTAAACTAAGGGAAAATTCGCTGGGGAAAATTTAAGTCAACAGGGAATCAAAGAAGCAGGCAAAGTTTTGTAGCGTACTCGAACATATAATAATTTCGTACTTCTTGGTACATGACACAGAACATATTAAAAATTGAAGAGCAAAATCCATCAGTTCAAATAGGAATTGGACTACATACGGTACACTGATAAAAAATCCGTAAATTTTACGGGGAAATCACTAGCATCAATAATGCCAGGAAAATTCCGCAAGATATACGGAATTCCGTAATTTTCCCGTAACTTGCCCAGTAGTTGGGAAAAAGCAGGCTTGGTGGTGACTTCAGTAACCATACCTGGAGCTTCGGCAGAATATGAAGGAGCTCGGCGTATCCCGACCTCTCTAATGAGACGCTGGTCAAGTCAGTGTAGAATTAGAGTACTCCGCAGTAGTCTACACTTGCTGCCACGGAACCTAAATTAGGAATCTACCCTTCAATTGACCTCATAGCTGTTGTGGCGTTGGAATGGACCCACTGAAAGTATTTCTGTATGGTTAGTGGGACTTTCATCAGTTCAGCTACCATGTACGTTTTCCGTAGAGTTAGGATATTTTTCTTTCCCGACAGCCTATTCCCTAGAATTAACTATTTTTTAGAAATTTAGGGATCCACCGTTAAAAACGGGAAAAGCTCTTTTACATAGAATTATTGAACAACCGTAAATTTTACGGAACTACTTGATCATTTTCGCTGCGATCGCTTTTCCCGTAAACTTACAAAAATAATTTCACAGTAGAGAGACATTCAGCGGCTATTAAGTAATGCCAGATGTCCTCGTTCCACTACTTGACGCTACACTGCTTCGACACACCCCAAACATATCGTATCGCGGCCTGCACGACTGATAAAGATAGAGCTGCCACTGCCCCTTGCTCCTAATTTTGTTTACCTGTAAATTTGTAACTCGGTAACCAGATTGTCAAAGCCAGTACCGTGTCTGTACAATTCTTTGTTTTGCAAAAGCCAAGTGCATACATGGCTGATGGTATGAAAGCCTGCCTTTTTATATCTACCTAGCATGACATCTCATTTATCATGTAACTAGTGAACAACGCAGTCAGAAATGACGACAAATTCTTTGCAAAGATACCTTTAAATTTATGCTAGGGATACTTATTGTGTTCCCTTAACTTGAAAAATGGCAATAATTGATGGGTGCACTAGGTAAAATTCTGTTATATTTACGGTATCAAATATTCAGTATAGCATTTCCAAGGAAAATTTACAAATCAAATGCCGCATCAATTTAACTTTTTCTAGTTATTTGAAAGGTTGCATACGAGACTTGCTTGAGTGAGAGCAGCACGCTAAGGATAGGTATCGTATTCTAAACGCGCGGTTCTCAACCTGAAGAAATTTAAGGCCTCGGAGAGTTGAATTCAGACCACACAAAATCAACGTTATAAATACGTTATAAAATGTTTTTATTATATACTGACAGTTCTGGAAAGTGGATATGACAAATAAAGTGAATTATGATGAAAGAGGTGTATAAAGTAATGAACAGTTGAGAAACTGTTTTAGATCTTACTGATTCCATGATTTGTTTACCAACTGGGGTTTCAGCGTGGGTTTGGCGCTCGATCACTGAAGGGTGGGAGCTGAAACCCTGGGCTCTGCCCATGCCTTTGTTTATACTTATTATTGGCAGTTTGCGTTCAGGTTCACCAATAGATACGCAATGTACTTTGTATAAGGTGTTACACGTGAATTGTTGCATACTGTGATTTTGAAGTAATAGCCACCAGTGAAATATGTCATTGACCGCTGTCACGGTAATATAGGTTCGCAGCGTGCATAATGCCGAACCAGGGTAAACTTTGTCGTAATTTTGTCAAATGGTTTTATATGTAAATGTTTTTAGGCAATTTGCCTCGCCAAAGTGAGTGATAGACAAAATCTTAGATTACATATCTTGCTTTATAGTATAGTTAGATACGATCAGTATGACTTGTAATGATTTTGCTTAATGATATCTATTAGCTTCAGCGCCCCATAAGTAAAATAATCTTTTAGATGTACGCATTCTCAATTTTAGAGGTGTACAAAGGTGACTATCGTGTATAAAGGTGACTATGAGTAGCTTTTGACTATTACATTTTGTAATGTAACGAATGGTAGCTATAGCGCAAAACCTGATCATCGTTGATATAATTTAAATTTTATTTGTATCTACATGAAAAGAGCAAGTTTTCAAAACTCTTTCAGCATAAATTCGTATACGGTACATTGGTTAGGCTATAGGGTATAGCAAAGTCAAACTTTGAAAAGGCTATTTATGCAACACCGATGCCCTTAGAATTTAGGGTTTTTTTCTTTTATTGAGTGACTATATAACAGGTGTATGGCATCAGGAAAACAATAGCGAAAAAGGAGTATTTTTTGTATCCGTGACACAGACAACATTCTCGCAAAATCTGTTTTAAAACATCAGACTTTACAAACTGTATCACTTAAGAAGCACAGGCATCAGTTGCCATGATGTTCCTCGCATATATTCTCACGTCGCTCTTGCTAAAACACTTGCCACATAGCCATTTTACCCCAGCAACGATCAAGACGTCACTTGCATAGTGTAATCGTGTCGCACTCGAGCAGACATGTCACAGATGAATTTTCTAAAAAATTATCCACGTGTTTAATTGCATCGTGATGACGCGAGTTGTGGACATGGCAGAGATATGGAAACTTTCCGTTCTCTCGGCAGTATTTGCACTGCACTATGGGCAGCACTTACCAGAAATGGACTCGGTGCAAGTGCGGTTGGTCGGTTGGTCAGGGCTGAGGCGGCTAAAAATATGACATTTGGCAGGCCACTCAAGATCATTGGTGATGGGGGCACTGACAGACAGACTAAGGGGCCTATACGGCGCATGCATGGCAGAGAATACGGTACCACCCGACCTGCAGTGCGGAACACAAACGAGAATAACAGGTAGTAACACATGCAGCCTCTTCAAATATTGAGTTCGTCATTCATGTGCCTCTACCATAGGTAATAAGTAGAGCACACTGAGAGCGCATACCTCCGCCAGGCAAGGCAACGGTAACAAAAAATTGAAATTGGGTCTTAGAACGTGATTTTCTTTGTATCAACACCAAAATTTATGTATTTGTGCCTTTTGACAGTATTAGCAATTCCAGAAATATTCTTGAAGATCCGTTCATAAATTTTCGAGTTATGCTGCTAATGAACATTCTGACAAACATTAGTCAAACAGACAAATCGATCATCACCAAAATTTAATAATTTATGTCTGTTAACATTACTAAATACGCCTGTAAATGTCATAAAGATCAGTACATAACTTATTGAGTTATTGTGCTAACAAGCATAAAATTGAAACAGCCGCAAACAAACGAACGAACAAACTAATTATCAGAAAAATTTGATCGTTTACTTTTGTAATATACCTAACACCTCATATAAATTTCATAAAAATCAGTCTGTATTTTTTGAGCTACGGCATGAAGACAAATGAGGCAAACGAACAGATGGATGGATGTTCACCAAATGTTAATCATCTGTTCCTCCTAACATACTTAACAATCCCTTTAAATTTCGTTAATATCTGTCCATAACTTTTTGAGTTATCTTGGTGACAGACAGACGAACAGAATAAAAGACAGACAAACTCGACAAAAACATAACCTCTTAATTTTGCGGAGGTAACTAACGGATGTGACTACGAGACAGTTGCTATCACTGGCTTAGTTCAATAAGACCACAGCATCCGCAAGAACATAAATACCATATATAGCCCTTTTATCATCAGAGAAACTGTGCACGAGGGACAGTGACAGCGATCACTATACCTAATAACTACCACACGCGGCACCACAGCCCAAAAGTAGTGGTCCAATTAATTAGGAATATATTCTTAGCACATAACATTTTACCTACGCAAAAATGTGCTTCCAATTAAAGTGAGGTCTCAGCTACTCACTTTCTAGAGGTGAGTTATCCAGAAAATGTTAATATATACCCTTGGCTCTCGACGTCGAGGGGCGCCCCTCATATTATTTGTATTGAAATGATCGTTCTCGAAAGCGTAAAACAGCGTCGTCGTATGATAATACATCTGCTTTACAAAGGTACAAAGAAAGTATTAATACCTAGTAGGAGGCCCGTACGTAAATTTCTCTTTAACCTTTTGCTGGCGTGTAACCATCAATCAACCAAAGTGAAAGACAACTCTCTATAATACGTGACAAGCGGAGAAAAATAAAACTTTTTCGAAAGATAACACAAACTTACAAAATATTTTAAAATATGGTACACGAAATGAAAGCAGAAATACTCGCTCTGTGCGTTAAAAAACACATTTGAGAAGTGTTTCAGAAACTAGAATTTCGTACTTATCGTTACCGACTAGAACTGTGTTTTTCTTACTGGCACAAATGGGATAGCATTGAACTGTAGCCTGGCTGTCTGTAAGCGAAGAGGAGACCATGTCGTCAGAACAGTAAAGCGAGTACGGTAATTACTTAGGCGTGCAGAAATCCTATGATACTGCGCTACCATACTTGCGCTCTCAAAAAGTTATACATAGAACGAAAAGAACGATTAAAGGTGCGACTTCGTTACAGATNACGAGACCATGTCGTCAGAACAGTAAAGCGAGTACGGTAATTACTTAGGCGTGCAGAAATCCTATGATACTGCGCTACCATACTTGCGCTCTCAAAAAGTTATACATAGAACGAAAAGAACGATTAAAGGTGCGACTTCGTTACAGCTACATATGTGCCATTTTATAGCTCCTCTATTGTGATACAGGTAAGGAAAATGACGAATGGATATGCACTGTTTTTAATGTGGCCTAAAAGTGGCATCACGTATAAAGGAGCACAGGCTGTTTGCACTGCACTTGTGGCTTTTCGCCGAATGTAGCAACGAACTAGGACGCCCAAGGGCGTAAGACCATCACCTGCGGTAGGGGGCAAATTTCAACGCTGTCATTTTTGATGGCCAGCTTACTCAAAAGTTTTAGCATCTTTCACATCTAGGTCAACCCATCTGACTCCCTGCAAGAACTTATGAACATTGCTCAACTCCTTCTCCCTCGCTTTGAGTGGTCAAACACACAAGTATACAAATGTACTTAAATCTTCAACGATAGCTTCATCACCGCTCATCGCTTCGCCTGCGGGTGATAATTACGGAAACCTAAATGGCCTCACCCTAAATAGCAAAGAAAGTATGCAGCTCTGCTCTCCATAGGGACGTGTATTAGTCCAATAATGTATGCACTGCCCTTCAGTGGGCAGCCAGCAGCGTTACAGCAATGAATTGTAGAAAACCAAAGAGAACTAATCAATTTTACTAATAAACGAAAAGGATGCTTGCACGGCCCGCTAGCGGATTGTCGAACGAATTACAGTCAAAAAAGTACAGGGAACAAATGTGATCCATCAATCACGCACTAATTATAAGGCTGGCATGTCCTATATGATTGTTCATCTATCACCAAACAACCTCTGCACAAGAAAAAGGGGACAAATGTGACGGTAGGTGCATTTAGCTATAAACTTGGAACGCTCCAGCTCTATCGCAAACTGCGTACCAGAAGGGTAGTATTTAGCACCGACAAAGCTGGTTTTTCGCCTTAAAAACAGTGCACAGTACATGTTAAGTTCGCTCTCATAACTAAAACATTTTCGGTTGGGGGTATGCCGGTGTTATTATTTAAAGCACTCGCTGTGTGTAAGGATATGAAAGGAATTCCAATTTTCAAGCCATATAAATGCCACATAGGAAACCTACGTCTAGCAATGCAGGGCGGAGAGGTGCAGGTAAGCTAAATGGCACCGTCACTGAAATGCAGGTAGAAAGACTGGCAGCGAGGTCACATCAAGACGAGGCGCAAGTCTGACATGGGAAGCAGCAAACATCAACACACAAGAGACGGGGGCAGAAAGAGGGAGACACACACAGGCTTTGTTGGCAGCTGCCTGACGGAAGTTCTGCTGCGTGCGTCAAAAAATTTCATTGAACAACACTGACCAGAAGACGAGCGCACGCCGCTGCAACGAATAAACAAGCACCGAAAGTACAAAATGCAGACTAACACAGAAGCGGATGGGAAACATCTTGGGTAAGAAGAAGTAGCTTGCTGCTCCCGCATGTAAACTGGGTCTGTCGTATACAGCCCTTATTGTTAAAGGTGATGGATGATGCTCGTGACTTGGTATCATAATACCGACACATCCATTTAAATGAGTTGGTTGGAAACCTTATCTTCAGAATAAAAAGAAACACAAGGGCAGCGATAAGAAACCTCTACAGGCACTCAGACCAGCTGGTTTCGACTACAAAATGTCCATATCAATGAATGCGTCTGGAAATATAAAAGAAAACAAAATTATACCGTTAAAGTATCAAAACTATACTTCATATGATATTGCTATCAGAGGTTGCTACGATAAGCGGTACATTACAGAAGAAGAAAGATGTGAAAAGAAGAGAAAGGTAGGGGGCAAGAAACAGAGATCAACGCGTGTACAGTGGTACGGCAGTCTGGTTGGTGTTTAAAAATCGGTCTATTTTTTGCTATGTACAGAGATTCAAAAATTCTGATATCGGAATGGCTAGATGACGAAACTATTTCAAATTGATCAAAGGAGTATGGATGTGTAGTCTGCTCGCAGTGGAGTCTCAGTGGTGAATGGGGCAAATCATGAGAGGTGAATGTTCGTTCTGAAGGAACTTCCCATGTGTTGATAAAACCCAATTTTAGACTGTTTCAGAGTGCTTCCAAAGTATGAACTCTGATAAGTTCCACAAGTATATTTGTAAACAATGTTTGAAATCAGCTCAGAAGGCAGTCTATCTTTATAGTTGAAAACATTACGAGGTGCCTCAGTCTTAGTTTGAATTTTGCGATATAGTTCTGTCCTGGCCAGCTTTTCTTTTCATATTTTCCTTTTTCAGCTGTCAATCGTTTAGTTTATGGCGTTGCCAGACTTATCGTTCCCATGCATGGTGATCATTAACATTTCGTTCATAGGCTTCAAGTGTTCGGGATATTTCTAGCTTCACTTCCATTTTTCTCTTGCAATACTATAGCACTGCTGCTGCTCAGAAAGCTTATATGAATATCTACGCTACATCACGGTAAGCGCCGTTCATCGGCTCTGAAATTTCGCTATACAGTATATCAAGGAAGTTTGGCCGCCAGAACGTCATGTTTGTAATTTAAATTGAAGATGAAACAACTGCTACCGAAAAATGGGCGCAATACATCCGCCGGTCACGCAATATCTCTGTTCAGGTGCATGTCGTTCCAGTTGTTCCTCATCCAAGCTCTTTTGTCTTTCTTCTTCAACATTTCTTCACTGATGATATTGTTCAGGCTAAATCGAGGTCTGATTCTGAATTCGTTGTTGGTCTGAATGGAAATAATCTATGACCTGAAGATACAGTCTTGAATAAGTAACTGCATGAAGCATCCAGAAGACTGATTTGCAAGTTTCACCGTAATATTTCAGGGACCAAAGTATATAAATTTCTTAGATAATTCTTAAAGGCACCACGATAAAGAGGACATTGCTGGGACAAAATAAAAGTATGGGCTGTGTTCATCTTTTTTTCTTATTAAACAGACGACTATATCGGCAAGTGCATCGCATCGTGCACCGCAAATCAGTACCACAAGGATCAATAATATTACTTTTTTGATTGTTCCCTTCATTCATCGATAGAACAGTTACTTCGTCAGTACATTATTTCAATATTCATCAACGGTAAAATTGAGCAGCTTGGTATGGTCTGCATTGGTATGGTCTGCATTGGTATGGTCTGCATTGGTATGGTCTGCATTGGTATGGTCTGCATTGGTATGGTCTGCATTGGTATGGTCTGCATTGGTATGGTCTGCATTGGTATGGTCTCGCTGCTGCGAATACACAGCTACTCCTCATAGGCCGTATATGACGTGTGCTGTCTCACTAGCAATATACTACAAGACTTCGTAACCAATGTACAGCCGGGTTCAAGAAGCAATGATAATAATAATAATGTTTATGGAGACAAAGTTGATACAATTGGTAAAAAAGCGTTAGTAGAACATGACTTAGTAGATAATTGTCGTCAAGCCCATGGGTAGCTTGAACGGGTGATGAAGTGCATCCTTTCTCTTCATATTTGACTGTCAAACAGACTAGTAACAACACAAACTAGAAAAGCACTGCGAGAGTCTCGCATACCTCCCCCAAGGAAGGCTGTGTGAACGAAAACTTCAAATTAGTCCTGACCACAATTTGGTCATATGTGTCTCTTGACATTAACAACAATTTCAATAATTTTCTTGAAGATCCATCAGTAACATTTGGAGTTATGTTCCGACGAACACTAAGACAAACATATATACAGTCAAACACACAAACTGACGAACCGATCATATGTACAATCACGGCAACATCAAACCATTAGGTGGACAAAGAAGTTCACAAGTTCACCACCATCAGAGCGCAGTATCGTACGATCACGGCAACATCAAACCATTAGGTGGACAAAGGAGTTCACAAGTTCACCACCATCAGAGCGCAGTATCGTA
>LQNS02278147.1:3017853-3032252 GCA_001587735.2 Parhyale hawaiensis | reverse complement strand
CAATATATTTGCCTCTCGCGTTAGCTGTAGCACAGATACCGGATTTTGCATGTAAGGCCAAATGCGAGTTGAACAGTGAATTCAGGCGTAACACACGAAGGAAGGAAGGAAGGAACGAACGAACGAACGAAGGAACAACGCTATTAATATTATAAATATTTATTGAGACAAAAAAGCGTAAAAAAAGTTGATACAAGTGGTAAAAGAGCATTAGTAGAACATGACTTTGTCGATAATTGTAGTCAAGCCCATGGGGAGCTTGAACGGGTGTTGAAGTGCATCCTTTTCCTTCATATCTGACTGTCAAACAGACTAGTAACAACACAAACTGGAAAAGCACTGCGAGAGCGCATACCACCGCCAAGGAAGGCTGTGTGAACGAAAACTTCAAATTAGTCCTGACCACAATTTGGTCATGTGTGTCTCTTGACATTAACAACAATTTCAATAATTTTCTTGAAGATCCATCAGTAACATTTGGAGTTATGTTCCGACGAACACTAAGACAAGCATATATACAGTCAAACACACAAACTGACGAACCGACCATCTGTACAATCACGGCAACATCAAACCATTAGGTGGACAAAGGAGTTCACAAGTTCACCACCATCAGAGCGCAGTATCGTACAATCACGGAGACATCAGACCATTAGATGGACACAAGTAGTTCCTTATTTTGTTGAGGATTTCCGTGTCATTCAGAAGAGCGCGGAGGTATAATTTAGTGGGAGGGACGGAGGGGAGCGGAGAGGCAGCGAGCTCCTTTGTAGGCCGTGGACTTCTAAGACACGCCAGACAAAAGAGTTCGCAGTCTTTCCCGGTTGCTTTTGAATTCTCCAGAAACCAATAGATTCGCAAAGGGAAACGCTCCGTAGTGCAATAGCAGCCAGATCTCGCACATACGACACACTCGTTGTAAAATGTAAGCAGAAAAGTGGGAGCACAATGTGAGCTAGAATGTAAGCACATAAAAGTGGCCTAACTGGCAACAGAGAGGACGAAACAAGGGCCACTGGTCCGTTACACCGCATGGTGAACATCTCTACTGCAGTTCGAATTACGTACTATATTTCATTCTCCTGAAACATTAGGATTTCTAAATTTAAAGTTAAAACACTGGAAAGATGTGCTTTATTCCCCGATATATTTTTTTTTTCAGCTGTCTATTTTCTGTCAAACTAGAAGACTAGCTATAAAGCAGCTGAGGGAAATGGGGCGGTTATTAATGAGAGAAATTTTAGAGGATCTTTTTTGTGAATTCATTGACATTTCTTGTCATTAATTGAATATTTTAAACCAAAGTTTTCACTACAACGATTAAATAACATAAGAAGAAACATGGGACATGCAGTATGTCAATAGATAAGTGTAATCAGTGAACGATGGTGTTCCCAGATAGAATCAACGCGCACAGGAACAGTAAGTCAGGAAAGAAGACGAAGAACAAAAGAAAGTAAGATCAGCACAAGAGTATGAAATCGGAAATTTTAAGAAGCTATAAGGGCACGACAGACCAAAGGCCTAGCTAATGGCTCCAGTAACTTACAAAAACCCCTTACGGTCGCTGTTCCCCATAATAAAGGATGGACAAATTAATAATCTTCACCCTATGGATATCCTGTACCCCCGAGGTGGATATTTCTTGTTACGGAATATTGTCTGAAAGGGAAGGCTGATGGTACTACTCTACCCTGAGCGAACTGACGGCGCTCGTCTCTTCTGATATCTGAAATCAAAAATAAAACCGGACCGGGGCACGGCAATCTCTATAATGCACGTACTAAAGCTGACTTCTTCTCACTTATGCTCCATCTCTATATTTAAGCTCCGCATATCAGCGGCCATCGATCATGCTTGCGGGCATTAATGACCATCGCTTTGGCGTCGACTCTTCTCCCTTTTTNCATTCTACTAACATAATGGCAATAGCTCATAGAGGACCGGGGTGTAAGTCCCGGTGTCTTTTTGGGAATGGGCCTTTTGGTTCGTCTACTGCCGCCTATCTAATCTAATTTAATCTACTATGGGTATGAACAACGACGAGTTGTCACGGCTAGTCTATGCCCGCATTGAACCGGAGGTGTACACCGATGTGTTCATAGATTGTGCGCCAAGAATCATGCCTTATGGTGGATACGACGTGCGAATTTTCCAGTGGACTTAACAGTAACTGAGTTTTTCGTCATTACTAGAATTAATATCTATATTTTTTCCATTAGATGACATCTTTCAACTTGGGGATGCACAGCCTTCGAATATTGGCGTTTCACGGACCCCCGCTTATTGATTCTCGTTCTGCTATTTTTTCATCGTAACAAATCAGTAGGTTTTTCAAGAGTCCGTTCCCAACGTTTATTAACCACTAGTATATCCACCCGACAAAAATGACGGTGAAGAATTTCTGGTCATACTGCTACCTGATCATAATTTTGTTACTAACTAGCTTATGTAGGATTCAATGCTACTACATGTAACTCTTGACTTTTGCGAGTCTCGACTTTTACGAACGTAATTTCGTTGACTGATCTCAAATTTTACTAAATTTACTCAGTACTCCCGAATATTATGATTTGTCCTTCCGCTCGGAATTCTAAAAGTTTTCGCTGAAATAATCTTTTATTTAGCATACAGTTTTTTATTTTACAAAAATTTAGAATATATTTATATGTATTTCCTTTACATGGTTGTAGAATTACGAAAACGTTCTTCCAGCTAACTTGAAGTAGTCCATGCTTGAATATATAAGCGATATAAGCTCGACTTTTACGAACATATTTCGAGCATTACGATTTCATTCGGTCCGCATCTCCTTGAAATCGAGAGTTACATTAACTACCTTCAACGAACGTAAGAGACTAGCATGATACACCTAAATGCTGCTGAACAGCCCAAACAAATTTTTTTGTGACACGGTGAAATGCAGTTCTTTTTTAGCCCACAGTCGAGCATCGCTCCTTATAAAAATGGAACTCTGTTCCAAAGATATTCTATGATATCATATAAGTCGGATTAGTTTTACTGAAGCAAAAAGCTGTTCCGTTGAAACAAAAACCAAATAAAAAATACTTCATAAAGAAATCTTCGCGTTCTTTGCCCGCCTGCTGAGGAATATATCACCACTGATTAGATTTCAACGTTGGCAAAGCAAGAACTGTATTCAAATGTATATATATATATATATTATCATACCTGTGTCATCCTCTGCAAGCTGGTCTATTTTCCAAAAATCAGTTTTCTACGAAGAGTAGCAAGAGGGCCACAGTCTCCAACATGGCCTAATTAATTTTCGTCTATCCGTTCCCCATAGAGGCGTGACAGAAAATGGACAGGAGAATAATCCTTGTATAATAAAACGCTTGGTGTATTTATTTCTTTCGCGTCGGCTCTTAAGGAAATAGATATACGAAAAATAGGCCATGTTGCAGATTTTGTAATTAAGTTACGTTTTCATAGAGATTGATGACCAGGTTGCAGGATATGGAGAAGGGGGGACCTTATCCCTTTATCTGAAGACACTTCTTGCTTGAAACACCTCTTGAAATCAGAATAATAAGTATGCAGCTTCTGGAGTCTGATTTTATAACTTTTTTCATTGAGGTCACGACGTATAAATTCGGCAGATAGTCAACGAAAAGCTCTGGAGATGAAGATTTTTCACGAACACTAGACAATTATTTCTCCTAGCTTACCGTGTTTCTTATTTAACGGAGCAGTTTTTTCTTCATCGGCCAAAAGTTCAGCACTTCAAATGAAAAAGTTTGACTTGGAAAGACGGTATCAACGGTATCACTGCTACGGAGCGCTCACATTGTATATAAGCTGACCTGACTGGAGTTGCATTTAAGGTTATTGGATTGTTTTACTCAAGGTTTTACTTCAGTCTGTCAGCATAGAAGACCTAAGGATGAAAGCACGACAAAGGATAAATGAAAATAATGAAGAAGCAAGTCAGAGAAGAGAGGATTCTGCACCAGCCTATAGGTATGAGGCAAACATATAGATTATTACGTAAATCTTTTTCACGCACGGGTCCACCAGTAAACAGATAATACACACCGGTCTTTATTATACTGTAGAAACTGATACTTTATTATTCTTCTAGAATTTTTCACAGGAGAGTGTACTGTCCACTTCGAAGTAAATCTCAGGCTCTCAACTGTACAGTACAAATTCACCTTCAGTAAATAATGGGAAGTGCCGTTTGAGGTCAGCTACCAGAATGGATCTTTGAACTTGTGCACAATGCTAGTCAGAAGCCTTGGCAAAAATGCAAAGTTTCCTTATCTATATTAAATAATTCTGCTTGTCCCTCCGTTAGTTACTTAGGACGACCGTGAGTTTACATCGGTATTAGATGGGGAGAATATTAGGGCACCTTTGAAGTATCCTTGCAACGACCTGGGAAAGATCAATAGAAAAAGGAGCTGCTACTGGACAGGCTGATTCACGGCCTGACTTGGAACCTTTTCCAACCTTCGTATGCATGATACGGGTCCCAGGGCATCATTATTGAGAAACAATGCTTTTGTACTGTAGAATTTATACGGGCCTGTGCCTTCAGCACTATATAGATGGGGGAAACGAGGTTGATACGGGTCAGAGATATCACTGAAAGCATTGCTTTTGTTCTGTGGAATTTCCACAGGTTCCTGTTAGTCCTTATAACACCACGACTGAGAACATTCACACTTGGAGTACGTAACAGCAAACACGAGCTCACTTGCAATATCGCGAAACTCTGTGACTGCGAACGCTAAGGTTATTAGCGTAGTGTAACCAACACAACTATTCGATGCAAGAACAGCGAACAACAAGAGGCTTTCATCTAAAATAAATATCAAGTATCGAAGGAACGGCGCTATTTACTAGGCCAGTAAATGGTTAAAAGTTAGTGTGCCTTTTCTATCAAAAAAGAACGCACCACCTGAGTTTAGTTAGAGACTGCGATCATTGAAGGTCAGCATATACTTACCGACTGGTACGCACACACTACAACGTCGGGTAGTCCACGGACTGCGAAGGGCCGAGGCTGCATAGGCTGTGTTCCAAGTTAGCTATACAAAAAGGAATTAGCTACACTCTCGTTTCATCAAGCGACTAAGTAATTTATTAAAAGAGTGTATTTCTGGTATATAAAAATTCACATACTGCACCATCGTCTAGTTCCTCGACTGTGAACAGTAAGAACGCTACTTTCTAAAGCATACAAGAAGGCACTAACTACACGCACGTTTTACAAGAGTGATTATGTCAGCTATTAAAATAGTGTAGTAATTTCTAGCGTACCAGAATTCACTGATTGCGCCGTTGCTAAACCCAGCAATTGTAAACATGCAAAATTGGTGCATTTTCAAGCAAAGAAAACTCACACAATCTCTGCAGTCCGTCGTCTAGTCGTATACCGAGCACCAACAGCGGTATCTCTACAGTCCGTCGTCTAGTCGTATACCGAGTACCAACAGCGGTATCTCTGCAGTCCGTCGTCTAGTCGTATACCAAGCACCGACAGCGGTATCTCTGCAGTCCGTCGTCTAGTCGTATACCGAGCACCGACAGCGGTATCTCTGCAGTCCGTCGTTTAGTCATATACCGAGCACCGACAGCGGTATCTCTGCAGTCCGTCGTCTAGTCGTATACCGAGCACCAACAGCGGTATCTCTGCAGTCCGTCGTCTAGTCGTATACCGACCACCGACAGCGGTATCTCTGCAGTCCGTCGTCTAGTCGTATACCGACCACCGACAGCGGTATCTCTGCAGTAGGTCGTCTAGCCGTATACCGAGCACCGACAGCGGTGTTCACAGCAGCTAATAAGCCTGCAGCTCTAAAACAAAGAGCAGGACAAATTTCATCTGGCAGCGCTACATCATAACATTTAGCTCACTGCTGGCGTAATCTTAGGCAGCGCTAATAAAGTAATCCATAAAGGCATTATAGCGAGGGGATTTATTAAGCGAATTAGGCGGCTAAGAAGCAATAAATCCACCTTAGGGTCACTGAAGCTCCTCAGTAAATTGCATGCACGGCGCCCGTGCTCAGAATGATCGGCGTTATCGCCGCTGGATTTTCAGCATTATCCCAATTACAAAATGCTTCATTATCATTGCGATAATTATTATCGCTACCAGGGCTGGCTATTTTAAACCAAATGGTTTAAACCAAATGAAAAACCATGGTTTAAATCAACCAATAAAAACATTTTTTTTTTGTTTGTTTTTATTCAACTTTTTTGGTCTTTTTTCAATTTTTGTTGGTTTTTATTCATAAACATTGGAAAATATACAGTTTTACTTCTAGAAAGTATCAAATTTTGGTCACACAATTGAGAGGATGAGTTAATGTGTTTCTTTTCAGGAATCCGTTTTGTGTGTTAGGACAGTTAGGGTCAACTATTGCTTATGTTTAATAAAAACCTACAACTTATTGAATTTTGTGTTATTTCATTTCAGAGATGCATGTCTAATTATATCCTGGTAAGCTAGAAGCTACTGAAAATTAGAAGCAGTAGTTATATAGTTGCTATTAGATAGCTAGCTAGAGACCTCATGAGAAGCATGCAGGCACATAGCCATTTCACTTTCTTCAGTTCATTACTCTGCTCTTAATTAGCGAGTAGCTAGCTATTTCCATCAAAATGACTTTGTATATTGGAGTGTTTCTACGTTTTTCAGAGGATTTTACAGCTGTTTCACTTTCTTTTGTTCATTACTCTTATCAATTAGCTAGAAGCTTGCTATTTCTGTCAAGTTGTATTTCTAATTCGAAGTGTTTTTTGAAGCTTTGCAAAGGATTTTATACTGCAGTTTTAAATCATAGCATATCTGCAGTTTGCATATTAGACAAAGCCATAGCAAATACAGGTACTCTGCTAACTGCTTGTACGTAACCACTCCATCTTAAAATCATTCTTCTACAATAGGAAGTTGAAATGAAGCGACTAAAATTGTTGATGATTACCTAGCTACATGTGTCTAAACAGCAGAAAACCCGGTAAATGTTGGATAAAATTCCTAAAACACTGGAAAAATAAACAAAATATTAAAAAAATAGACCAAAAAACCCGTGGTTTTTTGGGTTTAAACTAAAAACCATAGCTTTTAGATTAAACAATGAAAAACATGATTTTTGCCAGCCCTGATCGATACTTAACTCCTACTTTAACTCAATCTTACCCTGTTTGTGTTACATGACTACAAAGGCCTTTTTTTTGGAATAAAATAGGTGAAAAAATCCTTTTTGTAAAATAACACAGCCTAGACATGATAGAGTTAAGCCTCCTATTCCACAGTGGTTAGGAAAAGAAGAAAGACAGAAGACCACCAGTTGTAAGCAAAGTAAACCGAGAACCTCAGGTATGCAAGCAACCAACATGAAAAGGAACAGCAACAAGCAGAGATTACCAGGGGCACGAAAGACGAAAGCATCATAGTGGGCAAGAGTTGACGGCGTCCCGAAGGCCTGTCCGTTATTGAGGTAGACCTATATGAGACTCCAGCGTGAGCACGACTCCCCGTGTCACGGGATAGGAGAACCTAACTCATCTAAACATAAGGCCATTTATTATGCCCCCATATGAGGGACTACTAGATAAAGTAATTCCGTTCGCCTAGGAAGTTATGTTTTTGTCTAGTGTCTGTCTGTTTCTTTGTCTGTCATCAAGATAACTAAAAAGGTTAGAAGCGGATCTTCACGAAATTTACAGGGATTGTTAGGTATGTTAGGAGTAACAAATGATTCATTTTTTGTGAAGATCCGTTCAACCACTTATTTGTTTGCCTCGTTTTTTCTTTGTAGCATAACTCAAAAAGTGAAAGATGGATCTTCATTAAATTTTCTGGTATTGTTGTGGTTGTAACTAGAAGCAAATTAGCAATTTTTGTGTTGATCTGATGGAATGTTCGTTTGCTTGGTGTGTGCCTCTAAGCTTGTTTTTATGTTCATCAGTAGCATAATTTAAAAAGTTACATAAGGATCTTCATGAAATTTGTAGGAATTGATAGCCATATTAAAAAACACAAATGACCAAATTTTGGCGAGAACTGGTTGGTCAAATAGTGTGTTAGACTAATGTTGTCAGAATATAACTCAAAAATTTGCCCACAGATTTGCGAGAAACTTACAGAAGCTGGCATTATTGTCAAGAAACACAAATGATTTTGAAGATGTTAAAAAATCCCAGTACCAAGACCATTTTCAAGTTTTCGTTAACATTGCCTTGCTTAGCGGAAGTAAGTGCTCTGAGAGTGCTCAAGTTGTATTTGTTTAACTGAACATATACCATGCTTTTAAACCACACATCTCAACACATTATAGCTCACTAAATACATATAATATATACAAACCACCGGGGACTGATCCAGAGCGGATACCCAAAAGGCTCATGTCCTCCACCCTCTCCCCTAAGAAAAAAAAAATAGTATCTGCCCTCTCTGAAATCCGTGGAATTATGGAGAGCTTGATCTTGATTCAAGTGTTAGACAGGCGGTGTGATAAAATACCATGGAATTAAGTACCGTAGAAGACAGTAACATGTTTTCCTACCACATACTACACAGAGCTGTCAACTTAGCGACATTTACAGCCAGTATATTCCTACATTTAACCACATCTTGATGTTAAGGCGCGGGGAAAATAATATAATACACGGATTACACAGAGATCATTGCCCACCTGTTTCAAAGCATTAAGTTATAGCGAGGAATGGACTCCGTATACTGTATGCGTGGTCACAATACTGTACAACATAGGGAAAGAGTTACGGTTACACAAGGGGAAGGTGTGCACTTATAGGTGTGACATGTACAAGCAAGTCAAGTGATCTGCTTGCCCCTACCAGGGGAGAGTCCGAAGTTTGTGCTCCTCCCAAAACTCTGGGTAATATCCGAAGCTGCCCACCCCCACCACCGGGCCTACAATAATCAGCACAAGACATATCTACTGCTAAATCCCAGATTGTTAGAACTTAAGGAAAAAATAACAATAATAATAAAAAAAGCTAGAATGCCTTGTGGTGTAAGACTGTCACCCGTAATGGAGGGAGAGGCGAGTGTAGGCTGTAAGGGCTGAATCAGCAGTTTTAACATTTTTCACATCTAGATCAATACACGTGACTGCCTGCAAGAGATTGTGGTGATACCTCAACGCATTCTGGCAGCTTTTGGGTGGAAAGACAAGCAAATAAATATATAGACAAATACAAAACAAAAACATTATCACGTCTCTCACATCGTTTGCGGGTGATAATTATACTTCCAACTTCGTTCACGACTGAAAATTACAAAACTGTTACAGCCGTCGGGGTAAAAACACGCAGTTTCCGATAACCCTGAAATTAACATGAACTATAACGAAGTGAAATTCGATATACCATCGATAGGCAAAGAGTTGAAATGCTTTGCGAACTTGGCATTACCGAAGCCTAACTTGAATGATGACGAAATTCGTAATTCTTTTGGAGGAAAGCTTTAGGTACCGTAAGCGTTTAAGTAAATGTTAAGAGTAAACCCCGCAGATACGAGAGCCACGCATGCGATCACCGTGAGCTAGGCTTGGTTCTACTGAAACTGAACTGCTCGCGCAGTTCGACTGGCCAGAATTTGTAGAGTTTACAATAAAAAGGCAGCACTGCGCATGCTTCCAATGGACGATATTAGCGGGTGTTCCTTATATCCATTCGTTGCTGGATACTGGAGTCCGTTGTCAGTGTACAGGTCCAGTACTGGCAAACAGTGTATGGTTCCTAATTAAAAAGAAGCCAAAAATGAAATCTTTCGACTCCTGAAGAGCCCTTCTGCATTAGTGGTCCCGACCTACAGGTGCAGTAGAGGCCAATATTTCATGGTCAACACGATGAAAGCCCAACAATGACATTTTTCGTCCCGTAAAGAATTCGCTTATCCCTCGGTGGTCTGAATTCAGGCCCACTAGGGTTTAACAGTGAATTGCCCAGGGACACCAAAAGCGGTCAATATTTTGTCATGCGCAGATGCCTTCTGCTTCGGTTGCTTCGCGAAAAAACTATAAGGCAAAAATATCGGCAGAAAGAAATGTTAATTACATTCAGCGTACGCGAGGTAACAAATTGTCACAAGTGCCTCGTGCTGTGATTAAATGACAGGAGAAAATAGTAACTTAAATTAAAACCTTCAACCTTCTCTTGTCGCGGTTCTCTCCTAAAAAATTTTTCCCTTTTCTTCATTGATTTTCCCACTCACTCTGACCAGTGTGAGTTTAGAGAAAAAATATTCGCGGTGGAAAGGAAGTAAGTAGAATCCAATATACATGTTGTCACTGAGGTCTACTTATTACCATCAGAGTTTGGGTTTAAAAAATTTGGAAAGACAACGGCCCGTTTGCTGTTCAACAGTTGATTTTTCTCCTATTTCATCCTTCAGATGGGGACTGAGAGTGTAGAATTATTAAACGTGAGATTGTTATATGACCAAGCAATGCATGACTTCACAGGTTGCAGTGAGGTCACCGAGCATGACCCAGACATGGTTCAAGTACAAGTCCCGCCTTTCGACCAGACATTGTGCGTCTCTACAGTCGCGGCAGTTGGCGAGAGCGCCACAGAACACGCCGGGAGCACGCTGTGACCACGTGATCACCTCCGGAAGCACCATTTCCAAGTCAAGCGACTGCAGCTCAGCGTTAATCGAAGCGTGGCTACAAAGAGCAACATTCGCGACTTTGGGGCGAACTTGGCGTTTTTTGTGTGTCCAGGAGCAAGTGCAACGAACGCTTCGGGAACAGTGAGAAGTTGGGCCTCACTTCCGATCCTCATGCGAAATAAGCTCCAGCCGTGGCAGAAGGATAACTAGCGCAACATTACTAAGTTGCATCACGCCGGCTGTTCAGCAATTTTTGTCTCGACTTTACTACCAGAAGATCTCTAATTTAATGCAAACTTAGACGAGTTCTGTTAATTTCAAAGTGACCAGTGCGTTACTACTCACAGCAAAATAAGGCACAAGACATCTTAACCCTATACGGCGCGGCTGAACAAATTCGCTCAACCACGCTGCACAGTTATTTCTAGACCGAGGTATAAACCTCCGTTTCCGCACGAAGACGATGTCACAGAGGAAAGAACAAGGGACATATTGTATGTCAATAGAAACGGGGAACCCATGCACGAAGGTGTTCCCACATAGGATCAACGTGCATGGGGACAAGAAGACGTCCCAAGAGCCTAGCTAATGGCTAAGGTAACCTACATAAGCCCCCTGGGGGCGCTACTCCCCATAATATAGGAAGGGCGAACCTAGTCCTATGGCCATCCCATGCGCCCTGAGAAGCCACGCAGCAGAAAACCGAAAAAAAGAAAACAAAGAAGAAACACCCATGCGGAGAGTCCCATCCGCGGCACGCACGTGGGAGAAGGTAGAAGTCTCACAGGATGAGTCGCTTACTATCATTTGGCGTCCCAGCAGCTTCACGTAGCAGATCAAGTTCGAAGGGGAAGTAAAGAGAACATAACTAACCTTATAAACCAACCTATAAACCAACATAAACCAGAAGGAACTACGGCCAGATGCAACAACCCCTGCCAAAAAATTACTCAAAAAACCCTGAAAGCGTGGGGCCCAAAATTCCCTGAAATTAAAGTGGAACTGCCATTTTGATGATACTTATAAGGAAAAGCGTTACTACAGCTCGCATTAATATGGAAAACTGCTTATGACCAGCTTTCATAACGAGTCACAATCATAAAGACCAATGTGCACATCAAGACACGGAGGACTTACTGTAATCAGATGTTTTAACCGAACACATTTGGTTGTGGAGTGCAAAAAGAAAACTTTTCATGCCAAGTTTTGTGCAAGTTTCAGATCTCTTAATCCGGAAATCAACATGTTTCCGGTCGAGTTCTAGGTGTACACGCATTCAAGTCAGAGTTAAGTCACTCCTTTTGTCCTCCCGACCAAATGTATTTGCTTGGTGCTGTGACGTTGCTATTTCTGTAGTTATATTAAAGACTAATGTGTTGATCAACAGGACAACGAAGACCTAAGTGCATATTAAAGATATGCAAGGCCAAATCAATTTCGTTGCAAAAATATACCTGATTTTTTAGGGTAGTTCAGGCTGTTCTAGGGGAAAAACAGACAAAGCTTGGGGGAAAAACAGACAAAGCTTGTAGCGAAACGGAAACGTCAGCGCTCAACTTTAACATTATGCGAAAGATCAGAAAATAGTCAGGGCATGGAGGCTGTACTGCATTGTGCTTATTGTAGAATTATAAACACGTACGTAAGTTGTAAATACTAAAGGGATGGCAATGCAAATTCCTTGCAGTCATGTTTGACGCCGGGATATCTTAGCTTGAAGTAAGATACAACAAAATGTTTGTCGCACTTAAGTAATATATATATCTATACCTACGCCCATTATGCAGTGACAGATTATGGAACAATACTGTACAGGTGTAAGGAAGCGAAGAAGTTCAGCATTCTAGAGAAGCAGTAATATTTTAAGCAGTTTTTTATTATGTCTGACCTCGATTTCGTCTTGAAAATTTATACCTCTCTCAATACGAAAAATTTACAAAATAATATAACCATGGTACATACAAGCTCGTTAACGTTTAACTAGGTTGCATTGCCCAATAAATCATGGATTAAAGTTTCGTTAAAAAATCATCGTACTCAAGTTTAACTCTTTCATCTTCACATCAATATTATCTATATTATACTGAAAGTTTGTGAACTTTGTTTATTCATTTATTTACTTGTGCCATACTTGTTTGCACACAGTTTCTTTACTTTAAGATGGGGAAAAATTCGAGAGTCAGTGGTGGAGTTACGTCACTGGGGGGGGGACGTTTTAAAGTTCGCAATACAATCTATGTTACCGTTCAGGCGTCAGGACGGGACGGACACTAAAGGAGCGTTGTAACTTGGATACTTCTTGATATTTAAGTCGAATGAACTAAAATTTAAATTCTAAAATTTTTGTCTCTTGGCTAGTATGAGCAGCTAAAACGATTGAAGAATAGCATCAGTCGATTGTTTTTCAAGCTAAAGGAATATGATAATTCGATTTCAGATGGGAAAAAATGCAAGCGTTGAAGATTTAGGGGTACTATGTAAACAAGGGGATATATGGTGGGGGTCCGCCTGAGCTCGGCTACATACAGTAAATGCGTTTGCTAAATGCCAAGGTAAATGCTGACGGGAAGAGTGTAGAATAGTTCTGTGAGAGAAAAGAAGCAGGTGATGGGGGCCCGTACAGGCAGTTGATGCAAAGTGGACCGTCAAATAGCATGAGGTCTATTACCAACTGAAAATCACCTGTTTTTTTACGGATCAAAGAAAATGGTGATGTTGACCCAACGGGTCACGGGCCGTCTAGTAGGTATTATATTGAAAGTTTGTGGACCTTGTTTATTTACTTGTGTCTTGTTTGCACACAGCTTCTTCTCTCTAAGGTAGAAAGAAATTCGAGGATTGAAGATCTAATCGATTGTATCTGTGATACGAAAGTTAAACTAAGCTCGACCGAAGGAACGGGCACGATAAATTCAAAGGTGCTACGGAAAATACAACTGAAATACGTAACATATAAACTGACTCTGCTTACAGCCTGGATGTAGAATATTCGTTAAAAGAGCAAAAAATCTGTTGATAGTGAGCCGTACGGACAGGAAAGGACGGCCGAATAGCGTGTAATATATGACCAGCTAAATAACACCTTGTTTGCGAAAGGAAAGACGATCCTTATGACGACCCAACGGGTCACGGGCCGTCTAGTATTATACTTAAAGTCTGTGAACTTTATTTATTTACT
Organism: Parhyale hawaiensis; assembly: GCA_001587735.2. NCBI lineage: Eukaryota > Metazoa > Arthropoda > Malacostraca > Amphipoda > Hyalidae > Parhyale > Parhyale hawaiensis. Next base: position 3,018,459 of record LQNS02278147.1, on the reverse strand, counting down.
TGTGTCTTGTTTGCACACAGTGTCTTCGCTTTCTCATAGAAAGAAATTAGCGGGATGAAGATTAATTCGATTGTATCTGTGATACGGAAGTTAAACCTGAGTTCGACTGCAAGAACGGCCACGTTGAATCAAAGGTGCTACAGGAAACACAAATGGAATACGTATCACATAAATTGACATTGCTTACAGGCTAAGTGTTGAATATTTGTTAGAGAAGCAAAGGAGCTGCTGATGGTGACCAGCACTTTCAAGAGTGGACGGCTGAATAGCGTGTGGTCTATGACCAACTGAATAACACCTGCTTTCTTGGTTTCTTGCGAAAGCAAAGACGATCGTGAACGACTCAACGGGTCACGGGCCGTCTAGTGAAATACAAATTTCCGTAGGAACAGCACTCTTTCAACTACAACCAAAAAGTCTAATTGGCGGCAATGAATTAACGCAGATGTAATGCGATATCATAGAAGCAGCTGTGAATCCAGTCTTGCTGTGGGCTCAGTCTATCCGGGTATTCTATTAGCGGGGGAATGAGACAAGCGGTAGAGGCAGAACTATATTGTGGAACCGAGTCACGACAGGTAAGCACACTGGATAGTTGATCACCGA
>LQNS02278147.1:2956834-2975373 GCA_001587735.2 Parhyale hawaiensis | reverse complement strand
TCATCAGTTAATGCAGAGAAAACTCGACCAAAAAGAGTCTAATATCGTTAGGGAGGGCAGGGAGGTGAGCGAAAGACACCGGCGTACGGGAAGAAGCGAGCATTTTGGGAAGCTTCTAGCGGCGCCAACGAGATGCTAATTTAGGGCAAAGCTGTAAAAAGTTGCCCTATAGCGCCACCAAATTTGCCGGACGCCAAGTTTGTCATCGGTTTAATGGGCTGCATGAAGGGTGCGGCGTGCGAGGCCGGGGGCTTCTTCGGCGCGGGTGCGAGAGGCGCGCCGACCTCAGGTCGATGCGAAGACCGCATATAATTCCGCGCTCTCGTATTTAATTGCAGTCCGATGTAAAGAAATGACAACTGTAGCTGTATTGGACTCAGTTTGGTGCCTACCTGGGTGTCTAAGGGCTGCCTATCCTCTCAGCATCTACTGTGCTGTTGTTGAGAATGCTCGTTTTGTGTTGAGCTGTAGATGCAAATATCAATTTTTATTGTTTTCTAGCTGCGAGATATTGTTTGCTTGTCGAACTAACTAGCTATGTAATCTATGTGATAACTTATACGAACATATAATGGTTTACCGTCAAAGAAAAAAAAAACATTCTTGGCACTCTAGTCGAACTGGAGGGCCGCTAACTTCACAGGCATTAAGAACTTTTCGTACAATTTTCGAATAATTTTTATAGCGAACCAGCCTGTGCCTACTAAGTCTGCCCAGGCACATTAAACCAATAGCCGTCAGGAAGCAGGTACGAAACAAGGACGCTGGAAGTCATTGCGGTCCTGCAAAGTTTATACTCTGAGGACGGGATGACTTTCGTTAATCGACGTGCATACAGCGACAACTTAAATTAAATTAATACACAAATACTGTATTTAATGAAATTATTCATTAGTAAATATTTACAAGCCAAAAGATTTCAGAACGTAAGCGCCTGAAAATACTAAAAAAGGGCCGGCAGCTGACGTCTGTGCTGACTTAGGCTGAAGATGTTTGAAACGCAGCGCAAACATAAACATAAGTTTCACGAAAGTTCAAATTTTACCAGCTTAAGTTTCGTTTTATTCTGGCGACACCATGGCTGTACTGTACTAACCGTCCATAGATGGAGATGAGCAGGTACCAGCAAATACGGCATTTAACATTGTACTATAAAGCGATTTGTAAGCCATAGAGTAAGGATAGTTAGGTTAATACATCGTACGTAGCGCAGATTCGCGCATTCTAGGGTAGTTTAGCGTTAGCTTCATTTTATATTTTCCAGAGGTCTGTGCTTCTTTTTCCCCCGAGGTTCATCGTATATTTTTTACAGTGACCTCACATGACAGTCAAAAGCTATAGGAACTCGAGCGAACGCACGGAATATTTTGTATAAATTTTGCTGCTCTGCTCCCACGAGGGTGTAGTCTATGGCGAAATGACCTCTAGCTCTGTACCGGAACAATCATTGTCATGGGTACAAGTTCAACAGCAAAATAAAAATAAATTTGATGAAAGTCATTCACTATATGCAATCAATCGATCTAAAAAATAGGCTGGCGCAACAAAGCGAGTAAATTTAACCATGACTTTAATATTATGTACGGTGTGCAACGAAAATTTCGAGTCGTAGACCAGCAAATCTCCATGAAAAATGAAGCATTCTTCATCTTCATAATTCTGAAGAAATGCGCCTCTCTTTCGGTTTTCTGACGACGCTGCTCTTCCCAGAACTTATCGTGTGAACCCGCCGTTTAATCTAGTTTTCTAGTTTTTCTTGATATAAATTAGGCGTGTTTGTTTGGCCGACTTTCAGCGAAATAATCCCATCCAATTAGCTAGTGTAAACTTGACTGAAACTAGTTCTTGAAAGTAACTTTTCATTTTTTATCACTTTGGATCGTTTTTCAGGTACTGCACGCCTTATTGATTGGCACGTGTGTGATCCAGATCAAAATTAACACATCTCATCAACTTCAACTAGTTTAGAACTTCAAACACAAGCTTTGGATTTGACGTTTGTGATCACACTGCAAACGTTAGTAGCAATAATTTTACTATTATGGCTTCTTAGCAAGACACACTAGCCCGCAAAGGCGACATCACCTCACGAAAATGGAGGGACATGTAGTATGTCAAGAAAAACGTGGAACACATTAACTAGTAGTCAATTAGTGGACAAGAGTGTTAAAATGGCAAATAGAATACTGGAATTCATTATCTGGAATTTCGAGTAAAAATCCAAAAACATAATCATTCTTTTGTACAAAGCTCTAATTGGCCGGCTGTAGAATTCCTGTTCAGTTCTGGTCGGCCCATAAGTGCGGCGATATCGACAAAATGAAAAGAATTCAACGATGAGTAACAAAATTGCTATCTCAACTGCGAAACATACGAGTGTCGCTTATGGGAAGTCAAACTCATATTTCTCAAGCAAACACGACTCAGGGGCAACTAACAGAAACATTCAAATACTTGAATGGTTTCAACGACGTACCTACAATGGGACTTATAACCGAGAAGGCGATGACCGCCTCCGAAACAACGACCAGAAACTCAAATGTAATAAAGATCAAAAAACTACTTGGAGCCAGCACTTTCTCTCGTACATCATAGCGCATATCTGGAATGGACTGCTTTACAAAGTTGTCGGTGCAGAGACTATGAACGCGTTTAAAAACAGTCTTGATAAACATTGAGAGAAACACCCACACAGCTACGAACCCTCCTCCAGGCCAGGAATCACAGGCTCATAACGGCCAAAGTTTCAGATTCTACCTTAATCCATTAGCTATTAAGCACCCACTAAACGAACGTCTTTGAGTCCCCGATCTACTGCTGCTACTAATCACGCTTGCAAAGTTACCTCCTAGGCTTGGCATATGTTTTATAATATTTTTTCTATTTCTCTTGAGCCTCAGACATCTACATTATCCCACATAACAGCAATAGCTCATAGAGGGTCTGAGCGTTAGTTCCGACTGCCCTTTGGGAATGGGCCAGTTGGCACGTACACTGCCAGCTATCTAATCTAATCGCGTGCTCACAGACAAGGTCAACGCGCAAAGGTGGGACAGAAGGAGAAGACCATAAGCAGCTTCCGTTAGGGATGAAAATAGAAGGAAGTAATACAGGATTATGTCCTGAAAATCTACCTGAGGCTAAGATAGCCCTTCTCTTTGAGGCGCATCACCATATACGGTGACGTAGGATGAGCACAGCCAACTAACATTAACCCTACGGCCTGCAGCCCATTCTGTGCTACTGAGAGGGCGTTAGTAGCAATGGACCAATAATGCTTCAGATAACCAAAATTTCAATCGCTTGGCAATTTCAGGAGATGCTCGTGTGAATGTTATGTCAGAAACTATATCCAAAGGGGCAAATGCAAAGCTTATAACTGAAGTTTAAGACAGCAAGAGGCTCATGAAATTTTTTCATGTCGATCTCATTGAGCCAGTCGATGACAGCGTAATAGTAAACCCGCTAAGATTAAACTCAACATGATTGAATTTTCTGCCATCTATTTTATTACTTTAAAATTAACATAATGCGGTGAGTTCAATGGTCAAGATTGAAGAATAAATAATTAGTTTTAACAGGATTATCTCCATTAGAGTGGGCCATTCCTGCAGCCCCTTACTGTCCTTCCCTTTTCTTCTCATGAAATACCATATTCAGTCTAAGAAGCATTGAAGTATATATTGCATTGACTAACATTAACTTGTGCATTGTCAGGAAATTCATGCGTATTGTGTACACTGAAAATTATTAATGGTCAACAAAATACTGCTATTCATGCATCGTAAGCATTCGCTCTGATCTATTTAAATAAAAAAAAAAAGTTTTGGTATCAGTTAAGTATCGCTGATCTTTCAGTACCTGTATTGGCCAATTGTCAGGTATCGGCAAAGAAAAGTGGTATCAGTACACGTCTACAGGAAACGCAGTCTTGCTTAGTAAAATCAGGGTTGGAAAAAACCCAGGGTTAAAAAAAAACGGTAGTGGGTTTTTTGGGTTTTATTGGGTATTTGGGGCTTTTTGGGTTTTGTTTTTTGGGGGGTTTTATAGGGGAAACGTTTCCAATGAAAAAAAAATAATGCTTTTTCATTGTTCTGCACAGATTCAACTGTTTTGAAAGAGCTTATTCCTCTAACAACTCATTGATGATCAAATGTTGGTAACAATTTATGATATAGAATATTAGTAGGCTATCTCAAATGGGGAACAGTTAATGACTGACTAATAAATGTTAATGTATAATTCATCATTCATATTGACCAGTTTTCTTCATAATTCTTTGTCTAGCCTGATGCAAAACCCAAACTAAGCGCAGAATATCAATAACAAGTTCAAACATTTTGCACGGAGCTAAAGCTCTTGCAAAAAATTCAGAAAAATACAGACAATGGAAGCATATGACATATAGACACAGGGTGTTAGTTAAAGCTGTCAGGTATAAACCTATGGAGTTAATAGACGTAGCCAATGTGACCATTTTGTAAAAATAATAAAAGATAGTAGTTTAAACTGCAGTAAATTCTATAGCGAGTCAATGTGAGCAAAATGTCAATATTTGTGAGTCTGCAAATCATATCTTTGCTAATTAGGCTGCCTCACTGACTTGACAAACCTAGTATGTAGTGAATATCCTGCAGCTCCAGATATCTACTGCAATTATATTGCAGCCTTTATAGTTACAGTATATACAGTATATTGATTTTTACTTGTAACCCCACAACAAGTTTTGCTTCATTAGCAAACTAAGTTTACTTTACATTTGAATATTATGAAAACCAAAGAAGTTGCAAGTGTTTTGCTTGCCAAGGAATCGAATTAGAGTATTTATCACCCACATACAAAATGGGAAAGGTGATTGTCACCAGTGAGTGAAGTGAGATAGGTGACTGGGTATGTTGTCATCCTAAGTATAGCTATACCCTATTTGTTTGTTTAAGAGTATAATTGTATGCATAATTTTCCACTAAATAATTGCTAGAAAGAATTGAACTATCACCACAATCTCTTGTAGGTAGTCAGGTCGGTTGACCACTTAACCTAAATGTGAAAAATGCCTAAGCTGTTGACTCAAAACTTTTAAATTCCCTACTAGGTAAGGATTCTTCCAACAAGGCGTTCTTGTTCATTCTACCTTAAAATTACCAGTACCTTATTTAGCTTCTGTTATACCCTTTACATAGTATAATGATTGACACTTTCAGCCCTCCCAAGCCTAATTAATCAACTAAAATATCAAGAGGGAATACTTGCAGTTCATCTTCAACACTATACCATTATGAGATTAGTTTGTATAGATTTAAGTACCTAATTATGTGGCTACGATAATATTAAAGAGTAGTCGCAAAGATAGCCTGTCATGCAGTCATCATATTAGCTATTGAGCAGCCAAAACTGTCACAAAATTTGATTCATTGTAGTTGCCTATACAGCCTTTCCTAAACTCATCTCATTCTTGGGCCGTCAAAACTGCCACAAACCGATTTTTCCCCAAAAAAATACACTGTAGCAGTTAAAGCCTGCTACCCACGGGAGTGAATGGCAAAACACTTCACATTCTTGGAACTAGAGTCTCATGCATTGACCATGACTAAATTTAAATTGTCAAACATTTGTTTTAAATGTACTTCAGATGAACCTAACTTGCCCAGAAATAAAAAAAAAACTACTAAATCTGTGCAATCAGTATTTGCTATGGTGAAAAAAAAACTTTTTTGAGCAGTGCAACACTTGGCAAGCTAAGTCATGTTTGAGGCAATACTATCAAAAGAGTAGGGCGAAACATTAGCTACGCCATTTAGACTTCTGACCAGCGAGCTCAAAAAGTCAAAAAACATAACCTGCTACCTTAGACGAAGTTGAAATCAGCAGTAGTTTGTCTTCTACTACAAAAAAAATATAATCATAAACTACTTTGCTAACCAATAAATTATTTTACAAAAGAACTCTTAAGGTTGTGGGCAGTAGAGATGTACGAGTAGGAAGGAGCCAAATAAGTTCTTACCGGTAGCTCCTATTTTGTTTAGGGTATAAACTACCCAAGACTTGACTGTCCACATGAAACATGGCATTTTCTCAAGGATTCCTTGAGCGGACTTAGAACTTTAGATACACAAGATTACAACACTTTATAATTAACATTGGGACTTCAATTATTAGCTACTAGCAGAAACATAATACAGACTTTAAGTACATATTGTGTTCACTACTGCAAGACCCACTAACACATCAATCTATGTAGCCTAATTCGGACCTTGGCAACAATTACATTTATTGAAGCTTTAGATGGTAAACTTGTAATATACCATGATAATTACCTAGGTTACTAATGATTCAATCAGGCTGTCCAGAAATAATATGCTTCGACAGTTGTGGTTCTAACTAATAAATATATTTCTTTGATTAGTTTGATCTTTGAAGTTATCAGCTTTTTTTTTAATTTTGAGCTCATATGGCTAATCAGCACATTTTATAGAGGGCATCTGAACATATTTTTGAAGTGTACAAGCAAGTATAATGTTATATATGATTAGGTAATGTAGTGTTGAGTATGTTTAAACTGTTATTCACTGCTATCCAGCTTTTATTTGCTTAAAAAATGCTTTTCAAAAAACCCTAAAAACCCACTACGGCTGGGTTTTTTCAGGTGTTTATTATGGGTTTTTTGGGTGGGTTTTTTAATGCCAACCCTGATTAATATTGAGTTCTCAGCCAACACAACGTAATCTGGTTGCTTCTAACACTTGTGCGGCTCATAGTTGCAAAGTTTCGAACAAGTTGAACCTCGAAGGCTCAATTTTGGAGCCCAATCGAACATACCGTAAGTTGTAGTAGAAGTTTTTACAAGCGCTTCAGCTGTACACTGCCTATATCGCGCTGAACTATTCCTGTGTTCACCACAGGCTCGTGCGCCGACTAGGGCGCGTTTATAATTGTCAATGATATTTGTCTCGTCTTTTCTGCCGGTAGGTCTCAGAGTGGTCATTGCGCTACTGACAGAAACAAGGCGCAAGTTGAGCATCTCCAACCCCCGGGCACGGCTGAACGCTTTCGCTCAGCTACGCCGCATAGGGGAAGGAAACGAAATACAAGAAGGTAGAAGTCTAGCGGCAATAGGTCGGCCACCTTGATCATCGGCCCACCTTCCGAAACAGAAGGGGAAGTATTGGGAGCCAACCTAACTTCACAAAACTAACCTCGTCTGCAGNCACAGGGGAAGGAAACGAAATACAAGAAGGTAGAAGTCTAGCGGCAATAGGTCGGCCACCTTGATCATCGGCCCACCTTCCGAAACAGAAGGGGAAGTATTGGGAGCCAACCTAACTTCACAAAACTAACCTCGTTTGCAGGAACTGCGGCAAGTTGCAACATCCCGTGCGGAGATGGCACTAGGGAACCATGGAGTTGTAAGGCTCAAATATATTGCGGCAAGGATAGGGCCCGCCAGAATATACCCCTGAGGGCGGAACATGCCCCAAGAAAAGCGTGGAACCGAAGTCATGCACAACGGTGTTCCCACACAGGGACAACACGCAAGGATATACAGTAAGATTCGAAAGAAGAGAAAAAACAGAACAGAGGCGACCAAAGGAATGAATATTAAACTTCCCCTGGGAACGTGCCACCTAAAAACAAAGGATGAGGGAACCATGGTGACCTAACCTTAAAGCCAATAGCTGATCATACGCCCCTGAGGGGTAGCCTGACGTTTAACCTGGCCAAAGTATATTCACCTTGGTTATTAAATTTTACTCTCAGCTGACTGCCGCCAGGAACATTGGCAAGTGGTGCACGACTTAACTTTGCCACCCCCCAGTACACCATCGCGGGTGCGCTACGATATTCTCATGTTTTTAGACCTAACAGTGTCAGCAAATAAGCGTACTTTCTTGCAGCGCACCAGCAATGCTAGCGAGATAAGTTTTCTCTCATGTTTTATCAGAAAAGAAACAGACGACAAGTTTTGGGCCTCAGCAAACAGTGAAGAGCAAACAAAAAGTCAAGCATGCATTCTTGGACAGCCAGAAGTTGGCCAATAGCCGTCACGCTTTGGTCTCCCAGGAATGTGTTCTCTGGGACGGAATTCGCACTCAACACCCACAACGTTATGACCGTGTGATGTTGCTGACAGTCATGCGTAAATCATGTTTTACGCGAACAGTTAAGGCCTACTTTTTCAGCTGCACTAATGTTAATGTTAACCTTATCATAGTCCTATTGTACGACAACACAATCGTCCTGCGATTGAACCCAAACGATGAAACGCTATAATGCAAGAGTTATAGAGCAGATATTAATTATTCAGGGCACGCTACGCATTCTTATAGTAACTATGAGTTTATAATTCTAGAACCGTAAAAGGTAAGGTCCACTGGGTGCAGCGTGATCCCGGGCCAACAATATCAGTCATTTTTATAAACATGTACTTAGGGTTAATAAGATATCGCAATTGCACCACGCACACAAGAGGGAAATAAATGTTATGATATGCATCGCTAATTCTTTCAGTCGAAAACTATAGCTCAGTAATATAATGGAGGCTGAGGCAAGTGCCTATACAGTTGCCCATGAAATCCAACTTCTGAATTATTTCACCAACCGACTGTATTCATGGAGTGCTGGAGACTCGATACGTTAATATCTATTACCAATAAACATGCCTTCACTACGATCTGAAAAAACAAAACGGCATTACTGCGGAATATCCCAAAAGCTGAAAGGTGTACCCGTAAGATTCCGTGCAGAGCTTTCCGTTCCCATATCCGGAACCTCTGGCGAAAAGTATTGCTCTTCCGCCACCTTTTCTCAAGCCTTTGAGTGGCGAAGTGGTCCTTGAACGCCCAGGGCAGAGAGAGATTCCGATGAGAGCCTAAATGCTTCGCAGGCGTTTGTTTTTGCCTCGTACTTTTGCTGGGAACCTCTCACTTGACTTGAGTTTTGACTATCTCAACGTCATTGACTTAGTCATTCTGACGTAGTCTCAAGGCAAATAATGGCATTGAATGTTCTTAAGACAAAATGCTGGCCTTATCGTACCCTCAACACTTGGTGCTGTAGTTAATTTGCTCTCAATGCTTGGTGCTGCTTTTACTTTGCTCTCAGCACATTGTGCTGGCTTAAGCTTGCTATCAACACTTCTTCAGCTTGTCCTCTACACTAAGTTTCGTATACAGTACACACAGGGTGTACTGGATCTGGATTAATGTCTAATTCCAAGAGGATAACTTCGTATAATTTTATAAAATTTGTATTTGAATCTTTTTTAGCTTCGCCTTGTTTGCGTGTTAGTGCACTCTTGTGCTACTGACAATGTAATTTTCATTATTGCTAGTATATCAAATCCATTTTATATATTGGCATTCCTACACATGCACTCAGCGCAGAGCATTGCTACAAAGTGTAAACTTGGTTTTTGCAATCGACTGTAAAATGAATGACAACTTTTTCAAAAAGGATATCGTTAACCCACTCAAGTTGCCAATATCCGTTCTGAAGAGACATAAAGCGAGCAATGCCAAGGCGCAGCGACTCGAGAGCCGCTTAACATTTTAGCTTGCTAACTTGCCCGCGCGCGAGGACGGCCCGCGTCAGCAGCAATACACGATCAGTCTTCCTCGGTAGCACAAAAAAAGCTCTTCGCCGAAGCCCCCTCCGTCCTTAAAAAAAAAGCCAAAACCATCAAATGTGCAGTCACTGTATACGGTGACTGGCAGAAAAAAAATGCACCAAGATTACTGGCATACAGTGGCTCACCTTTCACCCTCTTGTCTGGAACCGAGCTGTAACTCGAGAAAAAAATATTACTTGATAGCAAAAACTGTTGCGCCAAGAAAATGCAACAAGACAAATTTTTGGCTATTATGACAAGGGAAAATTAGTCCGGGCTAGAAAAATACCGCAGTTTAGGCAGACCGCGAGATATGGTTGAAGAGGCAGCAGGAGGTTGCAGGAAGAAGGGGAAGACAGAATGAAAAAGGAAGAAATAAAGTGAAGTTGGCCGGAAGACATAAGGAAGAAAAAAGGAGGCATACGAAGAAGGCAGAAGAAAGGTGAAGAAGACAACCATAAGGTTAAGAAAGAAGGAAGGTGAAAAGGGCTGGAACAAGATGAAGGAAGCAGGGAAAGGCTAAAGACGGCAGGAGAAATATAAATAAGGTAGGAAAAGGTAAAGCGAATGAGGAGTGAATACATGGCTTTCGCTAACAGTGAAATCAACTAGAGATGCACTTCAACCGCATGTTCCAATTTGGACGACTTAACAGCGTTTGCGTGCATGTCTGAGAATTCGAATTCCCTTTCAATATCACCTACTAGTTGTCTGCTGCGCTGTTTCGTCGAAATTTTACCCACAGGAAAGAAAAACTTACAGCAGGTCTGGCCTGATATATGTAAACAAAATACAAGTGGTTATGGCCAGCTGGGCAATTGATGATTGACCGTACGTGGCCATTTGCAGTGTGTCACTAAACGAAGGACATCGAAAGTTTATAGACACAACAAACAAAACTGATCAACGTGACTGACCTTCACTGAAAGTGCGAGCGACTTCTGAAATTGAAAGCACGGGCGCAAAAAGCTTTAGAACTTTTTGTTTCGTGGAGTGTCCACGACTCCCGTTAGTTATCAACTTTATCATTACAAAGTATCTTATCTTTTTAGCCACAGCTCCATCTTAAATTTTCACGCGAGTGTTGCTTACATATGACGACGGCTCCATGCACACAGATACGAACTCAAAATTTGCAATTGTAAGCACAATATCATGGCCGATCAGAGAGTACGTGACTTCTTGTTCTTCTTCTTCTTCAAACACCAATGTTGATCGAGAGACAGTTCACTAAGGCCCACACTACATGTATATGCGTTCATACTAGCATGTTAACGCGATGCCCCCAAAGCAGCAACATCAGTTTATGGAGGAGGCAAGGTCAATGTCAAACCTGCTTCTCTTTGCTCCCCCAATGTCTATCAGTAACGAAATCGAATCTGATAAATGGAGGACAATTTTCTACACTAAACGGCTCATTTAGCAGGAGATAAAACGGCCGGGAGTGAGCTTGGGAAAGTTCCTTTCGCTTCGGTAAAAACGGCGAGCAGATTGGGAAAAAGGGCTCGAATGAACGGGTGTTGAAGGCTCGCCAAAAACTGGCGAGCAAATAGAAGCAGAAGTTTGCTGGACGAAGAAACTCTGGGACAAGTTCTAAAGGAACAGTTGGACAATATAAAGGAGTGGGTGCTTCTGATAGGACCAAGGTCATCGCCAACCAATGAGCGACTGGATAGATAAAGAATATCTTCTGGTTCCTTATGACATTAACATTGCAACAACACAATTTGGTAAAGAACAGGTTCGCAAAAACGATTTCATTGTTTCAATACATAAAGCCAAAATTGGATACTTTCCATGTTCTGATTTACTCACCCCATTCCAATACTTAATTGCAATGCCCTTATTGGTAATCATTGCTTCCAGATGTCTTTTACAGATAGTTCACAACTAAGTTGCTACGAATTTCTGCGAAGATATTGGTATGCTGTTCTTTCGTAAATTTTCGTTTCTACTAGATATCTGAGTTTTCCAGCATTAATATTTTTTCATTAACCTTCCTCCCCACGTTTTCGATTGAATTCAAGATGTCGGCTTGGCCACTGTTAAACACATTATTATCTGCTAGCCATTTTGTAACATACTTTGCCTTTTATTCTGGATCATCACATTGTTCACAAAGATCCACTCGGCAGAGAAAGAATGCTTCAAAATACTGTGCCACATTTCTGTTTCAAATTTTGGTACGACTAATCTTCATTCATGATTTTATAAGCTCCACAAGGTCTGTGGCTCCATATTGGTCGAGAGTGCTCCAGAGAGAGCCCCTCGGAGGACGATGGGTGGCCTGTTTGGCCCATCCAGGAGTAGGCGATCCACCAAGCGTTCCTCTCGGTCCACCAGTAACGAGTCTCAACCCAAACGAGGTCTATCCACCGCGGACAGGCAGGGTACATCGGATAGCATATTGATCGAGAAGCAGCTCTAAGCTATTAAGCATCCACCATCATGACTGACAGTTGGCACAGTATTTTTAGGCTAGAAAGCATAATTTTTGCGCCAAACAACATTTCGGTGACTAAAATACTCTAGCTGCATCTCGTCTCAACGAAGCACCACTGACGATAAACTTGTGTCTGTATCCAACTGTGAATATTAAATTATGTTATGGATACATAGGAGAAATTCATCTAGTTAGTTAGTTAGTTATAGTTAGGAAGTTTAAGCCTCCGTTTCCGAGCAGAACGATATCACAGAGGAAAGAGCAAGAAACATACAGTATGCCAAGAGAAACGGGGAACCCATGCACGAAGGTGTTCCCACTACACAGGATCAACGCGCATGGTAACAGCAAGTCGGGAAAGAAGAGGAAGAACAGATAAAGCATGTGCAAGTAGGAGTAAGAAATCGGGAAGGAAGCGAAGTGGGCACGAGAGAGGGACGTCCCGAAGGCCTAGCTAATGGCTGAGGTAACCTACGAAAAATTCATCTAATGAATAACAAGATAAGGTGGCAGGAACTTCAAGTCCTAATAAGTTATTATCAAAACAATATAAATATTTACAGCTTCTCTTAGCACTGCCATGGAGTGTGATTTTCATTACTTATTACGTGCATTGAAACTATATTTGCTCTCAGTTCACGACGTAGACTACTAGTTGAGTAGATGATCAACGAACCACAGGAGAAGCGATTTTTCAGCGTGCAGTAGACACAAAAATTATTTTTTCTCTATAGTGTGCTTTCTTCAATTGACGAAGCAATTTTCGCTTGAGTACAAAAATTTCGACGTACTAAAGATGTATCATGCCGTATGTACGATACGCAGCCGGGAATCTAATTACACTTAGTGATGCTTCACTTCTCGCTAATATGTATTAATTTTATGAATACCATCCGAGGGAAGGAAAGAGGGTGCTGCTTGGATGAACTGAAACAGAATTGGCAGTTGTAGCGCATCCTTGAAAAACATATTAGCAATGAAAATATGATTAGTGTAGTAGGGTTATCACAAATAGCTTGTTGTCACTTTTGATAGCGCGAGCACTCAAGTGGAAGAATAAAACGTTGCGGGAGCTATCAGGTGGGATCTATATATTTTACTACTTTCTTCTGCCCATAATCTTAGCAAGACTGCACGTAACGCACTTTTATATCGATTGTAGACTATCCTTCTGTGGTGAAACGCCAGAAATTAGCCACGCCGGAAAAAAGTAGTAGACTGGCTTGGCAGACGAACAAAGGCTGTCCCCTCATCCTAATCAAGCACCTTGGTCTGGCTGCATTGCGAAAAGAGTTTTGCACGGGCTGGATTCGTATAGACCAGGGATGGGTAAAATTTTTGACTCAGGGGCCACAAGGACTTTTAAAAACTGACAAACGTTCCAGGCCAGCACCCGATGCATACTTAACAACATAAACAGAAAAAAAAACAGTGTTATAATACTATCATTCCTATTAGTGCAATGGCGATATTCAATTTTATAATAGCTATAATAATAAGCGCTTAAAATGGACTAAAATATCGAGGATCTCAAAATCTTCGGGAGCCGGGATAAAAAACTAATACAATGGGCCGAATGTGGCCCGCGGGCCGCAGTTTGCCCACCCCCAAAATACAGTATGTAGACTAGCGTACCTTGGCAAAGCCTAAGACGTGGTGATATTTATTCTCATAATTTCTTGGTACAGTTTCTGCAAAGTTAATTTAAGACAAAACTACTGGCCAAAAGCGCGAACGTTAATGAGGAGGAGGAGGTGTTGATGCAAATTCTGTACTGTCATTTCTCACAGCCACGTACACTAATAGCTAATATTGTTTCAGGAACCTTCTCGAACTACTGCATTTTCTGAAGCATGTATCGCTGAGAAACTCAGGTAGTATTTGATATCCTTTTAAGCGTGGTATACAAAAGGCTCAATCTTGGGTGGAATTTTCTTTCCTATCGTGCATAATCCATCAGTACTATATAATAACTGAAGATGTGGCTTTTATTCATGTACTTGTTTATTCTCTCCGCAAAGAAGGTTATGTTTTTGTCGAGTTTGTCTGTAGGCCTCTTTGTCGTCACCAAGATAACTCAAATAGCTGTGGACGGATCTTTACGAAAATTCACAGGGATTGTTAGGCATGTTGAGAGTAACAGATGATGAACTTTTGGTGATGATCCGTTCAACCTTTGCTTGTTTGTCTGCTTCTTTTTTCTCCGTGCCATAACTCACAACTTCTGGACGGATTTCTATGAAATTTACACGAGTTGTTAGGTATATCACGAATAGTAAATAACCATATTTTTGTGATCGGTTGGTCGATTTGTTTGTCTCTATGTTTGATTCAAATATGTCAGCAAAATAGCTAAAAAATCATGAACGGATCATTACCTTCAATGAATGGAAAGTCGACAGCAAACCAACACTAAAATTTTACGTTTCGGGAACTTTTTCCCATCAGAAATTTCGACTAAAAACTGCAAAGCATGCCTAAAAAAATTTTTGTTTAGATGACCTAAGTTTTGACATGTGTCAACAGGGTGGGACCTAAAAGGCGAATGACCATGGTGCGCTAAGGAGCTGTTGTATAAGCGTCGGACGGTGAGGGATGCGGAGGAAAACGGGCACGTACAGTCGGAGGAAAAAGTGTCAGTAATGGGTTGTGACGAGTGGTACAGCTGTAGTCATTATACTGAGGCTAGGTTTTGTTGGATACGTAGTGATAGTGATTCTAGGGCGGAGAAAAAAAGAACATGTACAGTCGGAGGAAAAAATGTCGGCCATGGTTTATAGTCTAAAAAGCGAATGAACAGAGCTGTGAGAAGGGGCAGGGTGTCAGCTCCTATACAGTCTGCAGAAGTCGAGCTAGTTAGTCGTGGATAGTGTGAAGAGGTACAACTGAGGTCATAATGTTGAGGCTAGGTCTTGTTCTATGGATATAAAGGGATTCTAATGTTGTGAGTTCGATTGGATAAGAAGAGGCATTACTTTTTCCATACATCGAAACTATATTTGTTCGCAGTTTACGTCGCACAAACGCAGTAGATGGTCAACGAAGCACCGGAGAATTGTTTTTCACGTTGCAGTAGATGCAACAATTATTTTTCTTGTGTGTTTCCTTCCTTTGACAAAGCAGTTATTGCTTCAGCTCAACAAGTTCTCAGTACTGAAGCTGTATCAGGACGCATACAGGATACGCAGCGGGGAATTTAATTAAATTCAGTGATTCTTCACTGCTTGCTAATATAAACTGATTTTTTGTGCATGTCATCTAAAGGAATGAGTGTGCTGCTCAGAAGAATTGAAACATTGAAACACAGAGCCCTCGTCTCTTATGACAAGTTTGAATTGGCTGATGTAGCGCATCGTCAGAAGCGTATTAGTAACGAAAATGTAATCAAAAAGAAGAAAGGTACTCACATTTTCTCGCTATTATTTTTGATAGCGCTGTCACTCTACTCTGAGTATAATAAATGCCCTAGTTTTGTTAAATATTTCGAAGAAAACAAAATTCTTTCTTGTTCCCTGGTGTGCTCCACTTGGATATACTCTCACAGATCTTAAAACCATTATTTAGTGGAATAGTCAAGTGTTTAATTACTAATTCAAGTGCAATAAAAACAAGGGTGAGCATCATTTCGAGAGTGTGTGCTCAGAAGCACTTGAGAAAGGCCACAAAAAGAGCCAGAACTGAAGCTGTAATCGTCATAACCATTAAGCAGCTGCTGCATTGTTTGCTTCAGTACCACTGTTTATCTACACACCATTGTGTAGAAATGTAGATGGTCAGAGGAAGTAGACTGGCCGAGAGAAGCCGCGACTATTTGTAGATCCTATAGCCACGAAACAACAATACAAAATAACGAGGAAAACGGTGGCTGTACAGACAGAACGAGCCAAAATTCATGTAGCTACCTCAGTGTTACTTACCTTCGCCAGCGTGCCGATATACTTTCTCCTGTAAGAGACCCAGTTTATTCAATCAAAGTACTACAGCTAATGACAGGGTAATAAGGTATTCTTTTTCGCAGCTCGGCATAGATGCAGCAGCTTATGCTCCGTTCCCTTTCGGATGCACTTAATGTCATATAAGTTTACACAAGCATTTGCATTCGGGGTGCATGAGCGGGTGTGTAAGCGCAAGCAAGGGAGAGTGTTGTAAATACACAAAGCTGGCTTTGGGTCAAGTAAACAACTGGCACTCGCTCTAAGTACTCGTACAAACCCAAACTCACGCGCTTGCGTCGGCATCATAGGAGTACAGTGCGCTAAAGTTATTCGTACACGAGAGCGAACCTTTAATGGTGAAACAGCTACATAGACACCATGGCAATAGGAGATCCAGAGACGGTAGGATGTAAGGATTTAAGTTTCCCAAAGTGCAAGGCGATTTCTGCAATTGAATGTTACCCTGCGAACGCATCCGTCAAGTGCACAGCTGTAGTATGGTAATGTCTGGCACAGCCGAGGAGCAGACATAGCGTTCGGGCAGAGGTATCGGATCCTTTCTTTATAAACAGACTTGGAGACCAGCGCTGTCCAAGTCGAAGCTATCTATGACGACACGGGATCTTTTCAGTCCGGTAGCTAGCTAATATAATATTGAGGGTATTCTCGCCGTAACCGAAAGAGCAAGCTAGCTAATAAAAGCTTCTCTGGACCGCAACTACAGTATTCCCCTACGTAAAATAATTACTGAAGCTAACCGCTGTGCAGACTACGGCATGCTCTTCAGAAGATAAAATTACCAATAACCAAAATTATGGATGATTGCCAACGACCTCGAGAGTTCAAATTACGGTCAGCGGTAACAACCAGTGACGGAGCCCACAAACACTAAATATTAGGGTACTCACCTGTCACAAGCTTCCACTCTCCATTGATATGCACCCATTGCGAAGATTTGTCGCCCAAGTTGGGCAAGTCCACGCCTCCGAAGCGCCGTTTTGAATCACGAAACGATCCACGGACTCGACGAATACTCATCGCGGTTCTGGGAGCAGACCACCTTCCCTTTTCGTCGTCTTCTCCTGGGCGTTGTTGTTCGTCTCGGCGAAACCGAATCAAGAAAACTTCGGTTGCCCTGGTCTTGGGGCATCTGCTGTATGGTAGTTAGGAACTTCGATTAACAGGCGCTGAATCTCAATAGAGATAACTTGTTCACTGAAAATACTGCAGGCCGCCGATTAACAGACGATTTAGTTTGACACTGATAGTCTGCACTATAAGAGTAGCAATTAAAGATTGTGATTAGCAAGGGATAGAACTTAATTCAGATAGTAAACGATGCTCTTGCTGAAAAATTACTCGCAATCGATACGATGCTACAGCATACACTGATTACTGACGCAGTAAATGAAGTAATTGTTATCGATAAGGACAGTTTCTCTGAATACTGCGCTACACGTGAAGCTGAAACGTGATATTATCTTGTAATATGAGCATACGGAAGATTGGTAAGCCAAACGAATTCCACATTGTATACCGAGTAAATCGAGACACAAAAGAGCACTGACG
Source organism: Parhyale hawaiensis (assembly GCA_001587735.2). Lineage (NCBI taxonomy): Eukaryota > Metazoa > Arthropoda > Malacostraca > Amphipoda > Hyalidae > Parhyale > Parhyale hawaiensis. The sequence continues at coordinate 2,957,822 of LQNS02278147.1, read as the reverse complement.
GATCACTGCACAGTCTTAGTAGTTTGAAAATTGGCTGCGCTCTGTACTAATGGCACCAGGATACTCCAACAACAGTCAGCAGCAGATGAACAGATCGGAAACAGTGCAACAGCACAGAACTTTCCGGGTGGCACTTCCTTCCAAAACTGAACTAGTCTGTGCACAGCTTAAGAGTAGAACTTTTCCGGCAATGTTGGGAATTTACAGGGATACTAGGGACACCGATGACACTAAGACTTCAGGCAAAGATACAGGGTTAATTGAAACACAAATAACACTGCGACTCCTTTGCAAGAGCATACACACTAATGCCGAGATACAGGAGATATGCTAGAGTTCAACAAGCAGAGAGTACAATATTTACAAGTGGTGCAACGGTCGAGTATTTCATTATTCTGCAAACCGGATATCTTTCCGAAGTGTGAAAACTCACTGAACACACAAACTATCAAGCACCTTCTGTAGTTTCAGAAAATTTCAAAAGAACACGCAAAAGCAATAGCACTGTAGAAGTATCGTCAGCTATGGAGGGCGTGATGTAAGAACTCGTTCGCTGTACATTCAGCAAATGGAAAAGCTGGTTGACTCAACTTTCTGCAGGCTGGGATCTTGCTTGGTAATAGCTCCAAACTGGCACACACAGACGGCGGGCAGCATGAATCACCAAAACAAACAAATACACTTAAATCACTAGTAAATCACTAAACGAAAATATGATTATAACGCAAAACTCAAACGATTTTACGTCAAATAAAAGGCACTCTGAAAAAGAAAGAAAGCAAAATAAAAATCATCAACATTTAACATTATAATTACTATCCTTTGGTAAATTATAAAATTGAAAAAGTCGACACGAAGTAATAATTAAAACTTGACGTTTCGGGATACTTCTCCCATTTTCAAAAGCCTAATAAAATCTTTAATGGATACCTAACAATTTTTTTTTTTTTTATTTAAGGAGACCTAAGTTATGGTGTTAGCAGGGTGG
>LQNS02278147.1:2892413-2902633 GCA_001587735.2 Parhyale hawaiensis | reverse complement strand
AACTCAATAAAGAAGGCCTCCAGACGGCCAAGCGAATGCTCTATTTTGTTATGGAAGAGGCGTGCGCGATGCAGTTCTTACTCCGCATAAACAATGTCATCCCTGAGATTTTCAAGCAACTGCGATGCCGTTACAAGATGTGTGGTCTTTGCCTGGTCGCACCAGTCTTTGTCTGTCAATATCTTACGTTTAATTTCTATAGCACATTAGATAACCATAAATAGTGGGGTAATTATATAAGTTTTGCCGATCTAGCTTACTGTTCGCAGAAGGAATATTAATGCAACTGGTTATGATGCTAGTCCAGCTGGTTGTTTTCGAACACGCTGATACGCAATATATTCGAACGGCAGATGTCATCCAAGTATAATTTGAAAATCTCTAAACACGTTCTATGGTGTTGGTGTTAGCCACCTAGACACTGCTTTGCTCACATAATGAACGAACTAAGGGAATCATCGCTGAGAACAGTGATAACCTCAATAGCTTAAACTTGTTCGAAATGTCAGCCATTAGTGGTTGGTTCCCAACTGTGCATTGAATTTTAGCAGTTAATCGGCTTTGCATTAACTCTTGATATTCGATCTAAAGCAGCGAAGCTAACGTTAATGACCGAAGCTGTAGACAAGGTAAAGATATTAAAAGTAGTCATAGACTAGGCCATAGTTGACGCACCATTCTCCGCAAATGAACGAGTAAAATTCGCAGCGATGTTGGCCTCAAGTAACGGAAATACCTCAAACAGAAACAACCTTTCTAGGGCGATGCATTGATAACACTGGTCTGCATCATTATGAGGTTTAGGGTTTGTCAGGTGTTTCCATCTGGCTTTTGCACTCTGAATTCAAAAATGTAAGTAATTTTGCCATATTAGGTCAAGTTTTCATTCTACTTCAGTTTTAAGAACATAAATTATTGGAAATAACGTGTTTTCTGATGAATTTTATATGTACTAAATTTCAAATTCACGTTCTCTAGAATTCCTTCTAGAGGACGTGCATAGGTATTTTATATTTTCTTTTAACAAAGTTATGAAATATAGGTTGAGTAACGGCCAAAATGGCAACACCATATGCAGGGACAATGAGTTACTAGTTATTGTATCTTTGTAATCAACTTTCTAGGCAACCACCAAAATTGAAAATATGAACGTGTCATTAGCTCCTGTTAAACTACCAAGCTCTAGGTGCATGCATGTCCATTAAACTACATTTCCTTGGTTTGCATTTACGTTATATTCCGGAAAACTGTGGTGATTTGAGTGAAAAGCTATGAGATCGTTTTCTCAAGAATATTCGAGTAATGGAGGAGATCGATGTATTTCATCTTGAAGTTCACATGAACTCTAGTTGTGTCCTATTTTAGGCATAGGTAACACATTTTCCATTATTTATGCGTTATGTGGAAAATATGCATAATAATATTTGGTTATCATTTGTTTTCTTAAAACCGAAATAGCAAAAACATATAACCTGATTGAACAAGACGAGTTACATTTCCAAACTCAGCATGCAAAATGCATACAAAATCTGCTGAGAAACAGTAAACCTCTTTTAAAAAGTTTTAAAATGAATGTGGTGTGTGACTGTGGGGTGATTGAGCCCCAGTGGGACTCAGTGCCTAGTCGCAATTGTCACGGCTGGTGACTTTGGTGATTTGCAAGGACGCCAGTTTAAGCTTGCGATGGTAAAGAAAAGAGCGAGCATTTTATTGTAGTTTCATCAGGGCCTGTTTCTAATTTTGAGTGGGTAGCCAAGAATACTGTAGCCTACGCATTAGCGTATCTCTCCGCCCCACTCGCGAATGCATCAACGCAGTATCACATTGACCAGCGGCACTCGCAGAAATTTTACCGTTGATTTATGTCGTTACGCTATTACAACTCACCATAATTTGACCTACTGCAGCTCTTCTAACGTAACCAACCCCGTCCAAGTTAACGCCTGTCACTTAAAGCTGACGAACTCTGTTGAGGACCGTAGGATTGGATGAGAAGCGTTAGGTTGGATGGAGAGCCTTCGACTGGATGGAGAACGTTAGGCTGGATGGAGAACGTTAGGCTGGATGGAGAGCGTTAGGCTGGTATGTGGTATGTCTAACCCAACAATGGCCAGATGTGTCTACCCTAACACTCATCGTCTAAGCTAACGCCAGTCGTGAATTCCAGCGTTGGATAAGGATCATAAAGCATGTCGAATGACCTGTCGCTCCTCGTCTAACCTAACTAACATCATCAACCTTCAAGCTTCACATCAAATTTGAAGCACTTCTAATCTAACTCGCCTTGTCTAACCTAGAGCACATCCTTTATCATAACTATTCTAATCTACACCAACACACCTGGGCAGCACCTCATGCAACCAAACGTGCCTTAGCTAACACAACGCACCTCACCTTGCCTAACACACCTCATTTAACTTAACACTCGCTACCTAAGACTTCTCTACTGAGGCTTGACGCTCATCTACCCTAATGCACCTCATTTAATGAAGATAATGCTCCTAATATACCCTAACGTTCCACATCTAGCCCACAGCACTTAGTCTAACCCAACGAACGTCATCTTCCCCAACCAAAGTCAAATAAACCTAACGCGTCTCATCTAACCTAACATCACATCCAGCCAAACGCTCTTAATCTAACCTAATACTCTCCATCCAGAATAACACTCTCCATCCAGCCTAACGCTCTGGCCAGCCAGCCTAACTCTCTCCATCCAGCCTAACGCTCTCCATCCAGAATAACCCTCTCCATCCAGAATAACCCTCTCCATCCAGAATAACACTCTCCATCCAGCCTAACGCACTGGCCAGCCAGCCTAACGTTCTCCATCTAGTCTAAGGCTCTCCATCCAACCTAACGCTTCTCATACTATCCTACGGTCCTCAAGTAATCCAACACTTACAGCTCACGCTGTAATCTAAGGTAACTGTATTTAACTTAACGCTCATCACCTAACCTTACGTTCTTCACCTAGCCATGCGATCTTCATACAACCTAACGCTTCTCAACTAACCTAACGCTCCTATCGTATCTCCTTTTGACATTTCTTTCCGATCTAATATATACGTATTAGCTCACCTTCCATGATTGAGCTCAAACAGGAAGCTAATAATAATTCCATGGTTGAACGTCGTTTTATGTTTTCTCTAGGGTTGCTGCTCCCTATAATATAAGATGGGCAAACCTAACCAACCTATATGGCCTACAGCTCATCCCATGCCCTCTGAATTGAAGAGGCATATTAGAAACGCAAGTATGAGCAATAAAAATTTGGTATCACTAATACTTCACTGTCATTTTTGCGACCGTAGGCACTTTAGCTTATCAGTAAACGCCAATCGTTGTTAAACGTTGTGGGCTTTCTGTAAGCCATTTTGCCACTCACTTTTCTTTGATACAGCCGTTTCTTATTCCGATTTCTTAGTGATTGGGCAGCTAATAACTAAAGATGAACATAGCCAGGCATCAAAACAATACAAGAAACACAGTCGTGTGCTTATATATTTCTATATTATATTATTATATTAATATAACACCTTATTTAACCTCCGTAGCAGCAACTCAGGCGTTCCAACAGAGATGAGTGAGTAGTATTCAAATACCACATATATTGTCGCGTGGCCACGTGCGCTAGTACGGGCAGGAAGACAGCAAGGCGTAAAGCATAGGAGACACTCGAGTGGACGGCCTCTGTCAAGGCCTTCTACAAGAGAGAGGTGAGAAAATTCCCGCGGACTAGGTACGCTATCTCGATCGAAAGCCCACCTCGCGGAACAGTAAATGAAACACTGAGAACCTCCCTAACTTTTCAATACTATCCTCGTCAGCAGGAACTGCGGCCAGATGCAACATCTCCTGCGGAAAAGGTACTCAGGTTTGCCCCTGGGGTCGTAAGGCCCATATTATGACAGGGAGAGGGCCAGTCATAATATGACCGTGAGGGCATATATATTTTTAGGTTTCGTGTATACGCTGTTAACGAAATCGGTAAGCGAAATATAGGTAAATAAACATTAAACCAGGTTGCAAAAGATGGCCTAAGTTGCGCTTCTTTCCCTTAGAATTGATTGTACTTTTTGCTCTTCGAGTGGTGAAATTCAAACACTGTAGATATTTAATGCTTTTCTTAGCGCTGTTGGGAGTCTGATTTTTATATTACCTTCTCCAAATGTTGGATCTATATTTGCTGACAGTTCACGACGTACAAATTGATTAGATGAACAACGAAGTACAGGAATAGTGATTTTTCACGGTGCAAAGGACACGGAAGTGATTTTCTCCAACTTGCTTTCTTCCTTTGACGAAGTAGATTTTCCGTAAATGCAGAAATTTCAATGTACTGACGTACACTCATACCGTAAATAGAATACGCGGTAGAGAATTTAATTTGATGTATTTAATCTATATTAAAAATCTGTCTGTCCCTCCGTTAATTACCCACTGCGACCGTGACGCTTCCATCAGTATTAGATAAGGGAAAAATTAGGAGTTCGTTATGGTATCCTGGATACGACCTGGGACGGGATCAATAGGAGGAGTCGAATTCAAATTTATGCTGCCACTGCCTGCAGGTCTTAGGTAGAAGATTCACGGCCTGATTTTTAACATTTTTCAATCTTCGTATGCATGATACGAGTCCGAGAGCATCATAATTATAAAGCAGAAGAGAGCATTACAATTTAGAAACAATTCTTTTGTTCTGTAGAATTTTCTCAGGTTATTCAGTATTAGATAGGGGAAAATTAGGAAGATAAGGGTCTGAATTATCATTGAAGAACACTGTTTCTGTTCTGTGTAATTTCCACAAGTTTCAGCTGGTATAAATTAATATAAATTTGACATAAATTAACGGTTTTTGCGTATCATCTAAAGAAAGGATGGACAGTGAAAGAGAGAGCACTCATCCCTTATGACGTTTTGAGTAGGCTGTTGTAGCGTATCTTTCAGAAGTACATACAACTCTCGGCTTCTACGAGAGACTGAAACCGGATGAAATTGTAATACTCCAGATACGTTCGCAAAAAAGTCGAGATAGGGTCACACATAGTGTTGTCAAGTGAAATCTGGGTTTCCTGCTAGATTCTCGAACAAAAAATATTAAAAAATGCTAAATCTCTTCGGGCAGCAGCAAATTATACTAAAGTAATATTTTACTACAAAACTAAGTTTTAAAATACATTTCAATGGAATTTTATCATAACACAAGGACTTATGCAGCACATTTGAATCTGTAGAGCTGTTTAGGGTAACATAAATTCAATATTTTTATTCATTGATAACAATTGTCCAGCACTTTTCAATATTTTTACAGCGCTAACTTTCTTCTTAATATTTTGTGAACACAAGACAAAAGACTGACAGAAGCACTTTGTAAGTTTTACATCAATTAAACTTCTGAGTAACAGTTTGCGTAACTGCTATACTTCGATCAAATTACGGGTAAACCAAATTTGTTTCCAGTAGGTGGGTCTTTAACTTGCAAAATTCTTCACAGCGTCTGTGTTAGCACTATTTTCATGAAAAAAAACTACTAGGGTAAAAAAATGTGCTACTTAATTTATTCATTTAAGCAATATCACATTTCTAGAGAGATGCACTTAGTCACAATATTTTGGACTGAAACGAAGTTGAGGTTTGGAAAACGCTGATAGCTTTTGACATACGATTATAAAACAATTGTTCAGACCTTGTAGGTAAATAATTTTTTACTCGTGTAATTTTTATTGTTCAGTTCTCTGAAATGTTGGCATAGTTTTACCTGCCACTGAATGCACGCACATTGCACAGCTCCCTACAGTTTCCTCAACTTTGCATCTCAACTGTCGTTTTTTGTTAAGAAATTCTGCAGTATTAACTTTGTTGTACAATCAGGAGGAAGAATCCTTTTATTACATAAACTCAATACACTGTATAGGTACCTATGTAAGCATTCCATTACCTTAACATGATCACACCCATGGCTACATTGTACGAGTTCAGTTCCAGCTTCCAACTTACGTGAATCATAGGATTTATGAATTGTGAGTTTTGATACAAAATGGGATAAATTACCTTGAAATTCCTACATTATTGCACTAACTACTAAAAAATAACAAAATTGCCAAAAACAGCTAAATATTGTTTCGATGCTGTTTTTCCTGCTAGATGCTAGCACCAAATTTATATTGCTAAATTATCTAAAATAAATAGTAAATAATGAATAAATCCCATTTACCTACTGGTTCTTCTCATATGGATGTTGTGTCCAACAAGGTTAGAGCACAGGAACCCGAGGCTGTCTTGCTTAAATGCTAACATAAGAATAATTCTAAACAATAACATAAGAGAAAATTAGTATCTGTTCTGTTGAGAGTTACTGTACAAAGCCTACATATCATTAATGAGACGATATTGACACTATTTTCCGTTGAGAGAAAAATTAGTTACAATCATGCTAAATTTGGCCTTAAAAATGCTAAGTTGGCAACACTGGGCCTTAATAATGCACGAAGAAGAAATTTCTTTCAAGCATGGACTATGTTAAGTAAGCAGGAAGGAATTTTTCGTTATTCTGCAACAGCATGAAGGAAATATGTATAAAAGCAATAGATAGCATGTCTATTAATTACTTAAGAAGTTGGTGTTATACGATAAACAATGCTAACTAATACATTTCTCAGCGCAAACGCTAAAAATACTGCACAAATCGTAATATTCGAGAGTAGGGAACGTAATTTGAGATAGGTCCGTAGAATTACGTTTGTAAAAGTAGACAGCGTAAAAGTCGACACCCGCGCTGTCATAAAATGACAGCGAAGAATTTGTGATGACCTTCTTCATTGATCATACCTTCGGTATCACAACTGCTAACCTAAGCACCCTGAGAAGAGCGTTTACGGCTTCACAGCCGCTCAGTATCGGAACTTTTATTTCTCTCTGAAATGGAGAAAATTCACTGCTTATTGCATGTCGATCAGCAACGTTCAAAGTAATAGCTCAGATTTAGTTTTGTGGATACGTTAGGCTAGCTTATACAGATCCAGTGGTTTTTGCCTAGCGAGAGCTGTTTCATCGACCATTGAATTAATTTGGGAGAATAGCTGAAGCAACGAAATAATCTGTGGGAAGAAACGACGAATCAAGAAGCATGAGAGTGCCAATGGAAGCTTCAGATATCTTCAGTGCTGCGATTTTAACTTCGGTAATGCAAGAAGTGCATTCAGACATAAGGTCGCCCGATACTTTGCCATAGATTCGAGGTATGGAGAAGCTAATACTCATACAAATGAGACTAAGCCTGCGATGTCTTCATTGTTTGAATTTCAACAGTCCCTGATAAAGATACGTTTGCCATCTTCTACAACTCGGCCTATTTTCTACCTAACAGTTTTCAATGGAACTGGAGGGAACGACCAGAGCCTCCAACCTGGGCTAATTTCCGCCTGTTTTGTTGAAGCGTGACAGAAAATGGATAAACAGATAAAAAACAGATAAATACACATCGGTCTTTATTATATTGTAGATTAGAAACGAAAGTATGATCAACGAGGAAGGTTTATCATAAATTCTGCGCTGTCATTTTTATAGCGCAGGTGCTCCATTTCCATTAGCATTTCCGCAGCAAAACTTAGACTTAGTCGCCACAGATTCGTTTAGATCAAACGTTCGTCGACATGATACCGGCTTTCTAAAGAAAACCTAGCCGTGCGAATCTTCGATTACCTCGTACAATGATTGATGTCTGAAAAGCTACAGAAGAGCTACAAGTAGCTAAAAAAGCAGAAGTTCACCAGAACAAAAGCATTGTTCTTCAACGATATAAAAACCCATATCATGCATACAAAGCACTGCAATACCAAATGTGAAATAAGTTTAAAATCAGAAAGAAAATCTTCTACCTATGACCGGTAAATAATAGCAGCTTAAAAACGAAAATTTGACTTGTTCTTTCTTGTCAAAGATGGTATCCAACTAATACTGAGCGCGTAATGGTCGCGCTAAAGCAAGAAGGAACGTAGTGAGGGAGGAACACGCAGAATTGTAATACGTACACGCTACCTGCAATGCCTGCACTTGCTGCCCTGCGTCTTACCGTACACGAGAAAATATTCTCGATAGACAGCGTTCATTTGTCTGTTTGCAGAGCTCAGGTAGGTATGTGTGTGTGTGTGTGTGTATGTTTGTGTATGTTCTGCAGAGTCTGCAGCCTCATCCGCAAGTGGCGTCTGTTGCTATGGCAACTCTCCATGTTACTCCCCCGCACCAAATACCCACCAATTATACCCCCACCCCTCTCCCTCGTCCCGATCTCTCTTTCCGGTCTCCTTCCCTGATTTCTCTCTGCGCTACAATGTCCTCTGTCATCATCGCTGTCATTCATTCATATCAGTTACACACCATTATCCCAGCTACGACAGGAGTACTTCACAAACTGTTCCGAACAGCGTTATTACTTCGAAACACCGACGTTTCACTTGGTCCTTGTAGGCCGAAAAGTTAACCAATTGTCTCTACCTTCGTCATCACGATTTCTCTGACCCCGGTTTACAATAGCCATGGCATAAAACATGTTTCAAGCATTTGCTTGGCTTTAGTTAACAGCACATAATATAGAAATTCCTATTTGAACGCAATATCGGAAATAATGACAGTATCAGGAAGAAATGTGCTGTCTGCGAGCTATAAGAGTCAGTCTGCACGGCCTAGTGGGATGTTCGGCAAGTTACCGTTTGCCTTTTACGTGCGGTATTATAATGTATTTCAGGTATGGAATAACTTCTGCTCGGATATTTGATGTATCGTAGCATGCTTCAGGTTTCAATCATAATATAAACCATCCCTCGATTTTGCGCGTTGGACAACAGAAAGATGCAAGGGGCGAATTTCAGTGCGACCAATCTTCAATCAGGGAATTTCAGTAGGTATTACTGGGTTACCGTCCGAAAACACTGTTCGGTCACAGTTTCAGTGGGGCTATTTCCACGAAAATTGGTTTTAATGTAGACGGTAAAGATCAACTGAAACGTACAAGTATCCCATTTTTCTTTCGGGAACGTCTTTCGCGCGGAGACTTAACCCCAACTACGACTCCAATATACATTTTGCTGCTGCAGATCGTTTTAGTTTTCTTTTTTTCTTTTTTTCTTTTTTTTTTGCTAAATATAACTATAGCGGCAGAATACAGACTATTAGCTTGTCAGTCGCAAAACAGGAGAGAACTAGAGCACCCTGACAGCGTATGCCTCCGCCAAGCAAGGCAGGGTGACAAAAAATAATATTTGTTCTGAAACCGTGATTTACCCTGTAGCAACAGTAAAATCTAATTATTTGTACCTGACAATAGTATTAAAAGTTTCTGTTATTTTTTGGAGATCCGTTCATAACTTTTCAGTTATACTGCTAAGAAACATTTTGACAAATATCAAACACACGAACCGACAAAGCGATCGTCACCAAAATTTTATCAATTATGTCTGTTAACATTACTAACAATTCCAGTGAATTTCATAAAGACCCATTCATAAGTTTTTGAGTCAATGTGCTAACAGGCATAAAGTTAAACACATGCAGCAATAAACAAACGAACGAACAAACAGATAGTCACAAAAATTTGGCAATTTACTTTCCGTAATACATCTAACAACTCGTGGAAGTTTCCTAAAAATCTGTCCATAAATTTTTGAGTTATGACACTAAAATACTGAGGCTGGCAAACAAACGGATAACCGGATCTTCACCATAAGTTAACCATCTGTTCCTCCTAACATACCTAAAAGTCTCTGTAAATCTCATTGAAATCTATCCATGACTTTTTGATTGATCTCGTTGACAGACAAAGAGAATAACAGAGAGACAATCTGGACGAAAACATAACCAACCTCCTTGGAGGAGGTAAAAATGTGGAAAGAAGAGACAGAGTAGCAAAATATCATCAGTAGGAGTATGAAGAATGGATACAATCGACTAACTAAAATAGATAATCATATGGGTCCAGCAAGAGTGCGATAACCCACAAGAAAAGGGGGACTAATTAACAAGTCTACTATTATGACCCACATTATGCTCCCTGAGGGGCCAAGGATTTTGCTAATTGGACCTCGATAGGTATTAGGTATTATAAGATTTAAGCCTCCCTAAATAAGTACTAAGCTCTTCTAAGAGAGGAAAAGGAAGGGACATATAGTATGTCGATAGAAAAACGGGGAACCCATGCACGAAGGTGTTCCCACACAGGATCA
>LQNS02278147.1:2881106-2892173 GCA_001587735.2 Parhyale hawaiensis | reverse complement strand
TAAGCTCTTCTAAGAGAGGAAAAGGAAGGGACATATAGTATGTCGATAGAAAAACGGGGAACCCATGCACGAAGGTGTTCCCACACAGGATCAACGCGCATGGAAACAGCAAGTCGGGAAAGAAGAGGAAGAACAGACAACAGTAAGATCAGTAGGAATATGAAAGTGGAAGGAAGCAAAGTGGGCACGAAAGACAGACGTCCCGAAGGCCTAGCTAAATGGCTAAGGTAACCTACTCAAGCCCTCTGGGGGCGCTACTCCCCTTAACATAGGATGGGCGAACCTAACTAACCTAACCCTATGGCCATTGGACCTCGATTCTTTCAAAGTGGACACACATCACGTAGAGGCACGTTGTACAAAGTGTCAGGACTTTTCAGTAAATGAAAACTTACATAGCCTAATTAACATGACCTTATGGTCCATCCTCTGGTTCCTGAGAGGATAGGAGAATTTAATTCAAAATTTTACTCGTACATTACCAGTAGAATGTCATACGATTTTTCATCTAACACTAAGATTGACCGTCGGGTGTTTATATATTTGCTAGAGGACCCAGCCGTCAAAAATGACGGCAAAAATTTTTTGGTTGAACTTTTTATTATTCTGGTTCCCAGTATAGGTTTTTGCTGCATTATATAGGTCTCATCCCTGCAGGCCTGATCTTCCATTAGTGAAACGCAAGTTGTACAACCATGAGTTTGGCGATAGCAAGATAAAGAGTGAATATCAGCTTGGAATTGATCAAGCGTTAAGTTGCACTGCAGTAAGAAAAATAAAGTTGAGTCAGAAGAATTCACTGGAAATGTCCAGGGCTCACCGTATGGTGGATACCAACCGATTGTTGAACCTTCAACGTCGAAATTTGGATGCGATGTAAATCTATGTTGTGCGCGTTTGGTGGATATGCGCGATCGATCGATCGCGCTGCGCGTTTGGTGGATCATTCAAATTTTAGAATGGAAAACAAAAAAAAAAACAGTTTTTTCCTCCCCTAACCTACCCGACATTAAGCCCGAATATAGTCCAACTTACTCGAAATTACGGCCTAATACCTACACCATTCAACAAACGCGCAGCGCGATCGCTCGATCGCGCAAATCCACCAAACGCGCACATCATCTATACTATAATAAGAGAGCTGTCTGTCAGTCCGTCCGTCTGTCCGAAGCCTTATTTTTCTCCTATCTAATACTGAAGAAAAAATTCCAAGGCACCCAACTTTTCTTTTTGCTAAACCGTATCCAGGATACGAACCCGGGAATTCCCGGGTTATTAGTGAAGGCTTGGTCAAGGGTCTTTGTGAACTTGGTTGCTTTTGTACACTTGGTCGATAATGTGGACTTGGTAGACTTTGTAGACTTGGTGGACTTTGTGAATTTTGAAGTAGTGTAAACTTTTTTCGATGGGATGGTAATATGTTTTCAAATACATATTTCATGACTTATTCAACAAAAGGGTTGAGTTTGGTGTACTAGTTCAATATAAAAAGGCGTCTGCTCAGCGTGAAGAATCAACTACTTCGATATCATTCAGCAATGAAAGCGGGGATCCAGAAGCTGGTGATCCAGAGGCCGGAGATCCCAAGGAGCTTCAATAGAGAAGGAGGGAGCCCTGCGGCTCATTCACAGATTCGCCAGCAAGTCAACCAGATCTCTTATGGCTGTGAGACGCGTTCATAAATCTCATTGGTGGAAATGACGGGGGAGCAGTGAGTTTCACGGGGGAGCAGCAGACGAACCGAGTAACTGATATGCGATTGGTGCATACGCGACTGACTGCAGCCATAAGAGACTCTTTGCTGATATGAGATTGGTGCATACGGCCACTGGCTGACAGCCATAATGCGGGGGCCACACTAGGCGTTCGTAGGAGCAACGCACAACTCACTCAGAAATCCTTGTTGTGCATCGGAATGACTGAAGGTGGCACACTAGCGACGGGAGAATGGGTTAGGGAAGCTGCTCAACAGTGCTCATCCGCCATACAAGTACGTCCCGTCCAGACTACCGCTCACATGTTCCGTAGAACTTCGTCGCTCATGCTCCTTGATCCAAAAAAGCTACAGTTTTTGTCACTAGTAATAATTTATTTTACTTCTATTATCGATACAACTAAGAACTAGAGCACTCTGAGAGCGCATACCTCCGCCAAGTGAGGCAACGGTAGCAAAAATTTCAAGTTGACTCTGAAACCATAATTTTCTCTGTATAAACTCCAAAATCTAATCATTTGTGTCTTTTGATAGTAATAATAGCTTGTGCAATTTTCTTGAAGATCCGTTCATAACTTTTTGAGTTATACTGTTAACAAACGTTATGACAAATATGAGTCAAACATACAAATGAACCAACCGATCTACACTAAAATTTGATCATTGATGTCTTTCAACATTACTGACAACTCCTTAAATTTCCGAAAGATCCATTCATTATTTTTTTAGTTATTGTGCTAACAAGCATAAAGTTAAAAACAGTAACAAACGAACGAACTAACGGATCATTATCAAAATTTGGTCATTCACTCTTTGTTATATACCTAACAACTCACATCAATTTCATCAAAATCCATTCATAACTTTTTGAGTTATAGCACCGAGAAAAATGAGACAAACAAACAAACGGATTTACATATGTTAACCAAAAGTTAATCATCTGTTCCTCCTAATATACCTAACAATCCCTATAAATTTCATCTCGGTTCATAACTTTTTGAGTTATCTCGGTGATAGACAGATAGACAGACAAACACGACGAAAACATAACCTCCTTGGCAGAGGTAATAAACAATCACTGTAAATGCAGATACTTATAGCGTGCTACAGCATGGCAACTATGCACGTACTGCCAAGTGAGCTTAGGTTAACATTTTCATACTTTTCTTGACCACGCGGTCGTGCTTTCGTGCATGGAAACAGCAAGTCGGGATAGAAGAGGAAGAACAGAATAAAGCATGAGCAAATGATAACATTCAGACTATCAAGTATTAGTGCAATGCCCTGAACATACTGTATCGCTTACAAGTATACGAAGATACTGTTTGCCTTGAGAGCCGCAAAGGGGAATCGAATGTCAAACAAAGCTTTGCTAACACTATTTCAACAATTCCCGACGCAAAACGCAAACATTTATGACAACAGCTGAAACAAATACAGTAATGGAGATCGAGTAACTCAAGGCAAACTAAATCTATACTGGTACAGAACCTGCAGTAGGTATTCGTGCCTAGACTAACAGCTTTCTTAGTAGGTATTCGCACCTAGACTTAACATTGTTTAACATCGCACTCACTTTTAGATTTCTATGAAAATCACAAAATTCACGAACAATAATAGAGGTACGTTGGAGCAAACAGTATTCACACCAACCAGATTTTATAACTAATAATAAAAATCAATCAATTTTGCCGTCATCAGACTAAGAACGGTTCACCTAGAGCAACTTTATTGAAAAATCAAAGAAATAGCCAACTTTAATTTTCTTGTATTATGCAATGAATACAGTAATAATTTTAAAAACAAAACTGTTCTAAGACCACTGCAATGGTTATCTTTCTAGGTACATTTATACAGCAGCAGCGCTGACTTAGCGTAAACTATTTTCAGACAATCAAAGTATAATCGAATACGCAATTAATGGAAGCCCTACTCTCGTGACACAGTGTACTTAAATATGCATAACTGGAATTACCAGACATTATGCAATATGCGCACTGCAGTACGAGCAAAAGATACGAGTTATCAACTGAAACATAAATGATGAGACATCTCTACATAATAATCTAGCTTTCATGCATCATATGTGTCTACGGGTGATTCTGAATTCTCTTAACCAAATAAAACTATAGGTTCCTTACAAGAATATAAGCATATTTTACTCTATCGATGCATGTCTGAAAATGTCTAATTTAAAAGTTACGTTGAATTAAAGTATGGAAGTGCAATTCAGTTAGCCGGCGGACTACTGCCCTGCACAGCAAAGATAAAGATGCACACCGGTCATTTGTTTACATTGAAGACTCTACTCCTGTTTCCCTGAAAATATACATAGTATAACAGTGAATGTTCATTTACCCTACTATACTAGCCGATTTTAGGGTAGGCTGAAACTTGACCTCTGTTTCCTGATGCCACTTCATAAAATTTAACTTAACGTAACTTTAAAATTAAACATTTGCGGTCATGCTTCGATAAAATAAAATATGCTTATTTATTGTAAGGAACCAAAAAACCTACAGTTTTATTTCAGAATCGCCCGATATACATATATGTATATATAGATCGAGATAGGTACGTATATCCCACCCGACATACCAACGACTCATCAAATTTTAATCCATTATGGACAAAGCACAGCCACACGTGGTCTAGCACAGCCAGAGGTGGTCTAGCACAGCCAGAGGTGGTCTAGCACAGCCAGAGGTGGTCTAGCACAGCCAGAGGTGGTCTAGCACAGCCAGAGGTGGTCTAGCACAGCCAGAGGTGGTCTAGCACAGCCAGAGGTGGTAGCACAGCCAGAGGTGGTCTAGCACAGCCAGAGGTGGTCTAGCACAGCCAGAGGTGGTCTAGCACAGCCAGAGGTGGTCTTTCCACGTTCTGTTCAATGAGAAAAGGCGCACTGCCGCCGAAAGTAATTCTACACAAAGTGCGGGACCCGTGGCTACTTTCTACGTTACACGTGCGATAGCTTTCCCACTCAATAAAGATACAACAGGCTCCGCCTCGTTTTTCAATAATTATTGATTCATATCGCAGAAAGCACTTTTTCTGTGAGCTTACGGGATTTCTTTAAACATCGCGCTTTCGCTCCAAAAATGCTTTAGAATGAGGCAGTTTAGAACAGCGCGCTGCACCGAAGGCATCACACCACTATTTTTATTTTATTTCTATCCACAACGAACAATACTTTTTTCTTTAAAGATGATCTTGCATCATCAAATAGCAAGTGTCGCCGCCTGTTGCAGCAAGTCTGCCAGCAAACGAAGCCCTGCGAGAAGACATCTGGTATGTCTCGGCCTATACTACTACATGGCGTCGATCAACCTTAATAAGGTCCCAAACTGAACTTTTTATACTTTGTGCATAAAACATTACGAATCTACACAAATGCAGTCGTTATGATAATGGCAGTACGAGGTAGTTCAAAAAGTCACATTTCGCCCCAAACGGTTTGGGATTACATATGACATTGTTTTGATGACTGAACCATGGAGTGAATAGTGGGAAAATTTTTCACTGTGTATTGTGGATATTGACGTTGCAACTAAAGAAATCAACCCGCATTTTGTACGCCCGTTGAACGTCCAATATTCACTGACGGCTTACGAACGTTTATGAAGCCGCGGCAGTTCATGCATGCCCGGTATGGATTCACCGACTGCGGAGTGCATGGCGACATATGCGAGTCACCCATGGGCTTCCATCCTCAAGAGAATGACGCTAACATTCAAATCTGGCAATAGTGCATCCAGAATCGTTGTGAGTACGCAGAGAAATACATCTTGTGGCAAAATTTATACTCCTGTTTTAATAGCGCTAGCTCGTCTTTAAAGCTCTGCATCTTTCAAAACTGAGGAGAAATAGATAGCATTGCTTTCTTCTAGGGCGAGTTCACACGTCATTCATATACAGTGAGTTCGCTCATCCACTTGACCGAGTGTGTCACTGTACACTAGAAATAACAGAAAAGTGAACTGTTGTCCCAGTTTCAATTCACTCCAAATTTGACGAGATGCCCATAACTTGCCTAGTGACGCTTGCAGAGGAAACTCATTGACAGTCAAGATTTTAATAACCATTTGTGGTGTACACAAAGTTGTGCTGACACCGACGCTACAAAACTTTCGGACGAGTTGATGAGTGAACGCGTTGAAATGAATGACGTGTGAACTCTACCTTAGAAGAACTTTCGGAATTCAGAGTTTGATCTTGCACCATTTGAGTAGCATGAATATAAACGTAACTCCAGCCGACGTTCACTGACCAACGTCAAAAAAGTGTTTAAGGAAGATTTGAGTTGATAGCTGTTAGAAGAGGAGTCCTAAGGCTCAATATTCGGGCGAACATCATGAAGAAGATTCATTCGCTCAGTGTTAAGAACGTACTGATGAATTTACTGACCGATCGCATAAGGTATAGAGCTGTATCGTTTCAGACGGGTAAAATTAAATTCCAGAACCTTTTTTTTTTTTGCAGTAATAAATTTTGTTTAGTCTTACATGAACAGATAGTTTACTCAAGGCATTCGTATTTGGGGGAAAATTCATACTGACATGCCCCTTAAGTAAGGCCCTGCATCCACCAAAAGGTAAGAAACTAGTTCTTATACTACCACTGAGCATGAAAACAACAGGACAACGGCAGTAGATAATTACGAAAGCAATAGCAACCTAACTTTTTTATGACTGATGCGACCATGCATTGTATATCGCGTCCATTTTTGCAGCAAGAGCCCCGTCTGAAACGGAACTCTGGCACCTACTTTGGGTGTGAAAGGATTAAGCGGCATCTTTGGTTGCACGACTTCCTCTTTTGAATTAGCCATGTCTGGAACTGACTCTCCGTATACATGGAGACCGGCGATATTCATTATGTCATGCAAACAGTTACTTGTCAGCTTGGCGTTGGTTGCTGTATGTATTGAAGTAGTTCTTCCTTAGCACAAAAAAAAGATCTGAAATACAACGAACACTAAGGTTGGTATGAGTGGGATCGTTTTTAGGGAACGTTTCTGAAGCAAAAAAAAAATAAACTCAGATAAAACCAACCGTTTTACGTTAACACAACTGCAAGAGGCTTATGCAGAGGCCACACTAGGCATTAGTACGAGCAACGTGCAACTCACTCAGAAATCTTTATCGTGTATCAGAACGACTTGAGGCGACACGCTAGCGACGGGATGCTGCTCATCCGCCATACAAAGCCCCGTCCAGACTACCGCGCGAATGTTCCGCAGAACTTCGTAGCGCACGCTCCTTGATCCAAAGAAGCAGCACTTTTGTCACTATTAATAACGTATTTTACTTCTAGTATCGACACAGCTATGAATAAGCAATCATTGTAAATGCAGAAGTCTACTTAGCGTTCTACAGCATTGCGTGTACTGCCAAATGAGCTAAGGTTGACATTTTCAAACTTGTCTTGACCACGCGGTCGCACTTCCAGACCACGCGGCCGCACTTCCGAGGGCACGGCAATAGGCCTTCATTCAATCATATTAATTAAATGACTGGCTTGGAGAACAACTCCAAAAATGATTGTCAAGTAAAGGTAACTAGATAATTTTCTATTCTCCAGAGGTAGTGCAAAGTATTCGAACATTTATTTTATCTCTTAACATAAACACAACTGTGTCCACAAAATGTCGATAAAATGTTTACCGCCAACTCGGTAGGCTTCACACGTGTCACTATAGTGTAGTAAAGTTTCATATTTCTCGTCAGATTTGCAGTGAAATAGAAACCAGGCTTAAAAGCGTTTAGAATGTCTAAAAAGAAGATAGAACACCTCATTGAACGCCTAATTTATCCATTTTGCCACAGTGTACTCTGTTTTGCGGTACACTGGACTGGGATGTAAACAACCGACGATGGCAATGGAAAAGGAAGGCGTGTCAAGTGCTTTAGCTTTTGCCTATTCAATAGGCTAGGCTGCTACTACTACACTGTCGGCGGTTACAGCAAGCGGAACGTTAACCGTAAAGTGAAGAGGAAATGCTGGGTGAAACAGTGGCGACGGAGAGAAGTGATAAATGACTTGGAAACTAAAATAAAAAATAGCACTCTAAATGTTCTACCAAACAAATCGTTGCAAGCCCGACCACTTGGTTCTCTGGGCTACCATAAATACTGCAACCGATAACGGAAAATCAGCCGATATATAGCAGTTAAAGGTAAAGGTAAAGTCAACTTGACCGTACCCCCAACTGGGAAACGGGCATGCACTCGTTTGTGCTGCAAATATAGACCACCAGGCCCCAGAGGAGTATACGGCTGCAGTCGAGTACAGATTGTCTAGAGCTTTGGCGCCAGTGGCGGAAGACTCCATGCGACCATATCTGCGACCCCCAACACTACCCATTGCTTGGGAAGGTCAGTAAACCCACAGCAGTATGCAGACCGGATGCTGACCGATCACATCAAGCGCGCAAAGATCTTGCCTAGCTGGGAGCGAGGTTCGAGCCGGCTGCCTCGAGAGTCAAAGTCAGACGCTCTAGTCTGCTGCTGCTGCTACTACTACTACTGAGGGCCTCTCCTCTCAGTTTGTAACTCAAAAATACACCTTACAAATAAAAAGGTGTTTTTCAATATCCTCTCAGAATCACAATGTAAATACAAATTCGATTTCTGCGGCTGCATGCACGACCAACTTGCCCGTAGAAAACCTCAAACGACCTTTCGCCGAGTAGGCGCAACTTGTCTGTTGCTAGCAACAATTTTGCTGCTCGAAGCCGTACAAACTGCGCATCCAGACATTAAGTTGTGAGAATGAATACCCAGTGTGGCCCCTGCATTACATGCATTTTGTGTATTGTGATCGTTTGTTTTCACAATACTATCAAACAACGTACGTGAATAAAATTGCATAGTTAGTTAGGAAGTTCAAGTCTCCGTTTCAGAGCAGAACGATATCACAGAGGAAAGAGCAAGGGACATATACAAAGTATGCCAAGAAAAACGGGGAACCCATGCACGAAGGTGTTCCTACACAGAATCAACGAGCATGAAAACAGTAAGTCGGGAACGAAGAGGAAGAACAGAATAAAGCATGAGCAAGTAGGAGTATGAAATCGGGACGGAAGCAAAGTGGGCACGAAAGACAGACGTCCCGAAGGCCTAGCTAATGGCTGAGGTAACCTACACGGATAAAACTGTATAAATGTAATTCCTTCCACCGCCCCGAGGCATGCAGAAATACCATCACTATAGCCTTCCGCCAATCGTTGATAAACCACATCTATTCTGGAAAAATAGAATGAAATAAATGGCCTCATATGATGCCAACTTCTATGATATTAAATTTTGCTTATCGTTAATCCTCTATTATTATCTTGCTATTATTAAAACTTTTCGCTTGGGCCACCACGGACAGGTAGTACAACCCGAATGAAGCATTTTGCACACCGGGAAGCCCGAAACGCTGCTAAAGAAAATTAAAAAAAAGCTAATCACAGCTGACTTAAACGCCTGCAGGCCAACACGACCGAAAGCCGATGCCGGCAATGAATTCCAAACCGTAACAGACCAGCGCACGAAGCACCGACTGAACTGACGAGTTCGACATCTAACATCCTCAAAGTGAAAGAGTGCGCCGTCAATAGCAGCACGTGTAATCCTCCTGAAAAAAAACTTGAGGGCAGGGACAGAAGAATACAACAAATGCCTCTCATTTTTGCACACCTTATAAAACATACAGAGTACGACCACCCCTCACCTATGGGACTTTGACCGCGATCAATTCCGCTAATCCTGTGACGAAAGCGATTGGAAGAAAGGCATGCTAGAATACCGTACCGTAAAAAAAATCACCAGTTTTTCAGCCCGATCATAGTCCTGAATAAATAAATAAATTGTTATTTTGAGTTCAGAATATTTTATGTAAAATAGACAACGCCGTTTGATGTTCGATCCGGGTCTTCTTTTTGCAATAGCATGCAGGTACCTACGCCGATATTACGTGCCTGTGCAGTATCGTACAAGTTTCTGCTTCACTTTATGGTTGTAGCAGAACGTGTTTGTATTAGAGCCTTGTGACATAGAACATAAGGATTATTTCGTTTTTATTATTTTAGCACAATGCATTCTTAGCGGTGTGTTTTAAGCGAAATGCTTCCAGAGTTTCATAGTACTTCTGCATGAAAGAAGTTAAACGTAAATATACGTTTCAGAAACGCCATATTTAGTATTCATGAATTTTACTTCTTGTTGTAGAGTAAGAGAATAAACATAAAAAAGATGCGTTCCAGTCGTATGCTGGAAGGATAGTTGATGTGGCTTGCCGCCACGCCACATAGCTATCAATGCAGTTATGCAACCGAGGCTTGTTATAGTTCTGTCGTTGCTGTCATTAAGAACTCCAACAAAATCCGTGTCGCAATATATAGGCATCGAGTGATTATAGAAGTAATATTTGTTTCCATCTGACAACGATTAATAGCCTTGTGTTTTAGGAACGCAAGCAAGTCCTACTAATGCACCTTTATTCAAAACAACGCTACATCACTGCCTTCAGACCCGTCACATACACAGTTTAATTCCGTTCAAGTCCTCGTGCCAGGGATTTAAGAGAAATTTGAATATTTCTAATTGTTATCACACTTTTGCCAGCTATATGCATGAATTTGTCAGTGGCAGCATCGTTGACGTCATTGCTAGTACACTCCATCTCCTTCCACCGACTCGTAAGCGTAGGTATCTGCACCAGGCTATATATACTACCTCGCTACAAAGGCTTTTTCTTTCGCAGGTATCCAACATTACAAAGAACCCTTGTAGTAAAGTGACACAGTTTGGTATGAAAAGGGTTAAGCGCAGTACATGAGAGCTTCGAGTCGTCCACGACATCACAGTTTCTTGGCTACCATGTCTTGATTTTTTCCAGTTAGTCCTTTCTTTGTGGTGAATTTCCTGTGGACATCATGTAGGAGAAAAAGGAGGTCACGTCGGTTTACAAGCTGCATTTTAACGCAATCATTTCGTTAATTATCTTCCTTTAAACAGTATGGTCGGTTCGACAGGAGCAAATAGCCCAGTAGCACATTAAAAATTGGGCCACCAGCTCAGACACCATAACCGCGAAACAAGCTACAACAAATATAACTTAAAACAAGACTTGAATGCATGAAGCATAGGAGGAACACTATAAAGAAATACGCCTTGGAGGTATATGAGGACAATCGCATGTATTTCGTAGTAGATCTCTTGGTACTGTGGCTCGCCGTAACATGGAGTGACTGCACTTGTTGAAACAAACAAGTGTACTCAGTGTACACAAGTGTGTGCTTATCTGATCGAATTTGGTGCATAGATTGTTATGCAGCTCCACGCTTTCAACAGAGACAGGGGCATATT
>LQNS02278147.1:2822042-2851036 GCA_001587735.2 Parhyale hawaiensis | reverse complement strand
TGTGTATCTGCATGTAGCTCTGGAATGTCAATGCACAACAGTGCATGAACCACACAAGTTAATCTCACATTAATCTGGATTAGGATTGAATATAGGTAGGTGTCATGTGCGTGCCTCAATCACCGGGCCAAGGCACTACACAGTCATGGAGATTGAGTAACTCAAGGCAAACTAAATCTATACTGGTACAGAGCCTGCAGTAGGTATTCGTGCCTAGACTAACATTGCTTTCTTAGTAGGTATTCGTGCTATAGACTTTAACATAGCTTTCTTAGTAGATATTCGCGCCTAGACTTTAACATTGTTTTCTTAAGTAAACCTAAAAAATATATATGTGAGGACAAATGAAAAGAATCGCACTAACTTTTAGATTTCTATGAAAAACACAAAATTCACGAACAATAATAGAGGTACGTTGCAGCAAACAGTATTCACACCCACCAGATTTCATAACTAATAATATAAATCAATTTTGCCGTCATGAGACTAAGAACGGTTCATCTAGAGCAAATTTATTGAAAAATCAAAGATTTGCTTATAAGTAATGAAATAGCCAACTTTAATATTCTTGTATTATGCAATGAATACAGTAATAGTTTTAAAAAGAAAACTGTTCTAAGACCACTGAAATGGTAATCTTTCTAGGTACATTTATACAGCAGCAGCGCTGACTTAGCGTAAACTATTTTCAGACAATCAAAGTATAATCGAATAATGGAAGCCCTCCTCTCGTGACACAGTGTACTTAAATATGCATAACTGGAATTGCCAGACATTATGCACACTGCAGCACTAGCAAAAGATACAAGTTATCAACTGAAACACAAATGATGAGATATCTCTACATAATAATCTAGCTTTCATGCATAATTATGTGTATACGGGTGATTCTGAATTCTTTTAACCATATAAAACTACAGGTTCCTTACAATAATATAAGCATATTTTACTCTATCGATGCATGTCCGAATATGTCTAATATGAACGTTACGTTGAATTAAAGTTTGGAAGTGCGATTCAGCTAACCGCCGGACTACTGCACTGTACAGCAAAGATAAAGATGCACACCGGCCATTTGTTTACATTGAACACTCTACTCCTGTTTTCCTGAAAATAAACATAATATAACACTGAATGTTCATTTACCCTACTGCACTAGCCGATTTTTGGGTAGGCATCGGCATCTGTTTCCTGTAGCCACTTCATAAACTTTAACTTAACGTAACTTTATAAGTAAACATTTGCAGTCGTGCTTCGATAGAATAAAATATGCTTATTTATTGTAAGGAACCAAGGACTTATACAGTTTTATTTCGTTAGTTTTCACAATACTATCATACAACGTAAGTAGATAAAACTGTATAGTTAGTTATATACAGTTAGGAAGTTTAAGCCTCCGTTTCCGAGCAGAACGATATCACAGAGGAAAGAGCAAGGGACATATACAAAATATGCCAAGAGAAACGGGGAACCCATGCATGAAGGTATTCCCACACTGGATCAACGTGAATGAGAACAGCAAGTCGGGAAAGAAGAAGAAGAACAGAATAAAGCATAAGAAAGTAGGAGTATGAAATCGGGACGAAAGCAAAGTGGGCACGAAAGAGACGCCTAGCTGAAGGCTGAGGTAACCTACACGGATAAAACTGCATAAATGTAATTCCTTCTAACGCCCCGAGTCATGCAAAAATACCGTCACTATAGCCTTTTGCCAATCATTGATAAACCACATTTTTTCTGGATAAATAGAATGAAATAAATGGCCTCGCATGATGCCAACTTTTATGATATTAAATTTTGCTTCGAGGTAATCCTTTATTATTATTTTACTATTATTAAAACTTTTCGCTTGGGCCACCGCGGACAGGTAGTACAACCCAAGTGAAGTATTTTGCGCACCGGGAAGCCCGAAACGCTGCTAAAGAAAATGCAACCTCAGCTAACTTAAACGCTTGCAGGCCAACACGACCGAAAGCCGAAGCCGGCAATTAATACCAAACCGTAACAGACCAGAGCACGAAGCACCGACTGAACTGACGAGTTCGACATCTAACATCCTCAAAGTGAAAGAGTGCGCGTCAACAGCAGCACGTGTAATCCTCCTAAAAAAAAACTTGAGGGCAGGGACAGAAGAATACAACGAACGCCTCTCATTTTTGCACACCTAATAAAACATATAGAGTACGAACACCCCTCACCTATGGGACTTCGACCGCTATCAATTCCGCTAATCCTGTGACGAAAGCGGTTGGAAGAAATGCATGCTAGAATACCGTACCGTAAAAAAAATCACCAGTTTTTTCAGCCCGAACATAGTCCTAAATAAATTGTTATTTTGAGTTCAGAATATTTTATGTAAAACAGACAACGCCGTTTGATGTTCGATCCGGGTCTTCTTTTTGCAATAGCCTGCAGGTAACCTACGCGGATATTACGTGCCTGTGCAGTATAGTACAAGTTTCTGCATCACTTTATGGTTGTAGCAGAACGTGTTTGTATTAGAGCCTTGTGACATTGAACAATAAGGATTTAGTTTTTATCATTTTAGCACAATGTATTCTGAGCGGTGTGGTTTAAGCGAAATGCTTCCCTAGTTTCATAGTGCTTGTGCATGAAAGAAGTTAAACGTAAGTATACATTTCAGAAACGCCATATTTAGTATTCATAAATTTTACTTCTTGTTGTAGAGTACGAGAATAAACAAAGAAAAGATGCGTTCCAGTCGTATGTTGGAAGGATAGTTCATGTGGCCTGCCGCCACGTCACACAGCTATCGATGCAGCTATGCAACCGAGGCTTGTTATTGATCTATCCTTGCTGTCTTTAAAATCTCCAACAAAATCAGGGTCGCGATGTATAGGCATCGTGTGATTATAGATGTACTATTTGTTTCGATCTGTCAACAAGTGTTTTTCAGTATTTAAAATGATACATCAATATGAGCACTTCTACAGAATAAATGAATGATCTACGATCCCAAAAGAGAATGTTAGAAAGACAGTGTTCAAGGACGGGAGCAGTAATGCTGTAACCGATAGGCGCGAGAACACTAGTAATAAATCTTTCAATTTCTTGAACAAATGCAAGTTCATTTACTGTAAATTACGAAAATGGTGCATCACAAATAGTAGCAAAAGCCTGCACCAACCCCAAAGTGACTGGCTAATGGCTGTCATGGTCTCGTAATCGGCAACAGGGCACTGTGACGGGTGTGGCCAGGGTAGGCTGGTTTAAACCAAGTGGATTAAACCAAGTTTAAAAAACATGGTTTAAACCAACCAAAAAACATGGTTCATTTGTTTTTTATTCGATTAGTTTGGTCTTTATTCATAAATATTGCAAAATAAACAAGTTTGACTTCTAGAAATTATTAAATTTTATTTACAGAACTGAAAGGATGAGTTAATGTTTCTATTAGGAATCCATTCGACTGTTGGGGCAGTTAGGGGTTAACTATTGCTTATGCTTAATAAAAACCTATTGAAGTTTGTGTTATTTCAGTTTAGCGATGCATTTCTAATTATATTCTAGTGTGTTAGCAGCCACTGAAAATTAGAAGTAGTAACTAAAGTTGTTATTAGATAGCAAGTGAGCAAACTAGAAGGACGTAGGCATATAGCTAGTTCATTTTCTTTAGTTCAATGCTCTCCTTTTAATTAGCTAGTTGCTAGCTTTTTCTATCGAGTTTTCTTTGTTTCTTTGAAGTGTTTCTAAGTTTTTTCAAAGAATTTTAAAGCTACTTCACTTTCTTTAGTTCATTAGTCTGTTTTTAATTAGCTAGTAGCTAGCTAATTCCGTCAAGTTTCATTTGTAATTACCTCCGCCAAGGAGGTTATGTTTTCGTCGTGTTTGTCTATGTCTGTCGCCAAGATAACTCAAAAAGCTACGAACAGATTTGGACGAAATTTACAGGGATTGTTATATATGTTAGGAGGAACAGAGGATTAACTTTTGGTGAAGATATGTCCATCCGGTTGGTTGCCTCTTTGTCCGCCTCATTTTTCTTAATGCCGTAACTCAAAAAGTTATGGATGGATTTTGATGAAATTAACATGAGTTGTTAGGTATATAACAAGAGTATATGATCAAATTCTGGTAATGATCCGTTCGTTCGTTTGTCACTATTTTTAATTTTATGCTTGTTAGCACAATAACTCAAAAAAATAATTATAATTAAATTCATAGGGGTTGTTAGTCATGTTGAAAGACAAATGATCAAATTTTGGTGCAGATCGGTTTGTTTGTATGTTTGACTCATGTTTGTCATACCATTTGTTATCAGTTAACTCAAAAAGTTATGAACGGATCTTCAAGAAAATTGTACAAGCTGTTATTACTATCAAAAGGCACAAATGATTATATTTTAGAGCTTATACAAAGAAAAGTATGGTTTCAGAGCCAATTTGAATTTTTTGCTACCGTTGCCTCGCTTGACGGAGGTATGTGCTCTCAGAGTGCTCTAGTTTGAAGTGCTTTCAATTTTTTCAGAGGATTTTATATTGCAATAATCTATCTATAATATTAATAGCGTTGTTCCTTCTTTTGTTTTTCGTGTGTTACGCTCTTCACTAATGGATACAAGAAAATCAGAGCGAATAGTTTCAAGGCTCGGCAGCTGTCATGGGACAAATAGCTCGGAAGAAAGTCGGCAAAATCTTCAAAATATTGTGAATCAGGCAGCATTTTGAAATTAACGTAAGTATCTATGATACGGTGGGGATCATTAATCGGATGCAACAGAGCAAGGTTTTTCTAATAATTATTTTCATGCAACTGAGCTGTTCTGTGACAGCGAGTTAGAACCTGCATCATTGTTTGCCGTTACCGTAGAAATTCCGCCATGATGCAGATTTCGGAATCTTTTCTATGGAGATCGATGACGAGGTGGCAGAAATAGGCTAAAGTCAAATCCTTATCCCTTTATTATCTGAATGCATTTCCAGCCACGTTGGTTATTTTGGCGATCCTGTTTCCTTCTGGTGGAATTCAGTACGCAATACTTAGACCATATTACAGAAGAAAGCTAAATTTGGAATACGGTACTTATCGTTATTTACAATAAATGCAGTTCTAGTTCTTTTTCCTTCTCTCGCCGTTCCCGTGGAGTCTGACGATTATTACTTTTCTCTGCATCAAAATTGTATTTTCTGTTGGTTTACGATGTTTACATTTAGCACAAAATCAGTGAAAAGTAGATAAACCGATTTTTTCCCGGTGTAGTAGACGTAGTAATTCTATATTTAAACTTCTTGGATGCGAAAATTTTGCTCTACTCTAACTATCTCACTGTGCATTCTGGATGCGCAGCGGAAATGAAATTCAGTGATGTTTCAGCGCTTACTAATTCAGGTAATTTCTTTTTTTTTTGCATGCCATCTAAGGGGGGGGGAAAGAGAGTGCTGCAGACGAATTGAAGTGTACTACTCAGAAGCACGTATCTCTTACGATAATTTGAGTTAGCCATCGTAGAGTTTTCCTCCATGTAATTTAATAAGGAAAGTACAATCAATGAAGAAGTATGATGAAAAGAGAAGAATCCACACCGGCCTATATATTAAGCAAATATAATTATGATTATTGGGTGAATTTTTTCACGCGCGGGTCCACAGTAGCATTAAACAAAGCAGAATAATGATGGGCCCTCCATCATTCATGGGTCCCAAAATAGGGAGAAAAATCGAATACGCCGACAAAAAAATTGACATGCGTAAGATTAGGAAGGGCTAAATTACCTGTAAGCTGTGGGAAAGAGAGCTTAGAAAAGGTGTTCAAATACAGTGGAGAACAATGCAAGAAGCACAGTGATGTTTCTGTCTTTATCAAGACACAAGTGCGAATTCTTTGCTGGCGGAATAAATTCGTGATTAATTTTAGTGGTGAAATAAATATATTAAAAAAGGTTAAGCGAGATGTAAGGTAGACGGACTGCGTAAGGAGAGACAGGAGTTAGCGCCGGACGTCAGCTCAGACGGATTGGATTAAGTTAGAGGCACTACCTCAGATTAAACTATTGTAAGTGAAAACATTTACCAACCATAGAATATCCACGGGGCCCGTAGACGACAGCTACCTCCATAGGAGAAGAACTATCCCCGTAGGAGGTTAACTACCCCTTGGAAGGCAAACTACCCACTGGGAGAACAGCTACCCTCAGGATATAAATACCCCTGGGAAGTTAGCTACCTCCAGGAGGACAACTAGGTACTGGGAGGGCAACTACCGATTTGCAATAATAAACACGATAAAATTAGAGGTGCAACTAATTACATTAAAATCCAACAACAAGCATACCGGTATCAGGAACACTCGAAATAAAGTTAAGGCCCTATTACACGTGCGGGCTATGTCTGGCGAACAGCGGGCAGAATCTCGGGGAACATGCCCGGCGAACATCGAGGTGCTATTACACGGAGAAATCTCAAGGGCACGTCGGTCGGGCAGCTCTAAGTTACATACTTTTCATCTGAATATGATTACACAATGAGCAAAATCTACAAGTTTTGTATAGTGGAATAACTAATACAACTAGTTCACAACAATCTTGAAACAATTTGAACAGCTTAAAAGCAAACAAATTGGATGTTCGCCCGATAATGTCCGCTGTTCTGGAGGCAAAGTTCGCGCAGTGGGCAAACCGCTGGCAGCAGCGAATGTCTGCCGGGCAGCGGGCAAAACGGGCTGCCCACCGGGTAATTCCTCCTGTTTGCGGGCAATGTTCGCCCGTGTAATAGGGGCTTTAGTAAACCGTGAATGGTTTCACGGGTCCACTAGTTATAATTATAAATCATAGCTTCTCTGCAGTTTGGATATTTAACGCTCTTTCTCAACCTCTTTTCTTAGAATCATTCTTCTACAGTAGGAAGTTACAATGAAGCGACTAAGATAGCTGATGATTAGCTAACTACATGTTTACAAAGCAGAAAACCCTTGAAATGTTGAATAAAATTTCTAGAGCTAGAAACAACAAAATATACAAAAAAAAACCTATTTAACAAAAAACAGGTTTTTGGTTTAAACAAAGAAAAAACATGGTTTTTGCCAATCCTGGGTGTGGCCAAGGCGACCTAGACAACAAGGTAAATATATAAAGTGCAGAAAAAGGCTACACGCACTGCACAAGTTGTCTCAGAAACAAAATTGGGGGTTCTCCACAGCAAGCAGGAGCAGCACAGTGCTTGGTACCACGTTATAGCAATATAATGCGGAAAGGAGGACTAACCAAAGGAAAATTATTGCACCAGTGGTCACAACTGCGGACTTAAGTCATATAAAGGATGGCAGTTAGGTCAACATACTTCAACAACATTATTAGCAAGAATTCTCTCCACTCCAGCTCTGGCCCCTAGATGGCAATCGATATCGCGCATGCAGCACTATATACCTGGCGATGAGTTTTACTGGCAGCTTCACTGAAATGAAATACATAATATCCATTACAATCACTGATAACAAATAGAAAGCACTGCAGCAGTGATAAAACCTACCCCACTGTTTTTAGTTGGCGTGAAATTGTCCCTTCTGCTAGGGCGGAACCATTTGTATTGCAGCTCCCCACAGCTTTCGCCAGAAAATGCAAGTTCAGATTTATCATTACCCCGGTAATTGGGCCCATAACAAGTTTTGACTATCGTACAGAATTTCTGTTAAAACACCATTTCCCAACGAATACGAGAAAAAAAACCCGAGCTGCAACCGCTGACCAACACCACATTTCAAACAATGCGCGAGGCGACGGTTGGACATCAAAACAGTGCCCCACATTTGATGATGTCACAGATGGGGGTGAGTGGCCTTGTTCTCTAAATGGCCTTGGTGTAGCTGACAAAATTCGAAAACTTGTAAAGTCATTCTACTTCAGCTCCTTAGCGTGCAGACAGTTTTAATGTAGTGTAATATATTGTGTTTCTCGCTTGTGTGAAGTTCTATTTGAGTTCGTCACCGTACTTGGTTGTGAGAGTAAACTTCAAGGCCGAGTATTGTTATCAGGCTACAGTGCTCGATGGTGAAGGAATCTCGTAAAGATCTTCTTGTTTATTTACATCTTATTATACAAGACTTAGAAGATATGATCCAATAATAAGTAGCAAGCATGCTACTTGATAGATGCAGACAACAGAATACAAGTCTACATCTAAATAGTGTTACAAGCAGAATGCCGTAGGCAATGTTGGTACTGCAATGCCAAGTACCGAATTAAGCTGACGCTTGATCGTTCAAGCGCCTTAAATACGTATAAATTCCGGCTTCATTAGAACACCGGTAGCTTCCGCCGGATTCGAGTCGGAAGTCCGTGAGTAAATTACTTTATGTTTACAAGCATAACAAATATCTTCGAGACTCTGGCTACAGGCTTTGACAGACAGCTTTTAGCGATGCAGGTTCCGGCCGGAAGGTCATAGAGAAATACGCATGTCACTCAGAGGCCGTGCTGGTACACTAGCACATTTTTGCATGGTCATAAACGACCTTTTACGTTCTTTATCTTAGAAGCTCTGACCTGAAAGAAGCCGGCGGTGGCTACATCCGCCAGGCATGAACTTGTGATACCAAGAATGCATCTTATACATTTGAATGTTAAGGCTAACACATTGGAACGTTATATGTGCGAAACGCGTATATAACATGTAGGCCCTAATGATCGTGCTGAGGAAATAACTGACCAGGAGACTGCAATCTGGAAAGTCAGAAGGCCATAGTTCCTAGGTGAAGTGCCTCTGACGTGTGCGTAACTTTGATAACGAATAAAAGCCTTGTGTATTAGTGCAGTGCTTTAGGAACGCAGCAAGTCCTCCTACTGATGCACCTTCATTCAAAACAACGCTTCAGCACTGCCTCCAGAGCCGTTACATACACAGTTTAACTCCCTATAAGCCCTCAAGCCAGAGATTTAAGAGAAACCTAAATATTTCTAATTGTTATCACACTTTTGCTAGCTATAAGCCTGAATTTGTGAGCAGCAACTGCATCGTTGACGTCGTTGCTAGTGCAAACTAACTCCTTCCACCGACTCGTAAGCGTATCTGCACTAGGCTATATATACTACCTCGCTACAAAAGCTTTTTTCTCACAGGTATCCAACATTACAAAGAACCCTTGTAGTAAAGTGACACAGTTTGGTATGAAAAGGGGTTAAGCGCAGTACATGAAAGCTTAGAGTCGTCCACGACAGCACAGTTTCTTGGCTACCATGTCTTGATTTTCCCCAGTCAGTCCTTTCTTTGTGGTGAATTTCCTGTGGACATCATGCAGGAAAAAAAGGAGGTAACGTCGGTTTACAAGCTATACATTTTAACGCAGTCATTTCGTTAATTATCTTCCTTTAAACAGTACGGTCGGTTCGACAGGAGCAAATAGCCCAGTAGCACATTGAAAATCGGGCCACCGGCTCAGACACCATAACCGCGAAACAAGCTACAACAAATATAACTTAAAACAAGACTTGAATGCATGAAGCATAGGAGGAAGACTATAAAGAAATACGCCTTGGAGGTATATGAGGGCAATCGCATGTATTTCGTAGTATAGATCTCTTGGGACAGTGGCTCGCCGTTACATGGAGTGACTGCACTTGTTGAAACAAACAAGTGTACTCAGTGTACACAAGTGTGTGCTTATCTGATCGAATTTGGTGCATAGATTGTTATGCAGCTCCACGCTTTCAACAGAGACAGGGGCATATTTCATCCACCCATATAGTTTGATTCTCCAGCTGCGATTAAGTTATAAATTTATATCCATTCCATAATGCCAACGTTGCTCACCAAACTGAATAAACATGATCATCGTCCACAGTTTGCAACAGATGCATACTCTTTGTTGATTGACTTCAACGTTCACATTTTACAGACATTAAACAAATATGCTGCCTTTACATTATGGTTTGCAAACTGGTCTAACATTTATTTACAGTTTGAAAATTTTCTGCATATAACGAAGCAGGGATTACATTGCAGCATACTTCATAAATGATTCTTGTCCCAGAAAGAACGAACACCAAGAAATTGCACTGCTCCGTCCGACACATCAATGCAATTCTGGACAAGTTTGCTCAGAAGAGTTGAAAACTAGCGTGCCGCCATTTTACTGTACGTACAGACGAAAGACATTCAGGGTAACAGCGGGCAGTAGTAAGAATAACTCACTGTTGAGAAAGGGCCACGAAATGTCCATAATTAAGGTGCATAAACTTGTTTCAAGAAAAAAAAAGGAAAACTCCTCGCACCCTGCAAAACCTTCGCCAGCAAACTAAGTCTAGGAGAACCTTTAGCCGTAAAAGACGATTCTGTTAAAAAGTTTAATGCACTCGAACAGAACACCGATTGAATATGCACAGATGGGTGCGCAGTGAAGCACCGTCTGACAGCACCACAATTAAATCTGTATATTCAATGAACACGATCGAGATTAACGATCTGGCGCATTGCAGTGCATGAGAACGTATGACCAAATGACTCAACAGTCCTACATAGAGAGAGAGAGATAGATCTGTTTTACGGCAACTTGTAGCGGAAAAATAAAAGGAAATTTCTAGAATCTTAAGAAACAATCAACTGCTTCTGGGCATGGAAACTGTATATGAAAAAATTATATATAAATATGGCAGCTATAGATAGGGTTTGCTTAAATTATATTCAGATTAACATGCTACAGATTTTAATCATTTTGGCCAAGAATTTTTTCAATAACAATTACTCTTAAGAGATCAGTTTAAGAAGGGCGTGTTTTCTCAATAAGATTATTTGTCCTATTTATGCAAACCATGAACTCCAGTACGATCAACAGTAAGCCGCTTCACCGTGCTTCGAGTTCCGTCTTGGCCCCATTAAATTCCATCTTATTCGAGGAAAGGCAGTTGCAACAGCGGAGGGAAATTCAGTAACAGTAATAAGTACTAACCTTTAACAAAAAGCGAAGAAAGTAAAGGTGTAACACCAGAGCCACTACTATAAAAGCTAACCCACCTTCCTAACATCTTAATACGTAATATATTTATTTCAAAGCGTAAAAATTAAGAGGACCGCAGCAAAATCACTTCATGGTACGGCATTGAGCCTGCGTCACAGCTCACTCTGTTCAGCTAATGTTTCGAAGATTAAAAACTTCATCAAAACTAGATAGTCTGCAATCACACAATACTACCAAAACTTCCCCAGCAAGGCTCCGGTTTATGGAGACCAAGATACCCAGTGATGAGGTAGCTCAAAATTCACGATTGGTAGTTTCATTCTAGTCAAGGGTCGTTCATTTTCAATTTCCCGACACATAGCTTTCTAAAGTGCACAAGATATACGTCCAAAAGTTCTGCTTAACTTTGGCCAAGTCGCTTGCAAACTTCAGGGAGAGACTGCGCGCCTTCCTCGGTACGCCTCGCAACCGCCTCAACGCGCGCCTCATTGCATTACTGGAAACTTCCTGGTGAAACTGCGTGCCTGTCTCACTTCGCGACCAACTCACTACGTACAACGCTTTGCATTCATGTTCGCACCTCAGCCGTTTCATAATGCTAATACTGAGAAAAGTATATATTCACCGAATTTTCAGATGAGACCAGTTTCATGGCAGCGATACTGGCGCAGTAGAACTGGCTGACCACTATCGACGGTTGAAAAGTCGTAAACGACAACTTACCTGCTTGAACCAAGAGTTTGTATCATCGGAAGTTAATTATACTCGGCACTGACAAGGTTCACAGCCTTTGGGTTTGCAGACGCGGCGCAGTCGAATGTCTTTTGCATCATACATTCTATTCGGTTAGAGAATCATGAAAATAAGTCAATCATAGCAGACGTTAGTATTAAAGTTTGTATAGCAGTTACTACAATTTGTCAGCTCAATGAATTACGCGGTTTCTTTCACTGGTCACGGGAAAACAGTGCCGTTGTAAACAAATCTGAACCACAACATATGAAAATAAAACTCATCCTTTCCGATTGTGTGCCATACGAATAACGGGCACAATGTTAAAACAAAGAAACTGAAAATTTTATGAAACTTGGAGTGAGAATGCATGATATGATACTTCTGAGGACCATGTGACCTTAGCTGTAGCCACTCGTAAGCTATAGTGCCGATAGATCTTTCGAACTTTGATACGAATGACCGAAATAGGGCTTATTTTTCACTAACTAATTCTGTTTCTTAGGATGCAAATAAATAAAAAGGACGCAGAACCACTATAGTTATCTACAGATAATTCGCCATAGTACTCGAGGCATGCACGAGCTTAACTCTCACGAAAGGCATGTTCGTTCTCAAAATGTCTTCCAAATGAGTCAGTGAATGCAACACCTTCTGTTCAACTCCACCATCCTCTCGTTGAGTGCACTTGCCTGGTGACGTTTTAGTGTCCAAAAACAATTGTCGCATTTTTTTTTGTCACAGCATAAGCAACCGCCACTTCGCTTGCATTCAAACCTTTTTTAATATTAAATATCTCACCATCTCTTCAGGCTCTTCTCATTCTGTAGGACATTCTCGACCTCCATCCTTTCATGAACGTTCTTTGCTTCACTTTTTCCCTCCTTAGATTCTCTTGATCCTAATCACCAGCTATACGAACCATCTCGCAAGCGATCTCTATTTCCTATCTTCTTACTTGTGTCATTTCCAAGCAATGTCCCTGCATCATCTCTTCCTTTGTTCATGTGACCCTCTCGATTGCTTCCTTCCTCCCGTGCCTCTCTCGCCGTCACCAGCCACGACCTCACGTCTTGTGGTGGTCCCTGGCAGAGGGGCCTCGCTCCCCGACCCACAGCTCATCATCAGATTGCTCTTATCGACCGTCTTCAATACTTGGGTGCTATAAGGTGCCGCTGAGCGTTCTGCTCTCCGACTGTATGCTGCTGCGCGAGGTGCGTACGTGCAGCGTGACTCAACGACGCGAGCCTTGCATGGCTCGGAGTTCAGCAAGCTCAGAAGTAATTCAGTAAGTAATGAAAAATATCGCGTCCTTTGAAAAAGATCAATTTTATTACGTATCAAATAACGAAAGATTTCTTGTATTTAGCTCGAGGGGCCTGCAGAAACTGCAGAGGAAAGTAGTTTTAAATTGTGCTCTATGACTTGACGAGCGATCAAACCAGCAGTTAGTTCCAGTTTCCCCTATATTGCGGCTGAAGCTCTGCTAGCAAGTAATGAGACAAATCAGCTGCTCTTACAGCTTACTAACGCTATAGCCGTATTCTGCTTACTTACAGCATACCTGTTGGACGCCATTTTGTTTTCATTAAAGCTTGATTTTATAGCTCAGTGTTAGACTACCTGTAATTTATTAAGACAACCCTTGTTTGAGCAGATTTATGCCTTTAGCGATGATCTATCAAGGACTTAAGCCAGCTCAAACAAACCGTTGTAGATAACAGTTAGGCTCAACGCAAATTTTACGAAATACATTCAGAGCTCCTATTATGAGAAGAAACAATGTGACGCGTCGCGAGCTGCTACGTATAAGCTAGTAATAAAAACACCTAAGCTTGATGTACAACAACCGATTCATTAATTCCTACAGCACTGATGAGCCCGTCTTATGAAACAATGTACAAAATGTTAAAGGCTGCAATTCCTACGATGAACTAAAGCTTAATATGTACTATGAAGGCCGGCGAACGTACATTGTATTAATGAGGAGCAACTTGAAGCTGAAGATGGATTCCCTTTAAGTATATAAACTTGGTTTACCAGTACAACTGCAATAAATGAAAGTGCACGAGAGCTCCTTAATAACTCAAGAACGTAGGTATGACTTCAACAACTTTATCTCAGAGACTCACCGCCCATTTGGCCTCTGGTTCAGCAGTACACACTAAAGTGGTCCACAGACGTTCCCCTAGAAGACAACTACAGTACTAAATGAACGAAAATATAGCTTAAGCCCCTTGGGCACAACTAAAATGGTTCTAACAAAATCCATTCATTGTCTCATCTGGATGTTGCGCCCAACATAGCAGGGGTGCAGCACCCTGAGGTATTCTGTCCCAAGGCTAACATGGGGAGAGAACCGACAGTCTGCATCCGCCCGATATTGAAGACATTATACAGGTAGCATTACTTTCCTGAGGGTGCTGGTTTAGGCTAACATTTTTTCATACTAGAGATTTAAAAAATTGCTAAATTAAAATAGAATTAGTATTAAAAATACGGTGCGTAGTACTAATTAACCTTAATGAAAGTACTATTTTATACGTAAGCAATATCTTCGCGGAATTTTGAATTATTTCACGTGAGAAAAGATACAAACCTGCTAAAGTTTTCGCCATAAGCGAGTTACTGCCTGTCGCGTTCGTTGATCAAATGCTTGGTACAATTATTTAGAATTCTCAAAACGCGACAGCGTCATTTTGGTGAACTAATTGAAATCAGTCGTATCTTGTATCGGAGTCAGAAATTCACTCAAAGGATAAGCTCCAGAGATAACAAATGGTTTTTATACCAGCTTAAGCGCGGGTGGAGCACACTTGCATATGGTTTCACCGAAGAGATCAAAACAAGAAAACGATGAGACATGTAGGAAGTAAGCTAATTGAAACGTGGGGCCCATGCACGAGAGTATACCCATATAAGGTCAACACGCAGGAGCAAAAGAAAGAACAGAACAACGAGAAAAAAAAGAAAAGAAAGAACAGAGGCAAGTAATATCTGTAAATGAAAGCTGAAGAAATCAAAGTGCGCACAAAAAAAGATGTCCCGAAGGCCTAGTTAAAGCTGAGGTAACCTACAAGGTACTTTAGGTTCGCTGCTCCCATAACATACAATAAAGACGCGATAGTTTATTACTGAATCTTCAAAGAAAAAACTGACCTGACTTTGCTACTAAAACCCTTCGGAGATGATAATACAATTTATGAACTACACGGAAGGTACCGAATGTGACGTGTTTCTGTAAAGCTCTATCTAATATCAGAAAAACTTTATAGCTTCAAAATTGAAAAAAATATCTTACACATTCCATGAAAAACTAAGTACAGCAGAAACTGTACACAAGTCCATGGACCCAGAGAAATTTCTAAATCAGCATATTTATATTTAACTATATAAGCGTCTAATTAGCTTAGCCTTGTTAAGGCAAACATGAGCTAACCGCAAAAGATATTTCTCTGTGTGTTATGATGACAGCAAGGATCATCAAAACATTAGCAACTACAAGGTTTTGCTCTGCAGAATTTTCTAGCCTATTCAGAATATTTATCTAAGCTGAACAGTTGAATAATAGATCAGGTAAAATATTCTCTTTAAATTATACCTGCATAACTGAAAAGCTATTTCCATGTGCAATATAAAGTATAAACAAGATGGCAATTAGCATAGGAGTTCGAAAAATTCAAAATACACTGGACGGATGTCAGCACAACGCATCTACCAATCATAACGTTCTTTAAAAAAGTAATTTAAAGTCCTTTCGATGCCAGGCATACTTACGAACGAGGAGGCGGTAGGGCATTTACCAGAGATTCAGGTTTAGTACTATGTATGTGCCCTAAGTCGGGTTAGGGGACTACGGTAGCTGAACAAACGAGCATATTTTCTATTTTAACCCAACCTTACTCTTGCTCACAGGTAATCACCCACAAACTAATCAGGACCCCCATCTTACATATCTGATGCTGTACATGCACTATCGTAACATCTAACACACAGCTTCTTACACTTCAATTTCTTGCGAATAGGCAATTGTTGGCCAATTCCGATTTCCGTTATCTACCTAAAGTAACCACACATTAGATTCTGAGTTCGCACCCTCATGCCTACTGCCAGTCACGTTGCCTGTCGACAAATATGGAGCTTCGGCTCGTAGACAAATCCAAGAAGAGCTATACGCGTTCCACGAATCACAACCACTGGCTCTCGGGACCAGAGTAAACTCCACCTCATATGACATCCATTTCTTCGTTGAAGCGACTGCTCCGACGCTCATTGTCTTGAGCAAAGAGACTCGTGTTGCGATTGTTCCTCTATATTGCGCTATTGTAGCATTATTATTTTTTAGATAGAGCTTCTGAGTCACTGGGTACGCTACAGTACACCCGGTAATAGCAGCGCTACCATCATCTGCAGGACATTCGGTTTACTAAATGCACCAAGTTAGTTTATTACAAGCAGATTTGGTTAGTTTAGTGTGCTTACATCCCAAGCATCTGTTGTATCAGTTCTATTATTATCTCCGCCAAGGAAGTTATGTTCTTATAGGAGTTTTACCGTCTGTTACCAAGCTAACTCAAAAAATTATGGACAGATCTTTATGAAATTTACAGGGATTGTTAGGTATGTTAAAAGGAACAAACAACTAACTTTTGGTGAAGATCCTTCCAAGAATTTGTTATTGGTAACGTAACTTAAACAGTTAGGGACGGAACTTGAAATTTACAGGAATTGTTAGGAATGGTTTGAAGAGTACGAACAAATATTTGTGATGCTCTATTAGTCAGTTGTCAGCTTGTCTCCATGTTTGTTCTAATGTTTGTCAGCAATATAACCCACGAAGGTATGAACTGGTCTTCATAAAAATTGCAAAAAACGTTAGAAATGTTACAAGACACAAATTATCAAATTTTGGTGATCATCGGTTGTCTGTTTCTGTATTTAACTATAATATAGTGCTAACTAGAACATAACTTAATAAGGTACAGACCGATCATCAAAAAAATTATAATAACTGCTGGAAATATCAAGAGTCACAAATAACGAAATTTCGGTACCCAATCTAAACAAAATCCTGGTTTCAGAACCAATTTGAATTTTTCGTTAGTACTGCGTTTCTTGGGAGAGGTATGCACCCTTAAAGTGCTTCTCTGGTTATTACTAAAACTACACTACAAACGAATAGTGAACTGAAATTGAGGGGAGCAAAGAATAATTTAAGTCAGCACCATAAACATTTTATAACAGTCGCTACCTCGGCGTAAAATAGATTCTGCCCAACCGATTATAGTAGTGGATTAAATCGGTAAAGTAATGATTAGAGAAATTTATAACGTTGGCCTGGCTGAGCAAATTCAGCAATATTGGAATCAGATTGCTGATCGTAATTTGAGGATTACGATCCCCACAAAGCTCGCATAATATGAATACGTGTGAATATAGCTATCGAATCTATGTACATGATATACAGGGGGTTACGTTCCATAATCCAATTTTGACCTCCCTTCCAATTTTGACCTTCCTGAATGGTAAATCTGACACTTTTTCATGATAATAATACTGCGTTGTGAGCACAACTAAACAGCAGTAATGGTATATTACAACAATCTTCACACATGAAAAAAAAACGCTGTAAACAAGAAAAATCAAGATACCTACTGTATTGTGCCGCGGCCTCCCGCGCCCTACTCGTCAATCGCATAAGAGCGCACTTGCTCGCATAAAGACAATCAGCGGTCACACGTGTTCATAGGCATAAAACCGAATTCGAATATACTAAAACCAGGAGTTCAGAGGACTACACGCCATGTAGTTTCACCGCCGTCAAATGAACAGATAAATCAGTTCAAGATATCAACTATTTGCACAATTTCTCCAAAAATTACTGATCTCCTGACCTTCAATGTGTCCGAAACTTCAAGAGGTTCAGTTTCGCTCCTTCGCATCGTGCTTCAGACATCGATCCCAAACCGACTCCGCTTGAATTTCAGGCCATATCAAGTAATCGAATTGGTTTTAAGTAGCGAAACCACTACCCATGACAGAAGTTTCAGACAGAGCTGAAGCTGTTGATATGAATTAATCTTAATCGAACTGTTACAAAGAATGAAGTTTGCGTCACTATATTGACGCATCCACCGTGTTGTAAAAGGGAAAAAAAACAAACGTACAACACTGCATAAAAAAGAGAAAACCAGGAACTAATGGAGAAAAGATCACCGAGCATGGGAACAACATGATAAGGCAGCATAGAAGACAACGATGAAAATTGAAGAAATCAGACTGATCGCGAAACAACGTCCCGAAAGCTTTCAGTACTTACCATAAGTTCTCATGTTTACGGTTTCGTTACGTGGCGAACGGTCACAGTTGCCGTGTGTTTTTAAAATATTTATTGTTTTACAGCTTGTCTATATGAAAACGTCAGCCAATAGTAAGGTTTTTGCGTGATGATGGGTACGTTCATATAAGCAGTCACTCGACTGCAGACCAGGCCCGGCCACTAATATCTACTTAAACCAAATATATTTTTCTTAAACTCTTGAAGGCGCACTCAGTATTTATGTTTATGTCTGAAGTAAATGTACCCTATAATTATATATAATTAGAGTCATGTTCGGCTTTCCGTAATCATTCCGGAATCCGATTATTGCGAGTGCGCTTCAGATTTAGATTTAAACTGGACAAATCGACGACGACTTACAATAATCCCAAACAGGTTTGGGCGATTGAGCTGGAAAATCGAATACACCCGACTCGGAGATAATGTACATCAGGATTACGGTCAAGTGTAGCAAATCCTACGCCCCTCAATCGCCTACCACCAAGCAGTTGACAATACGTGGTTATCTCCATAATATTATCTCTACGAAGAGTTTTTCAGCCGACGGGTGAAATTTTAATTCTGTTTCGCTAGCTACCCTGTCCATTTTACACATTTTTTCGCACACGTACTGACTCTTTTGCTGTCCCACCTCTCATTTCCAGTATTTCCTCAGAGCGGCAGCGAACTCGCCGCCTCTGCATCGCCCCATTATTCACACACCTCATTTGCAGCTTTACCGTCCGCCGGCTTCTCTCTACATGCTTCGCTCGGCGAGAGGATCAGCGATAGCCGAGTCTGTCATTAGAGCAGCCCGCCATGGTCCATTAGGGTCATCACGAGATGTTCGTATCTCCTAACAAGGTCTGGCACTAACATCGAGGCATTCTACACAATACCCTGCTGCTGTGCATGCGCAGGTGTGCCTCACATATACCAGGTCAACGTTGAGTTACACGCATCAGCCTATTCGGTTTTCCTTTCGCAAGAACATCATTTACAAAAATACCCGATTGTATAGGCGCTTTGCGCATAGTTACCTGCAGCAGCTGAGTTGCACAGTAAACTGGGCTTCGAGCAATTAACACCCACTGTCCCCAGTTCTGGATATTATTAACTGAAATTCGTGCAAAAAATGAACTACTTACGGGATAAATAATTTAGAATCACGGTATAAAAATGCATCAGCTTGTATTGGCGGCAGCGGTTGGCTGGGAAGTTCATAGACTAGACAAGGAACGCAGGAAATGTGATCAAGCAATGCATGCGGCTAAATCACATGAGATCTGCAGCCTACGGCCTTTTATTACTCGTGTGCCAGGGCTGCAACTGGCCGCGCGCGCCCAGCTTTTGTGTAAGGAGATATACGTGGTCCGGCTCCCGACTACACTTAACAGCTTTCATTAGCGTTGCATCGACTAGTGAGCAGCTAACAGTCTGAAGTTGAACTCCACACAGTTTCCATGAACGTTTCAATTTTGTTGAAGTATACTGTATTGTACTCAAGAGACTCTTTGTAATGCATAACGCAAAGCCGTAGAAAAATCGCGTGATTCATGAAATGTGGGGATAATTTCTTTCTTCTTACGGGACAATGAGTGCGAATAAAATGACGAAAAGTAATGCAACAGCCAATAAAGGAAAGTGTACACGGAGGTTAGTTCCGTGTGCTAGTACATTTGCAACGCTATTTTAAGTAGGGAAATACGTCAAGTAACCGTCCACCATGCCAGTAGCCGTCCACTTGGCACTAAAAAACTTCCTGTGTGAAAACTAGCAGTGCTAGAAAGCCGTACATAGGCTTAAACTGTAGGCTAAGTAGTGCCGCACAATTTCTGAAAATGACGAGCAAAAAAAAATGAAACGATGAAAAATGGTGATGGTTTCCACATTTTTTCAGGTTTTTATTGAAAAAGGGGAAAACCACCACCATTTTTTATTGTTTTATTTTTTGCCAGTCATTTTCAGGGATGGTACGGCACTACTTAGCCTACAGTTTAAGCCTATGTACGGCTTTCTAGCACTGCTAGTTTTCTCACAGGAAGTGGACGGCTACTAGCATGGTGGACGGATACTAGACATGTTATATTATGGAATATTTTCCTAAATACTAAATAAAAACATAATGTTGTCAAACGTTTACGCAGCAATTAGCCTAGAGGAATCAGCCAAAAAGACAATATCCTGTATAGGAAGATTATTGTACTAAAATTCTCTTATGAAGCATGCTGCATGCTGGGCCACATGGATAATAAATTTATATTTACACGCAAAAGATGTCACTTTACCGCAGAGTGTGCTTCGAACAAAGTTACGTCCAAAGCTTGAACTTGACTTTCTTTCGTGAGAGAATTTTGTTTCTGACACTTCGCGTCAAACTGGATCTCCCCTTGATTTAATTATATGAAAATTTAAAGACAGTGCATCATAAATGTTGACAATTTTAATATTGTAGCAATCTCTACATCAGACACGATAAAACGAACTATCTATCCTACAGTGAATCTAAGATTTAAAAAATACTGTAGATCACGAAATACATTGGGTTGGTGTGGTGCGTTAACAAGATTAATACCTACAAATATTGGCGAACTATTTCATTTGCAGACAAGGAGTCACTGCCAGTTATTTGGCGCTGACACCTCCGCACCATCAGTAGCTACTGAAGACCTACAGCTACAGATATTGTAACGCGTAAATGAACTGTTTAGAATGGTTACACAGAGCAAATATGTCGAGAACTGACCAAGTGTTCGCTTTAGTCAAAAGACAAAATAAGAGAAGATGCACTACGTCAAGTAGACATGCGAGAGTACCGCAGACGGGGAAAGAAGAGGAGTAGTAGTAGCAATGAAGTTATCAGTAGTACATCGAAGAATGAAAGCAGAAGAAACGAAAAGAACGACGTGCCAATAAAAGGCGGATATTACGTATGGCATTGCCTAAACAACACTACAACCCAAAGTCCCCGTAAATAAAAATAGGCACACCTAGCATAAGTCTATGGCTCATCTTAAGCCCCCAACGGTGATGTACAAATTAGTATTCAAACTAGTATTCGTAATTAACGCACTATTGTAGACACTTATTAAATATAGCGTACAGTCAACTCGGCGCAGTAGGGTTAAGCTGCTCAACGACAGTTGTACAATTAGATCTTGAGTCATTGATAGTATGCACCGCATTTTCCCTCTTCTTAAAATACACGTTTCGCAATTTTACAGCGCTAAAAACTCTTACTTGATCAATAGTATTACAATTAAACCTAAGCATAGTCGCTGCAAAGTTCAATTTCGAAATAATGGTTATTTTTCAGTAAAGCGCTTCAGCGAAACTTCAATTTCGTCAGCAACATCTACTGTGAGCGCTACAACTTGAATCAATTAGAAACCGTTCCCACAACCATCTTCAACCTGCGACTTGTAAGCCAAAGTTTTACCAATTTATATATCCTAAGGTTAAAATGTCCAACATTAAAGGGCAGAAATGTGCCAATAATATACACAGAAAATAACGACAATTAATATTAGTTGGTCTTTCAAGTCAACAATATTTTGACATTCTGAGTAATCCCAGGGCTACTGTGCAGGGACATGCAGGACGTAAGATCAAGAATTGTACCTCAACGAAACGATATCCCCGTCACGTGCTCCAATCAACTAGCTACATATACTGTATTTCTCAACAATACCCTTTAACTGCAGACACTTCCTCCACGTGGGATGGAGGGCAAGTACGCCCCAAGGTAAGACGGGGTCTCTCAAAAT
The DNA here is from genome assembly GCA_001587735.2 of Parhyale hawaiensis. Lineage (NCBI taxonomy): Eukaryota > Metazoa > Arthropoda > Malacostraca > Amphipoda > Hyalidae > Parhyale > Parhyale hawaiensis. Next base: position 2,829,313 of record LQNS02278147.1, on the reverse strand, counting down.
TGGGTCATGCTTGGCGGTCTTCTGCCTGTCTCACTTAAATTTCGAGAGCCCGACTTTGGCTGCGGCTCGCGTACGAGAATTTGCCTTACGGTCGGTTTCCAGAACTTCTTCAGATTGGCGACCAATTTACTCCCAGGTGGATTGGTAGTTCACCCCCCTTCTCTCCCCTCCTCATGCCTTGATGAAGGATACATGAAATAGCGATACTTTAGTATTTACTTGCATTATTAAACTTTTTCATTCATTCCGTAACATATATGTTACACTTCACTTCCTCCAAGAGAGGAAAATTAATTCGTGAAAGAAAAGGTTAATTAACTCTTGATGCAATTTTGCCATCCCTTTACCAAATCCCCACTATAGGCCCTTGTTATCTCCTACAGGAAGATGGACAAAAAGGAAGAGGGGGTATTACCTAGGTGGTATTACCTACTTTAGGAAGCACTGGCCCACAATTATCTTCTCATGATCTTTCCATTAAGTAATGCTTTCTAGAAAATAATAATGAAAGTTATCCCAACCCAATTTTTTTTAATTTCACTTGAAGCACGAACAACCACACAGTAAATAAAAGCCAACGAAAGGTGCTCAATACCACCTCACGTTATAATAAAATTCAAAGCCAGAATTATAGAAAAGATAGCCATTTTACTGCAACAAATTATAAAAATACGAAGGAAAACAAAAGAGACGTCAAACTATAGAATTGGTAACGTCCAATCATAAAATCGGTAAACGTTTCGGGTTTCACCCATCATCAGTGCCTCTGTAATGAAAATCGAAACATTTTTTTTTTTGGAGAACGAAAAACTAAGACATGAAAAAGGATTTCCTAAAAATTTTGTGAAACCTCCTATGGACTAGCAATAAAAAGAGGATGAGCACTATTTTGGTCATTTAAAATTGGTTTCTGCTTAAAAATATAGAGTGATTCTGGTAAGTCTAGTAAGAAAAACTGCGGTGTGAACTAACCCAGCTTTTAAAGTTATACATTCCTAACTTAGACTTTAAGATCATTCTGTCGAATAAATATACGGTAAAGTCATTCTTTCAGTACAAAGACCAACTTCCTCATGGCGTGCAGAGCTCTCTTATTTATCAATACTGTTGTGAACTTTGTTCATCATCATACGTGGGATCTACCTCGCGTATGCTTTTCATGAGAGTTTCTGAGCACACCGGAAGAAGCTGTCGTACAGGCAATATTCTTACACAGCCTCCATTTTCTTCTGTGCGCCTGCATGCTGAGGAGTGTGGCTCCCGTGTGCGCCTAGAGAATTTCAAAACGCTTTCTTTGTGCAATAGCTTAGACTTACGATTACTAGAATCACTCTATATTTTTAAACAGAAACCAATTTTAAATGACCAAAATAGTGCTCATCCTCCTTTTATTGTTAGTCTATAGGAGGTTTCACAAATTTTTTAGGAAATCCTTTTTCATGTCTTAGTTTTTCGTTCTAACAAAAAAAAATTTCGATTTTCATTACAGAGGCACTGATGATGGGTGAAACCCGAAACGTTTACCGATTTTATGATTGGACGTTACCAATTTAATAGTTTGACGTCTCTTTTGTTTTACTTCGTATTTTTATAATTTGTTGCAGTAAAATGGCTATCTTTTCTATAGTTCTGGCTTTGAATTTTATTATAAGACTGCGTCGTAAAGCAGAATTTTGCACCTCACGTTAACTTTATGGACGGTTGTTACGACCCAGGGGCCGCATGCTCAAACGCCTTATAAAAATTACAAGTATCGTAATTGTGCAGGTGCGAATGCAACCATGTAACTGCTGAAGTTTTACAAGTTTACTCCTCAATTTAACATCTGAGTCTGTCTATTATTTAGGTAGGCATCATTTGGTGGTTCTAAGCAATTTGATCATAACTTTGTGAAGATCCGTGTAAGAAAGGGACAAAATCTCAGCCACGATATCGGTACTTCTTCGAGGAACTGTACAGTTTACGTTACCGTAACTTTACATCGCGTTTGTGCATCTGGCCCCTGAACGAAGATCGTACTTCATTATCAGCCGTGAACAAAGTGAGAGAAGTGATAATGTTTCCGTTGAAGATTCAAGTATATATATTTGTCTGTCCACCCAATAAGTGCTCGAAGGAGTTGAGCTATGTCCATTTTTGCAAGGAATCTGATGGGTTGCCCTCGATGTGACCCATGCCAAAAAAAACTGGGAATAGCTGGCCATAAAAAAATGATGGCTATGAAATATGTTCTCCACCCAAAAACAGATAGGAGTTGACCTAGGTTCATGATTTTTTGAAGGAAGTCTGGTGGGCTGTTTTCGACGTCATCCATCCAAAAAAGAAAAAAAAATAGGTTAGCTGGCCATAAAAAATCACTGCAATGAAATTTGCTTTCCACTCAGAAACAGGTAGAAGGAATTGAGCTGTGTTCATGATGTTTTGCAGGGAGTCTGGTGGGCTGTCTTCGATCTGACCCATGCCAAAAAACTAGGTTTAGCTGGCCATAAAAAATGACGGCGATAAAATTTGCTCCCACCGCGGGTGATAGTCTTACACCACGAGTGATTCTAATTGAACTTTGTAAAGGCCAAGGTCCTTCATAAAGGACGTTTCAAGTAATGCTATTCCTGTGAGAAACTGACATTTTAGTTGGTCCTTATAGAGTCAAGTACCTCACAGTAGTTGGTGTGCTACGCAATAACCTTCAGTTTATACGTATCGAAAGTATCTTCAAATTGCTGAGAATATCAGACATTTGAAAACATTTTACGGCAATGTACGATATTTTTCGAACTTCGCAATTCCATGCTCAAACGACATATTAGCTGAAGACATCTGCCACCCAAAGCAAAAGAAGATCAGAAAGCATAAAAATAATTTTGGCACTAAATTCATTAGAATATATTCGCTCCCTAACCGCGTTTCCATTACACTCAAAAGCCTAATACTTAACGTTTGAGCGTCTGCCAGCCATCACAGCTTACCACGCGTTTCAAGCGGTGGTCAAAATTTCCGTTAGTCGAACAGCCTAGAGGACTAATATAAATTCGAAATGAGGTACCGCAGTTAAATAGCATAGCGCTGCCCCACCTGTCATGTGAAACACGGTATCAGAAATGCCCCACTCAAAAGCATATGTTCTCAAGAGTTTAACGCGTAAAAACTGAGGAAAGAACTCCTGGCTGGTTACTTCGGCTACGGAAGTTAAGTTTTTTGGGGTAGTTTTTCTGTCTAAAAGTCTGTCACCAATGTAATTCAAAAAGTAATGGATAGATCTTTATGAAATTTACAGGAAATGTTAGGCAAGTTAGGAAGAACAGATGATTAACATTTGATGAGCGTCCGTTCTACCATTTGTTTACTTCCTGCTTTTCTCGTGGTACCATAACTGAAACATTGACGGATTTTCATGAAATTTGCAGGAATTGCTGGAAGCGTTACGAAAAGCAGAAACTAGCCAAATTTTCGTGATTATCTACCACGCTGTTTGTCTGTCTATTTCCTTTTATGTTTGTCTGTAACCTATCCCAAATAGTTACGAACGGATCTTCATTGAACCTGCGGTAATTGTTAAAAGTGTTAAAAGGCACAAATGACAAAATTTTGGTGATGATCGGTTCGTCCGTTGGTGCTTTTGACAAAGTGTTAGTCTTCATGGAGATATCAATATCAAAAAGGCACAAATAACTAAAGTTTGGTACTGATAAAAACAAAATCCTGGTTCCAGGCCCAACTGACTTTTCGTTAACATTGCCTTGCTTGGCGGAGCTTTAGCCTCTCAGGGTATTTCTCTAGTTACGTATGCCAGGTATGGTACAATTTAGAGTAGCAGATACCACTGGTCCGACCAAACATGCTGGTTAACAGCTTTTATAAGTGTAGAAGACCATTAAATATGACGACAGAGAAATGGCATACCGGCCTGTGTAGCTGAAAGTTACAGTGGACTTGAACATTGATCATACGAGATAGCATAGCATCAACACAATATAATAAAGACCGTCGTGAGTTTATTTGTTTATATATTCATATGTAGCTATCTTTCGATTCACGCTATTAACGAAGTAGGCGAAAAGTAGGCCAGACTGCAGATTTTGTAAATCGATGACAAGGTTGCAGAACATGGCGAGGGCTGAACCTTATCCCTTTTTCTGAAGACACGTCTTGCTTGAAACACTTCTTAAAATCGGAACACTATGTATGCAGCTTCTAGAGTCCGATTTTGTAACTTATTTCTCTTCGGTCACGACGCGTAAATTCGACAGATGACCAGCGGAGCACTCACAAGATGATGATTCTTCACGGGTAGTAGACAACTATTTCTTCTAGCTTACTGTCTTTCTCTTCTTCTTCTTCTACAGCAGTATTATCCCTGTTCAAAGGTGATTGCTGAAGCAGATCTTGCTATTCCATGTATTTCTGTCCATTACAATGTGTTTCTCCAGCTCCATATCACGCATATCATCCCTCACACTATCGTTCTCCGACGGTGCGAATTTTTTATAGCCCAGCAATTTTCAGCAGTTCAGTGAAGCAGATATTCAAGTTCGCAAGACCGTATCTTGGCTTCGGAGCGCTTACAAGTATACAAGCTGGGTGGAGTTACATTCAAGTTTATTGCAGTGTTTTCCTCGTGATTAACTTTTGCCTCTCACTAAAATGAAGACGCACTTCGAATTAAGAAGGAAGATAGGGAACGTATACGGAGTACAAGACTACTACAGTCTATGAATTGAGAGAGATGAATCGTCTATGCCAAAGTCTATGCGATACAGTCAAGAAAGACTTCAAGCAGAAAGGTAATAGAAGTGAATGAAAGCTGCTGATAAGCGTGAACAGGGAAATGTGGAAACGGCAAGTCATAGAAAAGAGGATCTAAGGTTGACAGCACGACTATGGATCAATTAAGAAAATGAAGCAATTCAGAGACGATTCCGCAACGACCTATATTAATAAAAATATCGATTATTGCGAGAATTTTTAAGCATGCGGGTCCAATAGTAAAATTATATTTCCCGTGCTTCAGACGTAACAATCAAGCACATCTTTGATTAACGTTTATAATCACTCACAACCTTGTTCTATGTAAAAGATACAGATATATAATACATCAAGAAATACACTCATAGATCAAATTATATATGTACATAACTATATATCCTGTACGTACTACAGACGAACTACAATAATCATGTTAATATAGTGTTTATCTTTTATTTTCAAATCAATGAGAGGAGCATGGATGTTGTCGATCGGGCAGAGGTCTAAAACGCGAAAGAACAGAAGTACGAGGTAGGGGCTGGATTCAGCTTCTGTATAGTCCTAAGCTAACCTCTCCCCGACAACATCCATGCTCCTCTCATTGACTTGAAAATAAACTATGTTTTCATTGATAGGTTGTAGTTTATAGTGCTTATTATTTGTGGGTGAGAAGGAATGGATATGTAGTACGTAAACCCGGGAAGCCCCACACGGAAAAAGACTGTACATAGAAACTGCAAATCAGCAAAGAGGAAGAAAACAGAACAAAGATTACCACCCAATCGGAAATTTATGGACATTTATGCGATGTTATCCGATACCGCTGACTATTTACTCGTAGGCAGCCGATAAATGCCTATTAATTTCCAACTGGTCAGTAGGAGGGAGGAAAAGAAAAGAAGTCAAGAGGACCTGCAAGTATACATGCCTGCAGTGCAACTGCACGTCTGGTTAAAGCCCACAATTAGCCCTAAAACTAATTAAAAACGAGTCACCGTAACCTACTTACAACCCTATACCTTCCGGTCCATGCCAGCCAGGAGCTGTAAATCTGTCGTACAAACACAGAAGTGATGAAATACCATTCAAGACAAGTACTCACCGCAAGTCATTGACAATTGCTTGCTGTTCAAAGCACACATCGTAAGGGATTCATTTTTTCTAAAAAGGTTCAATATTAGTCTTATTGCTTACAAGGCGCACATCGTACGAGACCAATACTTTCTGTATATTTAGGAATAAGTCTTCAAAATTAAGCCGTCAACTAGCAATGTTTTCGAAACATTTAAAGACATAGGTTAATATTTTGCCACCGCAACCTTCGTTGCTCTTCTACTTGTTAGGGTCAATAAATTATGTGTGATACACGTTCATACATCCGCATGGAGTATCAACTCCATGAACGTCAGCGCCACGTAACTAAGGAAGCTCTTACGCCACTAAATACGAAAGCTGGGATGCAAAATAATGCCAATTTTCTGGGGTTAAGTGGATCACGTATGGCTTGTGCCGCTACAATCAGGGCATGGCTTCATACGACAACCGCTGCTGATTGCTAGGGCTACATTCCAGACAGGGGAAAATCCGCAAGATGTAAAGATGAGACATCTGTAAACGCAGTCTTCAATTCCCATAATATGCACTTTTAAACACAGTAAGCATTTTTGTGCAATAAAAAAAAAACATAGGCGCAAAAGTACTAAGGTATACGATGTGCTATACACATATATTGCTCAAGCACTGTCAGAGCATGTCACTGTCTGTATCGTAACTATAGAAACCGAGCCAAAAAGAATGCAACTCTTTTGAAAGAAGGTGTCGTATTTCAGTCTATATCTTCGCGTTCCATAACAAGTTGAGAAGCGAACTGACGGTCGCCAGAGGCCGTTCAAGGGTAACTCCCGAATAGAGAAGCGCCGCCTCACCAACTGCAGCTGCCCTCGGGCCTCCGACTTCTACGATAAAACCTTACTTTCAGCCGGCATTGCGAGACCGTCGCTTCCACCGCCTGACTGTTATCGTGTATAGCTTTTATTCTCTGCCTGTATTGCGCTACCATCGCTTCTTACGTCTGAATATTACCGCGAACAGCTTTTATTCTCTTCCTGTATTGCGGGACCGTCGCTTCCTGCGCCTGAATGTTACCGCGCACAGCTCTTATTCTCTGCCTGCATTGCGGGACCGTCGCTTCCATTCCTGGATGTTACCGCGCACAGCTTTTATTCTCTGCCTGTATTGCGGGACCGTCGCTTCCATTGCCTCAATGTTACCGCGCACAGCTTTTATTCTCTACCGGTATTGCGGGACCGTCGCTTCCTGCGCCTGAATGTTACCGCGCACAGCTCTTATTCTCTGCCTGTATTGCGGGACCGTCGCTTCCATTCCTGAATGTTACCGCGTACAGCTTTTATTCTCTGCCTGTATTGCGGGACCGTCGCTTCCATTGCCTGAATGTTACCGCGCACAGCTTTTATTCTCTGCCGGTATTGCGGGACCGTCGCTTCCTGCGCCTGAATGTTACCGCGCAC